>JAQMCX010000017.1:11441136-11465198 GCA_029814765.1 Acanthurus leucopareius | reverse complement strand
CCTCTTTTTTCACCCTTATTCGTCTTTACTTTTTTTTTGGTTTTTCTTGTTTTTTTTTTTTTTGTTTTTCTGTTTTTTGGTGGTTTATTTAAACACCCCCCCCCCCCCCCCCCCCGTCCCTTTACCACCTCCCATGGAAAAAACAAGGACTCAATGTTTTCCTCAAACACAATTCACCTCTCCTTTGCTTATTCCCTTCAAACCCTCCCTCTTTCCTCCCAGAGGCTCTCCTCCTAAAACCAGGTCTGCCATTGATTGTTAAAGGGTGTGAAAGGGCAATCAATATGACTCTCCTGGTGTGCAGATAAGCCATGGAGCCAATATAAAGAAGCAGGAATTGTCTAAATGGGTCATGGGGTTTGAGGAGGTGTGTTGTGGGCATTTATGTACATTAGCACAATGAAAATAGATAAATGAAGAAGAAGAGAGAAATACTGTGCTGTGGAATAGTATCCAGTATGACTTTACATACATACAGTCACTCACTCACAGACACACACTGCCCCTCCCACCCCTGACGAGGGCCCTCTTTAAAAATTCATTCAGTCAATAATGACCCTTCGCCCTCCCAGTCTCTCCCAGGAGCTAGCTGCCTCCTCCCACACAGCCTCTCTCTTTTTCTTTCTCCATCACTCTCTCCCCATACCTCCCTCTTTCTGAGCCACACAAAACACATGCACACACACTCCTGAACTCTTTCACAAGCCCAGGCACGCACATTTCTCCTTATTTTAAGTCATTAAGCCACAGAATCTACACAACACTTGACTGTGCTGTAGCATCACCATTACTTGTACTTACATGTTGAGCTCAAGCGCTACATTTTGTTAGCACTACCTGCATGATGCAGTGACATATTTCATGTTTAAGAGATTTTGAAGGAGGGTTCCTTGAGACAAGAAAAGTAAGAGTCACTGTGTTACTTCACCATTGGCTCAAAAAATTAGCAATGACAAGGCTAGCAGAGATAAGCGTCATGGTACACAGATGATGGGAGTTTGATCCAGTCAGCCATGTTGTCTGCTTTCCTCCAAGATGGTGTCCATTTATCTGATTACTCATGCCACTGGATCATGTATTTTGGACCAGAAAAAAGCCCATTAAAATAGATATTTTAACAATATTGGAGAGGCACCAAGACCTGGCTGAGAAACAGCAAATTGGATATAGCCAAAATCTGGGCTGAGAGCCAAGCTTTCCCTTCATAGCAGTGTTTCATTGAGTTATTTTGTGTTTGTGCCATGTCTGAACTTAATTTGGTGGTTATGCAGACTAGGACTACTATCTTGCTTTCTCATTCAAATTGACTGATAAAATGAAGTTTTAATTGACTTAGCAAAAATGACATTCAAACTCTGTAGAAACTACATTTTAGCATAAATATCCCAATATTTCTGTATCATACGACCCTGAGGGTCTTAACCTTAGAAAAGGCAGTTTGGAAAAGAAAGTCTTATAATGTCAAATGAGATTCTGTCAAGTGGTAGTACTGTTTTTTTCTGCCACTACTGAAGTTTTCAACAGTGAATGATACACCAATCGGCCACAACATTATGACCACCTGCCTAATATTGAGTAGGTCGCCCTTTTGCTGCCAAGACAGTCCTGACCCATCGAGGCATGGACACCACCAAACCTCTGAAGGTATGCTGTGGTATCAAGCACCAAGCAATCAGCAGCAGATCCTTTGAGTCCTGTAAGTTGCTCCGTGGGGCCTCAGTGAATTAGACTTGTTTTTCCAGCACATCCCACAGATGCTCAATTGAATTGAGATCTGCAAATTTGGGGGGCCAAGTCGACTCCTCAGACTAATTGTTGTGTTCCTCAGACCATTCTTGAACTGTTTTTACAGTGTGGCAGGGCACATTAAAGCAACAACCACACGAATGGTTGGACCCAAGGTTTCCAAGCAGAACACTGCCCAAAGCATCACACTGCCTCTGCCAGCTTGCCTTCTTGCCCCATGGTGCATCTTGGTGCCATGTCTCCCCCTGGTGAGCAACACACACCCTGGCCATCCACATGAAAAATGAAATTGTAAAAGAAAACAAGATTCATCGGATAACGCTACCTTCCTCCATTGCCTTATGGTCCAGCTCTAGTGCTGACACACCGATTATGAACAGGGGTCAACTTGGGCACCCTGACTGGTGTGCAGCTACACAGCCCCATACACAACAATCTGCAATGCACCGTGTGCTCTGACACCTTTCTATCGCAACCATTATGGACTTTTTCAGCAAATTTGAACTTCAGTAGCTCTTCCACCTCATCAGACAACATGGGCCAGCCTTCGCTCCCCACCCACTCTAGTGAACCTTGGCCACCCATGATCCTGTCGCCGGTTCACCGGTTTTCCTTCCTTGGACAACTCTTTGCAGGTCCTGACCATTGCAGACTTGGAAACATCGTACAAGAGCTGCAGCTTTGGAGATGCTCAAACCAAGTTTTCTAGCCATCACAATTTGGCCCTTGTCAAAGTCACTCAAATCTTTATACTTTCCCATTTTTTCTGCCTCTAACACAATAACTTCAAGGATGAAATTTCCACGTGCTGCCTAATATATCCCACCCACTGCCAGGTGCCATTGTAATGAGATAATCAGTGTTATTTACTTCACCTATCAGTGGTCATAATATCATGGCTGATCAGTGTATATAAGATATATATTATCATAAATGACATTTAGACTCACATAAAATTTTATTTATGTGACATTAAACTAGTAGCCCCAAAAATGACCAAACATTGCAACTATTCTCAAATGAATATCTGAACAAGAGTTTCTAAATCAAAATTGCAATGATCAGTAGAAAATGGGGACTGTATTATGGGTGTCACGGCTAAGGCAGCACATGCAGATGCATGTTTCACATGTTGGCACATGACCTGCCAATACGTGAAACAAAAAGTACGTGGTTTGGATTTAGAGCAGCAGATTTTTTGGACACAGTCACTGCCCATGTCAACTTGTGACCACCAATAGAGACCAGCCTGAGAGAGGAGGGAAAAAGTTAAGACACAAAGTATTATCCCAACTTGTGCTCATCACTGCTGCTTGACAATGTCTAGTCACAGGAAAATGAAATGGGACTCTTGCTGGCCAAGCAATCGGAAAACAGGAGGCTGTTGTGTTCACGGGTTTTTACAGTCTTTACCATGACAACCTGGATAATTTGCATCAGTGATGCTTGGTGTTCAAACCAGTTAAAATGGATGGAAGATGTTCTCCAGATGGCAAACATTCAATGTGAAGATGTCAACCATGTTATCGTCACTGTCTTGTTGCTGCTGCGAACATTCTACCAGATATTTTTAAATATGAGTCGATCATATTGATGTATAAATCACAATATGAATTAAATCACTATTTCTGACAAGCTTAACAGTTTCTTTTACTCCTAAGTGAGATGTGAAAATATAATAAGGTTAATTTTGGTTTAAAAGTTGTTCATTTTCTGTTAGAAAGTTGAACCAGACAAGTGTAACGCTGACTTACAGGTGTGCACAGCTGCAGTAGCCCAAACATTAGCACTTGTGCTTCTGCCGGCAGCTACTCCTACGCTCTGTACTGTGTGATTCAACCACAGGTGTCTGCCGAAGTGCACCAGAATGGCTCTCAGGAGCTTTTTCTTCAAGAGAGGGAATATAATATTTGCAGTATGCATAATTTGGTTGAGATTCATTCACACTTTTTTGAGCATTTCAAGATCCAACTGTTACTAAAGTGCAAGAGCAAAGATAAAACAAAAACTGTCATAAACAGTGTGACAGCTAAAGGCAGCAAAGCAACCCTTCTTTTTTTGGAACAATTAAAAAGGTAAAAGTTTATGACGATGTGTAAAACTTACTGGATGTCACCAGGTACATGCCCACCCTGGAATCGGATCAGGTAGCAACAGGATTTATGGATGTGGTTGGCTTCTACTAATGCTAGCTAGCTAACTTGTATAGAGGACATAAGACTCAGCATGATTAAAATATTAATTAAGTACAATACAGCCTGAGCAGGACCCTCAGATGCCTAAATTAGGGTTGGGCAATGAAACAATAATGATAATTGTTGCAAAAACTTTTCCTTGATAGAAATATAAAATATGGTCGATACAATGTCGATAGAACTCATTCCATCCATGTTTTGTCAGACCGCACAAACAGCCACTGAAAATGAGAACAGTGCCATGCCAAGCCAATCATGTGGCTGGAACAGAGTCACAGCCTCATCAGGTTAGGTTGACACCAGGGTCGCAGGGCATCATGGCTAACCTCCCGCGTCCATTCCTCGAATAGAGGGAAGGCTGTTTATGTCAGTCCTGTCAGGAAACAAGGATTCTGATGTATACCTTATATATGCCAGGTCTCAGCACTCTCTAAACCAGTTCATCCCCTGACACACTCAAAAAATAATTGTACCAAAAACATTGACTTTAAGTATTTTAATTACATGAAGTTTTTCCATGTAATTTTATTAGGCAAGTTTAATGTAAGGGTCCCATATACATCTATACTTAGATCAGACTGTTTAATTATTCTGATCAAATAAACTTTTAGTTTTATACATTTCAGTTACAGTTTACATGAAAATAATGCTTCATGTTTATTGGGGTCAGGAATCACTTTTTTGTGAGCAAATACGAACAAGATCATTGTTATATGAAGCAAAACATTGCAGGTGATTCTCCACACCTCTACCTTTCAAGATGGCTTGCTTTCTGCCAGTCTTAAAAAGGTGAACTTTCTCTTTTGTTGTTTCCAGTATCTGGGGTTCCATTTCATTCCACATGGTACTCACAATAGCTGGTACAAGTATGGTCTGTGGGGGTTTTGCCCCATGGGGGGCTGACCTTGTTTGACATCCTGAAGAGCATATCAGCGTTAAAATTTTCCTTGCCTGGGTTATTTTTTCTGTAAAAAACAGGCATGCATGCGGTCCTGCACATTTTTACATTTATGTGATTGACAGTAAACCATATTAATAACATTATATCATTTTTCACATTTAGCAAAAAACTTTTTTTGACTAATATTTTTACCCCAAATATTATTTGCTGATGTACTTCTGAAGAGACATTTTACGATCAAAAGAGAAAAGAAGAATAACTTTTCTTATTTAAAACATTTTAATAACATTTACAAAAACATGTCTGAAATTTTCAATCATTTGCCTTGACAGAAAGCTTCCTAAAGGCACCACATCAACACTGAGCCAAACAGCATATGGAAATGCTGACCTAAAACACTGCATCCACCTTTGACTCCACCTGTATCTGTTCCCATTACCACCCATTACCACACATTACCACCATCAAGAGGAGGTCCCTGGTGGCACCCAGTTCCCTGTGTATTCAGCAGGACACTGCTCCTTCGCTCCATCCCTCCCCACCTCCATTCATCTATCATGAGTAGTCTGCTAAATGGAGCAGAGCGCCTCGCCTCTGACCCTTTTCAATGAGCCATGGGGTCTTACAGTGGTGCAACGGTCCCATGGTCCCAAGAGGTGTGATTTGGAGCGAGGCACTCACATTTGTAATGTCCCATAGCATTCAGGGTGCATTAAGCCTCTCAACGTTCCCTCCATCTAGATGTCACTCTCTCTTTCCTTCTGCTTCTAGACATCATTTTCTCTATGCATCTGTTAATACTCTTACACCATTCTGGTGCCCATGAAAAGGTAGGTCGATGTAGAAAAAAATATCAGGCAACAATAAATCCAAACCTATTCATCAATTTACATTTGAAAACTGCACGCAGAAATATATATTTTTAAAAAATTTTTATACTGTTGGCGTCAGCTTCACCAATTGTATTAATCACCCTCCCAGTTTATTTATTAGCATTAAGATTATGGTCTTAATATCTGCAATACTAAAGCAAACAAATGTTGTTTGTTTGCTATTGAAACCATTAAGAGCAACTAGGGCTATCTGTAAGTTTAATCGGTAGCCTACTGAATACTTAACAGAATACATTACTGAATATATAGAGCTGACATCCTTTACTTTGAAAAACCATCTATTTCATTAACTGATGTGTGATGACTTTCTTTGTAATATTACAGTAATTTTCAAGTGCAGGGTCAACAATTTGATTTAAAGTGTTTATTGAAGCTTGGTTTTGTGTTTTAGGGTTCTAATAGAAAATTGAAGTTTCTTATTTTTAATGTAATATATTTAACAGTTAATATATTTAAATAGTTTTAACTGAGTTAGCCAAATTTGAAACTTAAATTTCAAGTCAAGACAAATAAAAATGCTCAAATTGAATGAATAAAATCCAGAAACCAAAATTCAGGGGCCTATGAGTTTACTGCAATGCTAACAAGTCTTTGAGCCATCACCAAAGTACAGCAGGACCTACTGCTTAATGCAGAGCTTAATGTATTACATTACATGTCAACATGCTCCCAATAATAATGTTAACATGCTGATGTCGACAGTTTTCCACGTTTAGTATCCCAGTTTAACATGTTAGCATTCTAACATGTGCAAATTAGCACTAAACTCAAAGATAAGGGCTAAAGGACGCATCATTATTTTGCAGTTCATGAACCAAGAAATAGATTAATTATAAATTTGAGTCAAACTGTTCGACCCACTGATGATGTTTAAAGTTAGTTAAAGTTAGCCATGTTTCATTTCACATATTGGTCCGTCCCCACTGTCAGCAGACTGTAAAATTCCTTTTCTTTAGTCTACCCTTCCATTAGCGCTTAACCTTCCACCTATTCCTGTCTTCACTTCCCTTATATACCTCACTCAACCCATCTACCACCTGTCCATCCCATCAACACATCCTCCTCCTTCAACATCTCTATGTCACCCATCCATCCTTTTGTCTCCCTCCATCCATCAGTGACTTTATTCCTTCCCACATGCTTTGAGCACTTCACTCCTGTCCATTATTTCATCGCTCCCTTCCTATTTTCCTCAGCTCATTCAGCCCCTCTATCCATCCTTGCTATCATCTTTCCATCCTTTATTTTAACCATCCATCCTTTTATCTTGTCACTCTCTTTCTAGCTCCTGATGAGGTCACATCTGCCCTGCTGGGATACGCCATTCAACATTCAAACCCCTCCAACCTCAGGTTAAATTCATTTAGGTCAGGGGAGGGGGGCAGGCAGAACCTGAGCCTCACTGAAATAGCTGAGAGTGTTTTCTTCAATTAATTAAAGGGGTAGTTCAAAACTTTCTCTTCTCAAGAGTGTGATGGGCTGTGGTTAGGCTGAGGCAACAAAAGCAGCTTGGTTAAAGTGAGGAAAACATTTTTTCAGGTTCTGAAAAAGTCATTAAATTTAATCAGTAGGATTTTTTGGTTAAAATTAGGGAATGATTGTGATTTTTGAACAAAGAGAAAACGTTTGTGTTACAATATCTTAAAAAAACAGTCTACTTTACTAGCTACAACCATACCGAATTCTATTGCACTGATTTCCCTTTTTTCTTTTGCTATTTCCCACGATCCACATCTGAAACTTATGCGTTAACTACATGTTAAAATAATCAGAGCACATAGGACCAAATTGCCGTGTTATTATATGACTGGCTTCTGACAAGCATTGCAACATTAGAAAAGTTATTTTTGAAGGTCTGCTGTAGTGCTCCCTCTGCACTAAAACACACTGGGCTGCTTTACTTCACTTCAAGCAAATCTTCATAGAGGATAGCAAAGGAAAACAGGATCACCAGTCTGTTTTAACTGAATGTAATCTGGTCTTCTGCGGCTCAGCTAAACAACCCCAAAACACAGAATCTGTTAGCATATCCACATGTTGTTCCCTCCTGAACACTGCTCCAAACTGTTACTGAATGCTGTTGTTAAAACACAAAAAAACATGAATCTATTAGCAAATGAGCATGTCTTGAGATATAGAGCCTATTTGCAACCAGATGACTTTGTCAGCACCTGAACTTGAAGATAATGTTGCAAGTGAGAAGCAGAGGAACACAGTCTTTCCTCAGAGTATTTCCTTTTAGCAGCAGTGCTCAGAACTTTGCAGCAGCACACTGCCTCTGTAAAATTATTATTAAAAGGGAAAACTGGAAGCTCAACATGCCTGGCTGTAGAAGAGAGATATAAGAAATTAAACAGTGTCTTAAATGGTTTGAAGAAACATTATGAATTTCCCCCAGACTGGATCTCTTAAAGTGGCTCTCAAATGAAACAGGAAATGAGGCTGACCAGAGATCCTCTGGCAAAAAACGGTGGAGGCTGAACTGTTGGAGATGCATCTCTGATGGGGCAATGACAGCTGCTAAAGACTGCGATAGGTGGAGGAATATCCTCAGCAACTTGTGCCCTAAAGGGGACAGAGCCCAAGTTTAAGTAAAAGCTTGTTTGTTGAACTCATACAGATGCAGAAATACAAAAATAACCTTTTTAAATAGTGTATTATTCATAGTAAGTAATTCTTAGCAAGTCTTTATGCTAAACTCGCATATGTTGAGACTCTTGCTCCGTACTCAGAGTGACTAACACAGATGCACAACATCAATATCAAGTTTCTCTGAAAGAACGCCAAGAAACAAAATGCTGGGCTACAATTTTAATGCACCTCATCTTCATTTCTTGATGCAACATGTGATTCCTTCTCATCATTTCTAATATCTTTATCAAAGCATGATTCCATTGGCTGGTGCTCTGTCCACAAAGTCAAGAAAATATTAATGATTTTTAATTTTTTAAAATGATTTTTCCCACCACTCATCTTTGGAGTAATGCATTTATAGCAGTTGTCTGGAAAGACTGCAGCCGTATATCAACATAAGACACGTACATACAGTCTAGGGATACAAATGCCCTGTGTGCTCGAGGAACTTGGTTAAGTTAAAATAATTCCCTCTGAGGTACAATCAGACCCACCCAAACACAATTATTTGACAAGCACACAATCAAGCCCTTCTAAATGCAGCACCTGGATTCTTCTCTGAATCCCTTGATGCATGGAGCAGTGAGACAGCAAAACAAACAGTCAGTGTCATCAGCCTGCAATTGAATCCTCTATTGTAATCCCCTAGTTTTTAATCAAGGCATATAATTACCGCTTATAATACAGCATTAGCACTCATACCCTAAATTATGATTGCACAGAGAAATTGTGATTATTTCCTTTTCCTGGATCTAACCCTTTTATTGCCGGCTTCATTATAGATGCTTATAGCTCTCAGAGATGGCGTTACGTCAGCCCTCTAGTTGGGCCATTTTCTACCTTGTTCCACAGGTATCTAAGACAGTTCTTAACAAATGTACCTCAGCAGCACCTCACAGAGCGAGAATGGTGCTGAATGAATGTGGCAATCAGTGCTTGGTGGGTACGAAAGAGTCATAGAGGCTGATTGCACGGTGGGAGCCGCAGAGCAGCACTCCTCAGACTCTCTCCATGCTAGGAATAACAAGCTCCATCGCCCACAGTGT
This sequence comes from Acanthurus leucopareius, assembly GCA_029814765.1. NCBI lineage: Eukaryota > Metazoa > Chordata > Actinopteri > Acanthuriformes > Acanthuridae > Acanthurus > Acanthurus leucopareius. Next base: position 11,455,783 of record JAQMCX010000017.1, on the reverse strand, counting down.
GAAACAACAGACTGCTAATTGGAATCAGCACGCCTCTCCCTGAGCTTATTCTAATATCTGCCGGATGCCTGGTTCGTGTTATAGGTAAGGTACGGGGGTGTACTGTTGCAGCTGTTGTCCATGTACGATGCAGATCTTAAGCACTGCATTTATTAATGATGTGCTGGAACACCCATCATGAAAACAGCAAGGAGAACCTACTTAACTGATTGTACAACATGATGAATAATATGACCTCAGTACATCTCAGCACCTATATCTCTACATTATACCCCGCAGTTATTTACACTGTAGTTAGGTGAAATGTAATTCTATGGATACACATTGATTGCAAGGGAGACACTTAACTGAGCAGATTTTCTATAATGGCTGACTTTATAAATATATGGTCTCTCTTTCACCTTTTTGAACTTCCACACATCAGACAGATGTCCAGGTCACTAAATGTTACCTGAAGCCCCAGATACCAACAAGTATTCCTATGCTGAAATCCAACTTAGCCACAAGTTTGCCCTGTCAAATAAGGTTTTCCATTAGCCTGTGTTGATCCGCTTTAGCCACGCCGTGCTGAGCCAAGCTGTGATGACATGCCTTCCCACTACAGCCTCCCAGCAGGGGCGAGCCGCGCTGCTGTGGTCCTGCTTGGTAGTCGAGGCCGACCATGACCAACCCATGACTGTCTCCTTTACCAAGTATTTCCCTCTTTTTTCTCTCATGCTGGAGACTAAAGAGAAAGCTCTGTTTGAAAAATCTCTCTCTTTGTTTAGATCTTTATCTATTACCTAAAAATCTGTCATTTAGAGTTTAATTTCAAGTTGTGTACCTGCTTGTACTTTCAGTCATTATCCCTATTTTTTTTTTTTTTTGAACAAGGTTTATTTAAATTTTTCTCAGAGCATTTCCAGTAACTCACAATAGAGCAATAGTGTCATAACAGTATTAAGTAAAACATACCCCCCCCAAAACCCAGATTGTGTCCAAAAGAAAACAAAAATTGAAAACGGCTTAGTGTTAAGAGTACAAAGATATCATTATCCCTATTTTACTGTTAACTGATTGCTGACTGACTGATTTTAAATATTCACATTCAGTGTTTTGAAACTATTTATTTCAATAGTGAAATACAACATAGTTTAATGTAGATAAAAATTTGTCAACGAATCTCACAAAGAGACCAACAATGTGTTTTTCACTTCTGAAGACTTTCCGACTCTCCTCTCTTGTCTTTGGCACTCAGCTTACAGTCCATTCATATCTTTTGAAAACATACATCGTAGCTTACAAGTGTAAAGTTTCATTTTAAAACTTTGATTCACTGATATTGGGTTAAACTTTGAGTTCACATGCATTGCCTGTTATTAAAATCAATTCATTTGCTGACAATAAGAAAATGAAGAATATCACCAGACTTCTTTAGGACTAAAGAAAGATTGTGGTTCATTAACGATTACGGGATATGAATTTTTGGGGTTTTTTGTCAAAACTAGAATCAGATTTGCTGCATAATATTCCACCATTTTATCCTAGACACCCTTAAATTTTGTCTTACTAGATACAAAAAGGGTGCAGTGCTTTTCTGCATTGGTGTTAGAGATTGGTGCTGGCTAAAACCTGCTCAAATTAATTATAATGAATTGTGAAAAGCCCAACTGTACTAAGATTTCCTGTTGATTTTAGAATGAGACTGGACCTTCAGCATCTTTCTATCTGCCCTCTAGTATTACACTTCACTCCTCAGGAATGGCTTCTTAAATCAAGATCCATATTTTACATTCCTCTACCATGTGCTTCAATTCAAGGGTTAACATACAGCAGTAATTAACATTTCATAAATATGCTTTCCAGAGCCTATACTGAGCTCCCCACGTTCAACACGGCCGCTCAGAAAATGCTCTGTTCCTGCACTGCAAACACAAAGACTAATGTATTCTGCCTTAACTCATGCACTAAGCCCACCACACACTGACAAAAGGGCACTACTAGCATACTAAAACATACATACATACTTGTTTGAAACTCGTAGATCTGTGCTATTATGCATACATGTGCAGTTGCACCTACATGCAAAGCACACAGCATACAGTACATGCACAAAGGTGCAAGCAGTCATACATCATGTACTCATACATTATACTGACTGATGCTTTGTGAAATGGCACAGGGAAGACTTTAGAGGTCATGATGGGATCTTTTTGATTCTAGGCATTGTACAGCTATTCAATAATACATCTGAGAATACCATTTATTCTGGCAATCAGACACGCATCTGCAGGTTTTCACACAAACACACGTGTGAAGTTACATATAGATAAACACACCGATGTCCTCATTACACATACACAACCACAAGCCACTCAACAGCAAGCTTCATTTTACATCACAAATTCATACCACTATCTGCTTTAGGTGGGGAGATAAATAATGCAAAGCTTAATTGAAAAACTAAGGAATCAGTGTGTGTAGCAATTGGTTGACACACCGCTGTTTGCAATACAGTGTATCATACCTTTAAAGAATTTCAATGACTGGCTAGAGGAGAGGGATATGAATGATGAGCAGATGTCTTGCTCAGATCACTGTCTTGCTGCTACATGCGGTGGATAAGGTTGATAAATTACCCGATTGGACAAAGGAGGGTGTAACCACTATCATTCATATCTCAATAGCTTAACAAGGGTTATCATGTGCTGTTCTGTGAGAATGATTGTAGGGGTGGGGGTGGTGCTGTACAGTGTGTGTGTGCATGTTTTGTGATTTTATATCTGTATTTATGAGTGTGTGTGTGTGTGTGTGTGTGTGTGTGTGTGTGTACTGTTTGTTTTCGCATGTGCTCAAGTATGTGTGAAATGTTGTGTATTTGCATGTGTGCGTACGAATCGCACTCCAGCTGCCAATGCAGAAGATCAAAGCCGTGATGCCAGTGTTAGTTTGTGTGTGTGAATGTGTGTGTGTGAGTGTGTGTGCGTGCGCATGTGAGTGTGTGTGCGCATGTGTATGTGTGTGTGTGGAGCAGAGTGTGACTGTACCCCTCCTAACAAGCCATTACAATCCTATTGATTCCTCATTAAAGCCCCTAGCTAAAAATACAGCCTGTTGCTGCTGAGGGGAGGAGAGACAGTGCGTGTGTCATCCACCTAAGGAGCAAAGACGTGAACTCTGCATGCGTTGAAGTGCACACCCCCAGAGCTTAAAATATAAAAACACACACACACATCTGGCTGAGAGCTGTGCACACCTACCTGTAGGTACACGCCACAAACATGATGCCTATTCACAAATGTCAACACTTACACATAAGCATACATAGTCCACCCTTTGTGTGATGTGCAACTGAGCAAGTATCCATCCTTTTTTTTTCTTTTCCCACCCCTCCTCCCCCCTCCCCCCAACCCTTTTTAATTAAAGCATGCAGTAAGTGTGAAATTAACTCTCTCCTACACCAGGCCTGACAGCTCTGAGTGGGAGGAGGGAGAATCAGACGCTTTTGTCTCTACACGTAATTAGAGAGATGGAGAGAAAAAGAGGGGAAGAGGGAGAAAGAAGGAAGACCAGCCGGTCTACCACAATGAGAAACCAGCAGCGAGACGGAAGAGATAAAAGAAAGACAGGCTGGAGAAAGATGTGGGGAGGAGGGGAGAAGGAGGATGATAAAGTGGAGGGAGGAAGATAAAGTAAGATAGAGAGGGGGATCAGGGGAAGGAGAGATTGTAGGGAGAGGAGGGGTTGAGGGGAAGGTAAAAAGGATTAAAAGGAAGAGATGTAAACAGTGAAGAAAGAAAGAAAGAAAGAAAGAAAGAAAGAAAGAAAAAGAAAGAAAAAGGACAGAAAGACCAAAAGAAATGTTGAGGTATGTGAAGATGCTGCAAAGAAAAGCTCATCCTCACATACTTGGAGATAATTTGACGATCCGCCGCTGCACTGCCTTGTTCTGCAGTGAGAGTGAGAACCACAAGAGAGGAAACCACAGAGCAAGAGAGGAACAGTGAGGTAGATGGGAGAGGTAGCAAGAGTAGCGGCAGGCTTGATAGATGGTACAATTTGGAAAAGGAGAGAGGCAGGGAGTCTTATGAGTTTAAGAATTGATGAAGACAAAATGGGCCTGGGTAGCAAGGGTAATAACTTGTGGGGCTTCATGCTGCTCCTTATGGGCTGTGTCCCAGCTAGGCCCGCCTCTGATGGACGGTTTCCCCACCTTCCTCCGTCGGGCTGCACCTCCCCTCTGCAGCTGAAATGAGAAAAGGAGGAGCATCATGCTAGTGTACGGAGAGAAATGGCCGGGTGCAGGTGTGGGGGAAAGGTAATCAGCTGCAGCATCGCAAGCAGCCTCCATCTGCAATTTGTCTTCATGATTTGAGCTTTAACTTGGTTGCTGTTACTTCTGAACTTCCTCTGAATTGGTGTCATCTACTTCATTCACTGACAGTTCTGACTCAACAGATGTTGACTGTTGGAGTAAGCCTATTGAAAGCAGTCAATGGTGAATGTGCCACCATTTTTCAAAATTCCTATTACCACAGAAAAACAACAACCCCAGAGCCAGCAGCCTACATACCTAAAATATCAAATTACTCCATGTCTAACCTAAAGGCTATGTCACAAAACTTAGATCGTGGATCAAAAGATCTAACCAGGATTTTCCAGTTATCCTGGCTGAAATGATCTTGCTGCATCTAGCCTGCTCCAGACCACAATAATAGACAGTCTTGATTAATCCTGGTGATTTACCTGTTTAGTCAGTCTTTCACTGCAGTGGCCTTGTTTCATTTCTTACTTATAATATGTTTTACTTCTTCATAAGCTTCCATTAGTTGCTGTTGCTCACTGGGTGCAAAGTACTCAACACAAGTCTTCTCCATTTCAGCATAAGTGAAGCTGTGATTGACCTCATGATCTGTGAAAGAAAGCCAGCAAAAAAGCAATTTATATGAATTACTTATACCTGGATTCACTTGGTAGTACTTTTTCAACCTGGTTTGGCAAGCAGGACAGTACTAAAGCTGTGATCCACTGATTAAAAAAGGTCAAGCCTCGCTTTTTATTTAATTCTTAATTTCTTAGATTGTAGACAAACCAGCTCATTTTACCTTTTCTTTTGCAGGGATTTAGGCATTCAATGTCCCATGAAGAAATGTTTCACCATACCAAGCCCCCACCCCAAAGCTAATTTACAGTGGAATGTTGCTACATTTTTGGCTAAGCGCCACCCAGGTTAAAAGACATACAGATAGACTTTTCTCCTGCACTCACGCAGTGCGGATAGGAGATAGAGATAGGTCTGGCTAGAGTGAGTTCAGTAGGAAAACAGAAAACCATGAACGCAATTTGTTAAAACATATATGACTAGGTGAACTTTCATGCACACAAAATATGGTAATGGGTTTGTGAGTCTGAGTCTAATTTAAGTGTTTGTATTATCCACAACTTCACATTAGGAATATCTCCATTTCTGAAATTGTCTCAGCAGCAGAACATTTTTTCCAGTTTTTTCTGACCTCCAGTGGTGCTTATCATCTCACCTTGCTACAACAATCCGGAAATGTTGGCGTGCACCAGGGTGCGGTCAGAACACAGTGAAATGTACACAATGACTTGCAACTTTCAACCAGAAAGGAAAATAAAACATTTTTGCTTTTTGTTTATTCAGGGGGAACTTCACTGATTTCACACACTTACTCACTGTGTCTTCACAGGAGTGTTACTGTATATGTGAAAACAAAAAAAACATGCATAACACTTAGCAAATGTAGCATTCAACAGTGGGAGTTGGATGAGGTAAACCTGGTTATTGTTGGGGTGGCAGCAGTGTTGTTTCTAATGTTCATGACATTTCTATGCACTTCAGTACATGCATACACACCCACGCATAACATTCTAATATTTATATTCCATGTAAATGGGATCACTGAGTGCATCGTACAGCCACCGCTGTTTACCGAACCTGTAAACAGTACCGGACTCTCAGTGCAGGATTTGGTTCAGAGGAGGCAGAGCTGCCAAGTTTTGACTCCAGCTCAGAGTGAGCTTTGATCATGTGGGGGTGAGAGGGTGGGGCCCTGCCTGCATGATTAAAATCTGTAGCCAGGAATGTTTGAAAGGAACTTATTGCATTTACTTGTGTGTGAGAATGATTTTGATGTACTTGTACTTTAATATAGTAAGTCCTTCGAATCCTACCTTTTGCTTCTACTCCTCTGCATGTGGAGGGAAATGTAGTATTTTTCAGTCATTTTCCTTTTTGTGACAGCTTTGGTTTACTTGGCACTTCTTGGATGAAAAAATTACATAATGATGCATATAAGATGCATTTTATTTATACAACATATTGTTAGAGGCCAGACTTTTACTTTACAAATGTCTTGGCTTCTATTGTCAAAATGCACTGCAGTTGCAGTCACATTTCAGATTTCTAGGAGTTGTAAACAGTTCCAGTTAGTCATTTTCTTTTCTCTCTCAACTTCTTAATTACTTCTTAGTTTATTATTACTAGATGTTGAAATAATTTAAAGTCAAAGAATTGGAGCCTAAGATTTAGAGAAAAAGGTTCAAACACCTTAATTTTTTGAATCAGAGCTCCCCCATTAATCATCTCATGACCCCCTCATATGTGGTGTCCCTGCATATAAAACTGTAAATGTAGTATTTCATATTAGTTCCACCTTCAGCAGCTGTAACCATAGCATGCTGCCCACACATTAAGACATGAGTTTCACAACCAGTTATGTCATGTAATATAATATATCAGTAAAAGGGAGCAAACTGGTGATGTTCATACTTCAGCTACATTTTCCTGCTAATACTTTATGTTCCCACTTGTGCTTTACGTCCACGCTGGACCTCCTAGCTTCACACCTCTCCTGCTTCAGTGCCTTGTTCTGGCAGACTCAGACAGCTAATGGAGCCATTAGCTGCATGGCTAACTGAGATTATTTTTTGCAGCAATGCAGTAAAAAATAGAAATAAAAAAATTTAAAGAGTAGAACCTAATCATGAGGTTAGTTTATTTTACATGGTGTATTACAGAAATCTTTTAATATCTACATCAGCTACTGTAGTTTAACCGATTTCTAACTAGTTTAAATGTCATTTTATTCCCTTAATTTGCCATTATTACCTCATCCGTCTTTGCAGCCAGAAAGTGACAGAAGCTCCATTTGTGAATGCATGAACATATTTTATTTTGAGCAAGTTCAACATCAGTGTTGGTGCACTGAAAACCCTGTTGTATAACAGAAGTGCACTGCCTTTTAATATGGTGGAATTTACATGCACGTTACACCTGATACGGTAACACCTCTTTTAACTCTTAAAAAGTAGCTCAAAGCCCATTGCTAAACATTTCAAGGACATGTTGTTCAGCTCAGATACTGCAGTGAAACATGCACACTGTCGTCATATTGAACGTGCCTGTTTACTTGTACACAGCCTGGAGGTTTGACCATTCAATCAATGTAACATGAGGATGAGGTCTTTTTATGCACAGGAACTCATTCTCTGAGGGACCGTCTTTACAGATTTTACATTCATTTTATCAATGACTACTTTTGGAAAAAGTGGAGGTGGGGTGAAATCATGTTTTCTTTTTAAAGTGTGGGTGTCACAACACCCGTAACACCCTTGGGTGCAGCATGCCTGAGTGCTATGATTGGGTGTCATACAGTGGAAGAAAGAGAAACAGAGAGTCAGGGAGAGGATGTCAACAGTAATCCCAAGTGGATATCTCACCCCTGAGGGCAAACTGCCCTGCGGCTAGAGAGAGAGAGAGAGACAGAAAGAGAGAGACAGAGAGAGAGAGACAGAGAGAGACAGAGAGAGAGAGACAGAGAGAGAGAGACAGAGAGAGAGAGAAAGAGACCTTCGCACTGCTGTGTGAAAAGAGAAACTCCACCACCAAGCAGCTCTACTCTCCAGCAGAGTATCTGCTATCTGAAGCTTAGAACAGACCCTAAGATTATTGAAAACCTACAAGGACCACACATCCCACACATAACAACTGTTTCCACCAACATGCTGTACGCAGGTTTTTAGACTGAGTCGATACTCAGTCAATACACCAAATGACAGGTAGCTGTGATTAATATTACCGTTGCCAGGCAACCCCTGAAATCCTACAATTTCTGTGTTCTTACCTCAAAATTAAAAATGGACATCCCTGCTTATTTTTGTTTTAATTAACATGAAAAAGAAAAAGAAAGGAAGAAAGATATTGGTGCCTTTGGTGAAGAAATTGGCAATGAAGACAGCTGACAGCAGCTGACAACAGACTGAATGAATGAAATAAGAAGGAGTGAGGCGAATTTTTGGTGAGTTGTGGCTCTGCACCGATCAACTGATCAGCTGAATTATAAAATAATCCACTCAAAGCACACTCTATTTACCATTTGTTCATCCTTTTGAACATTAGTATAAATTGTTATATCTTTGGCAGATGCAGGATAAGAGGCTGCAACACCAGGTGACATTAATGCAAAAATATTTAACTGTCACTGTTCTGCAGGCTTTATGGTTTGTTTCTTATGTTCTAGATATTTTTTTGCTGTCATTTTTGTTGTCAGCAAGATTCTGCATTTTTCTGTTTTCCATTTAAAACCTGTAACACCACCTAACATTTCTTGCAAAGACAAAATATAACAAAATAAGAGATGCTGATTATGAGCCCCACGGGTCAAGCAGCCTAATCAACTTCTGAGCAAGAAATATTTTGGGTGACACAGTTTTTTTCTACTCAAGAGCTGAATACTCATCTTTTTTTTGAGCAGATGCACACGGATGATAAATGTTAAAAACTGCACCAGAGTTGTAATAATTCATTTTTTTCTTTCATCCATCTTTCATGTATTTTTTAAAATATCCTTAATGAAAACTGATACATTTCTTCATAGTTTCAGCTTTCCAAGGCCAGCATCATTGAAGGGATAATGTAAAGTTACTGAGACCAGCCTCTGACATTCAAAAGCACGGTGAGAACAGGAACAGGTGAGCGTCACGTAGTAATGCAGCGTAATGCAGCTTATTTATGGCCATTATGAAAGCCTGGTATGAACAGGGAAGAAAAGAGTGCTGGAGGCTTGGTTGAAGTGCCAGAAGTGCCGATGTTGTTTTCACCGGCATCTATAGAAAATTATACATCATTCAGTTGAACAGCAATCAAGCAAAAATATACCCACTTATTTACATGGAAATATTTTTGAATGTATGTATTTACAAGCGTTTCAGTCACAATTCAGACAGCTTTTTTAACATTTTGTGTCAGTTTATTTTTCAACACATTTTTGTGCCTATTATTTCAGCATCTGTCACTGTTTTACACTAAGGGCATAAATAAGAGTAATAATGTGTTTTATGATTGAAATTGAGTAACAAAAGCTTTTAAATTGTATTCAGCGAGAAGAAAAACAGAAATATTGAGTCATTTACCGCACACTGGATTTTGACCAACTTGTCGATGCGCTCAGAATTAGCCACTTAAACTGTCGAAAGTGTGAAAGGAGGACTGTCAGAGTGTTGAGAGGGGAAATCAACTGGTGACTTGGCTACACTGTGTGTCATTGATCCCGGGGTCCATCTGTCCAACCCCACACCACTCTCTCTGTCATGTTTACAACATCCCAGCTCTTGGCGTCAACATCCTGCCAGCTTTGCCAATACCGTGTTGTCAAAGTCGTCCATCAAAATGTTCGCCTGGCTCCACCTCTTGCCCCGCCCCTTTTCCCCTCCATTAGCCGCATACAAAGCCCTAGCGGCTCCACAGGACCAGACAGCCCGCCTCGGGCCCTGGCTCCGGCTATCGATTGGTTCTTACGGTAATGGGCGTCTGTCTCCCTATTGTCTAATTGGCTAAGTGATGGGATTGATCCTCAGATTGTTCGCTAAGTTCATTTGCTGCGGCCACGGCGAGACCAGCAAGTGGACTGCATCGCATGTATGGAGCTGCTGGGAGACATTTACTATAATGGCCCTGTAATTGATCAACTGCAACCGATGGTGGGTGGGGCTGGATGCATTAGTGCTGGAGGATGTTAAGAGAATGTTGATTAAGGCTCATTATGGCCATCATTATGTGATAATCGATCGAGGTGCACGTGTTGTACATGCCCTGATGTGTTCTTTTTGGAACAAAGCTTTTATCTGACGTCTTGTCTGCAGAGTCGCTGATCTCCAGTCAGTTTTCTTTCCATCTGTCAAGTTGTAATGAAAGATGCTGTCGAGGAGGGCTGGGTAATGATCCCAGATCAGCTCCCTTATGCTGAGAGGGTTGAAAAAACTAGCTTTATATCTGGGGGAAAACATCAAACCTCCTAAATGACTAAAGATCAATGTAAGTCATTCAATATCTTACACCCAGAGGGAATTTTATCCAGCTACTTATTTCAACTCCACCAAGCACAAATCTATTTTGGTCCAGTACAAACAGGTATTTGCACCTCTCAGTAACAAGGAGAAAGTCAGAGCTATATCTTAAGTTTTTCATAATGTATTTACACAAATATTTAAGCAATGCAGAGGTGTACACATGGTATTTTATTTTATCTTAAGCCAGAATAGTAAGCACGGGCTGCCGGCAGCCTGCAGCCTCCGAGTCCTGTCCCAGTAGTAATAACACATACTTAATTCCATATCTGAGTCTCACCTTGCTACTCCCACACGCCTCTTATTGTTCCTCTCTCCACTTACAGAGTGGGCAGAGAGAGAGCGAGGGAGACAGATATTAAGAGAGAGAGAGGGATAGGAACACACAGATACGTGCATGAATCTGCACAACTGCCAGTATCCTCAGCACAACATACGCAGTCATTGATTAACACAGGATTAACACCTCTGAGTGTACACACACACACACACACGCATACAGAATCACATGCAACACCCATCATCACACATGCACACTTGCCGGCAGCTTGTACAGCCCTCCGCTGCCACCACTATGTGTTATCTTCCTCCCATATGTGTACCTCAGGGTCCTCCCCAGTCTCTGTAATAGACTGCCTCACACACTGCCACACGGTCTCTGTGCTGTGCTGGAGGGATAGGAGGTGAGGGTGTTGGTGTACCTGTACATGTGAACATGTGTGGAGGTGTGTGGAGGGGGTCGAGGCCAATTTTTTTTTTCCATGCCTGCCAATCTCCCACAAAACAATTAAAATCCTACTCCACCCAACCCTGCTGCAGTGGCCAGCAGTGACTGCGACAGACATGCAGCAGCAAATTTCATGCATGTGTGTCTGTGAATGTGCATGAAGCCGTATCCAATCTATGCTCGCTATTGTGTGTTTGCATTCCTCGCCATTAGCTTTCTCCTCCATCAGCCTCATTATGAGTCATGACTCATTGACGTGGTGTGAAACCATCTCTGCAAAAGCTTCATTCATATTCGGCTGAACGCTGTGCATCTACATTATGATCTCTCTTTGTCAAGAGTGCACAGAGGGCAGCCTCATCGGAAAGAGTTCAAAGGCCCTGACCACGTTAACCTGCTGGTCTCCTGTGTAGACGACAGGCTGGGACGTGGAAAACAGACAAGACACACTGTGCATGTCGCTTTGCTATCAGCTCCATCGGAAATAATAAGCCTGAAAGGATGAAGTTTTCCGCATGTGGGAGAAGAGGAGGGGAGAAGAAGAGGAAAAAAGAGGGAGTGTCAAATGTGGTGGAAAAGGAAAAGAGAGATAAGAGAAGAGGCATATACACAGAGATTATAAGAGGAGGGTGGGGAAGACAGGGAGACGCCAAAGCAGGGGAAACGTTGATACACAGTGATATGTCGTCACAGGGAAAAAAAGGTTAATCCATTTAATGTGCTGTATATGATCCCATAAGCCAGGCAGCAACGATGTTATCTCCACAACGCTGCATGCACCCTTAAGGCAGCATTTTTTGCAGGCATACAGCTACATCCTCGAATGCACCGACGAAGATGTGAGGCCTTCAACTATCTGTGCTTGTAATGACTTTCATATTGACATTATGTAGGTCACTGCTGAGGTCAGCATGTACATCATGAGACTGGTGCAATTAGACAATTGAATTAAAAGCTCAGTGAGGCCATTGTTTAGGCTGTAAAGAGTCACATCGTACAGCTATAGCATCATCCGTATGATTTGCCGAACTAGGGCGGGATGGTGAGTGTTTATGGTGACCTCTAGTTTTTTCAAATGTGTGTGAGAGCTTGGTAAGAAGAGTTCACGACCATGTATGTGTGTGTAAGCTAGCCAGGACTCCAATTATAGACAGCAACAGGAGGAGCAGCAGCCCTATATAGGTCATTACTGTGATACAGACCATGGCTGGTTCCCATGTATTTAATGGACACCAGGGTGTTTGGACCATTAGGCCGCTTCTCTACAGCCATCTGGTCATCAGAAGAAACTCCTGTAACATCTGAACATAGCACATCATTATGGCTTTGGTTAGACAGAGCACGAGTGTGTGCATATGTGTTTCTGAGAGAGTGTGTGGAAGTGTGTGTGCTTTGAGAAACGGAGGTTAGCGCCTGGTCGATGATAGAATCTGCAAATAGACGCCACCTTTTGCAGGGGGAGGACAAGTCATTTTAGCAGCCTAATGGAATTTTACAGCATGGGAATACAGTGTATAGAAGGAGATATCATCTCATGCAATAGGAAGAACCATGCGCTGTGGTGAATTCTGATATTTCTATTTATTCCCACATAGTGGAAGGTGAAATTTATTTCCATCTGAGGTTAACACAGATGAGATTGCCAATGCCTCAGACATAGCCCACTGGAAGACTTAACATGGTCTTCACGCACTCTAAAAGCAAAGGGGCTGCAAAGGTTGCCAGGTATGGAACATACTCATTGACATAAAGATAAATTTCAGTTCTGTTTACAGCTCAGCTTGCACTTCAGTGCAAACGCCTGCCTCTTAGACAGCTAATTTATGACCGCCTTTAACTTCCAAGCCTAGCTTTTAATAAGCGAAGCTCAGTCGTAAATAAAAATGAGATTCACTAAATCATTAGCCATTAGCCACTTTGCGTGTGTTGTTAACAAAAGGTTTGCCAGGTGAGGTTTATGTGTGTTTATTGGCCCTGTGAATTTTTAAGGAGTGCTTCAGACGGTGCAGTAGATCAATAGCTTTTCTATATACAAGTTCTGCACTAAATTATTTCACATTTGGAGTCAGGTTACAACTTTCTGACAGTGTTGATGATGGAAGTTACAAGCTGCAATATGGCTGCACAAATAAAAACCATCCCTCACAGCCAAGCACTGTCATCAGGAGGGGAATAAGCATCACCTTGATGCAATTAAAAGATTTCTCACTTGTCTGAAGGAGCACAGGTAAGGACTTTGACAAACCAAAGAGGGGAAAACACATACTGAACATCAATACTTTTTGATACAACCAAAATGTCTTTGCAGAACCATTAATTAAAAACTGTACCAAATTCTAGCATCTAACATTTATTGAGGCAAAGTCTCCTATGGCTGCTTGGGAAGAGACAAAAAATAACAAATGAGAAGTTTGCATTCTTTTGTCAAATGAAAATGGATCTGTTTATTTTCCTCAAAGTAAGGTTTAAAAAATATGACACTTTAATTATAGTAATAATACAGGTACCAGAATTATGGGAAACTACTGTTTCGTTCATAAAGAAGTCAGCTAATAATCGACCTTTTTTTTAATCATTCTCTGAGCAACAGTGATCTAATCTTTGATGCTGCAAAATGCACAAGTCTGCAGAAAGCAATGCATGGTGAAACTGTTAAAAACAAAAAAAGTGACAAACCTCCTCAGGCATTTTTGTAAAAATGGCCATGTCTTTGTGCATGTGTTTGCCTATATCTCATGTGCTTGGTCATGCTCTGTAGGTGAACTCAGTGTATCCACACTGTGTGTACCTGCAAACACAGCGAGTGTGACGTGTATGACAGCAGAAGCTCCACATATCTCTGACAACGTTGATGTCTGATGGAAAATTCCTTGTGTGTGAACCCGAGAAAATGTGGGTTGAACATTCTTTCAAGTTTCATGCTGCACACAGTTTGTCTTGGTGTTTGCCGTGAGTGTAACAGTAGAAATTGTTGTTTTTTTTCTGTCTCCATGTAGTGATTCAGAGCTAGCTGCTAGCTTGCATAAGGCTGTGGCAGTCACTTTTTGCTGTAGTTCATACCTTTTTATGTATATAGAATGTATAGATGTATAGATGTATATATAGAATATATATATATCTTTATATATACTATATGTCATACAGTGAATGAATGCTTGTTCTCTACCAAGTAATATTCCTTATTGAACCAGCGTGCTAGCCTAAGTGCTTAACAAAAGTTTATGTTTTGTTACACTGTTATACATTTGGTTGGGTTAGTTTTGGTTTTACATCACACGTGTGTGACAGACTACAGACTAACCACGTCCTGTCATACAGGGGCTGTTTGTCCCAATGTTACTACATAGACTGAATAGTCTCAGCACCTGTTACAGCACCTACTGTGATCAGTTTCCTCAAATGTGATCATTTTGAGCCTTCATTTTATTACATCATCACAATGGAAATTCTAAACATTTTAGAAGTGACACCAAGAGACAAGAGGCCGACATTAATTATAATTAGGGCCGGGACTTTAACGCGTTAATTTCGATCAATTAATTATAAAGATTTTAACGCGATAAAAATTTTAAC
>JAQMCX010000017.1:11409402-11435039 GCA_029814765.1 Acanthurus leucopareius | reverse complement strand
TTAATTTCGATTAATTAATTACAGACCCTATAATTAACGCGATTAAAAATTTTAATCGAGTCCCACCACTAATTATAATCCATCCAAAAATGCTTTTACACTAGAAATAAAATGTCCAATGGCTCAGTTTGATCCATACTGAGACCAGAGTTTGACCAAATCCACCTGTACGTCCTGAACTTGGTTCTAGTGTTCCAACACCTCAAGCTGTGAGACTTCTCAACTATCCTTTGCACTCAGGTGTTAAAAGTAGTTATTAAAATTCATTAACCTAATAATTATTAAAACATTTACTTAATTTTTTGTGGTTTGGTGACCCACTCATTAGGTATTTAGTTCCTCTTTACTGTACATTTCGTATGTTTATTGTCAGTTCAAATGAAAAACCGTAATACCTCTTCAGCAGGACAAAGTGCAGAAAGCTAGAAAATGTCCAGCAGGAGAGAGACTTTCAGCACAGGGAAACCAGGCAACACTAAATCAGGACATGGTATGTTTTAGTCCAACTGATGTACTGCCATCTACAACTTTCCCTGACAGAAATAAATGCTGGACTACTGTGTTGAACACTGCCTTGTGAAGTCTACACATTACATCTGCAGTGTTGAAAACGCTACTTTATTATGAATTATACCAGTGTCACTTAACTTAAGAAGACTGTGTATGCTGACAGTCCAGTTTATAGCAGGAAGAGTAAACACGAGGCGAGCAATGCTAAGTTATGTCACTGTGTTTACTTTCACTTGTGTGGACATTATTTTGGGAGGTAAATGTGCATTTAAAATGAAATGTCAGGAAAATAATTTCATTTAATCACTCTGCTGTTATAAAAGGGTAAAAATATCAAATCCTAATTGATCATTGTATCGTTAAACATTATATCCTCTTGTTACAAATGTACTGATTAGTGTGTCAGGTCATGAATTATGCAGGCTGTCAAAACATCTAAGAGGGAAAGACACATTTCTTTTATCAGGCTCACAGGTCCTGAAAGTCAGGGTATTAAAAAAATTACAAAAGGCAGACATCTTCATGTGTTATCTGATGTGCTGCTCTTTAACTCTTGATGAGATTAGACATTTCAAACACACATATGTACACAAACTGGCTGCACAGTTTCCAAAAACACAACTCTTTAGCCACACAGCAGAAAGATTTGTCCAGCGAAGTGTGCTACCCGCAGCACCACTTCAGGTGGCCAAGTTCTGATCACAGGCTCAGTTCCTGAAGAGAACCAGGAAGAATTCATGCTTATCTCCTGAGCAGCAAGCTGCTTTAGACAGCTTCAGAAGAGGGGGAACAGGTTTTGAGAAGCTGTGCATACAAAATATTCAGTCACAGATAAAGAGTAGAGGAAAAGAGATTTCCCTTTCTCCTCTTCCCTCCATGTTCCCTTCTTACCCACAAGGCTGTAGGAGATGCAGGGTTGGAGCAGAGGGCTCGTGTAATAAGCTGTGAAAAACACAACACAGTCATCTGTTGCCTAATTGCTGCAGTGCTGGCATGACGATTCGCAGAGGAGAGACAGCAAATGGCTGAATTACATTTTATTTAAATCTTTCTCCTTTGTGAGAACATCTGTTACTGGAGAAATGAGAAACATTTATGTACTGCAGCTCCACAAAATGTACATCTGATCTCCATTTAGTCTCCATCTACATCATGCTGACATGTTTCCTGTACAAACAAACTTTCCTTTTTTCTCCTCGTGGAGAACAGTTTCTAACCATAACCCAAACACCAAACCCCTCAACCCTTGATACTTCCAATTTTTAGTATTAACCAGATCTGAATAATCGTTCCATGATGCTTTCAGGTCCCAAATCCCCATGCTGGGATGCAAGCTCGAGATATTTCCAGACACGTAAACCGAAAAAAGGTTTTTGTTAGCCTTCTTTTTAAATAAGGTGCAACCATGAGGCATGAGTAAAGACCTTAATGTGTGGTTCAGAAGCTGTAAATGAAGAACACCCGTTTCATGCTACTTTCAATTCGATTCAACACAGTCTCTCCACTGACACTGCTTGGAGAACTTAGCACTCTGGCTTAAACATCAAACTCTGCAACTGGATAATGTACCCCCTCCAGGATACCCCACCTGTCAGCAGCTGCATTTCAAGACAGTATGGATCCTGCCCTGAGTGCTGAGCGGTCTGTATCTCTGCAGTGCCATATATGAGCAACTTTGGCAACTTTGTCATGCCACCGAACTTGTTACTTCTGGACATTCTGTCAATTGGGATAGTTAATTTTTTTTTATTTTTAAAATTACAATTTCCTCTGGATTTTATGAATGGCACCTTTAAAAAACATTCAACCAAGTTAACATGGATTTTTGGTTTCATGCGGGGCACAAACAGCGAGCCACTGGTTGAAAGTCCTCTGTTTTTTGACCCATCCACTCACCCAGTGACTACTTTGATTCTGTCTCGCTCTTCATACTGCATCACCTGACAGTGTTGCAAGGTATTTGGCACATCTGCTCTACACAAAGGTTAACGGAAAGGATTGGCATATCACCTGCAAGCAAATGTGACTTAGGCGTTTGCATTGCACAAATGAGGTCATGTTATTTGTATGCAAATTGAAGAGACATGACTGGTAAGACTATGTGCCTGTAGGTCTTTGTGAAATATATGAAAGTGCCATCAAAGTATAGGTCCTGGAATGTTTCGATGCCGTAGGTAGCCAAGATGTCAGAGGAAACAGATGATTTTTGTTGAGTTGGACAGCCATAGGACGAGACATGAAAAGAAAATGTTTCCTCAACTGCTTTGAAATTTATATAGAGGATTTGAATATGAAATTATTAAAATGGCCTGTGTGTTTGAGAGGGGCAGCCAATGAGGTTGGCAGGTACGAGGTGCTTCCTAACTGCAATAATTCAACAATGGTTGTAGAGTAGTCCAGTATTGTAATGTCTGCAAATTAGGCCAAGAGTAGGGCAGAAAATTTGGGTGATACCATGCCATCCGAAAGTAGCTGTAAGTATGGTTTATGCATTCAAATGTTGCAAAAGAGTAAGCTTTCAAGTTCCAACCCCAAAAGCAAAGCTGAATAACATAAACTACCAACATCTACATTTTTAATTCAAGCCTGCTCTAAACAAGTTAAGTTGAAACTCTGTTTTTTGATCTTTAAGAACTAACCCTGTTGTAAAACTCCAGAGCCCAGGAGCTGGTCGGGCTGGTGAGGGTGGCAAAACTTGTTGAAGCCATCCATCATTGCGGCGGAGACTAGCCACCTCTGGTGGCACAGCTGTTTGGGCAGTGACACCGGCATGCCAGCCGTGGCCCCTACATCTGCTGCTGGGTTAGTGATGACAGGGTCATCTGTGGCTTTATGGAACACATCAGCCACTGCAGTGCTGTCCTCAGCAGACAGACTGACAGACACAAAAATCAAGGTCAGAGGGTTATTTGTGATATTTTGGGTGGAAATGAGTCTGAGATGAAGTTGATTTTCTATCAGTCTGCTGCTCTACTTAAGAGAAGGGAATGATTCAAATGTAAACTGGTCATAATCAATTGATACTCGTCTTTGTGCATGTTATTTAAGGAATGTTAACTTTGCCACTAATATAAAGGACCTTTTTATGGATGAAAATGGAATTCAGTAAATCAGGAAAAGTGGGACTTTGACAGAGAGTTTAACTGTGAACGCTGTAAACATGACAATCATGTTCAGGTGCAAAGAATCTGTCATTGCTTCAGCCTTCAGTGATACAAACATCAAAGTGAACTTCGTGTTGAAGAGGATTTAATGTCAAAACCAACTAGGCGTCATGCAAGAATCACTTGTAAAACATTTGGTTCTAGGTGACACATTCAGTGATTAATTAAAATTTGCAGTATTGATTCATTTTCATGTATATACGTTCTTCTCTTAGGTCCTAAAATAACTCCCATGTGCTCTGGGCCTGTGCCATTCATCATTTGCTCTGCCTGTTGACTGCATCACTGGGATGGATATGAAAGTTCATCAGTTTAGTGAGAGGTTCAACCAAAGAGCATTTTAAAAAGAATTGTCATTTTTAATTTAAAAAAGTAATTTAATTACTATATCTTGGTCAATATGTGCCGTATTAACAATTTAGCACCAATTTGAGTACAATACTTCATTTTAACTTGTATGACTTTGTTGGAGTGTGGCTTAAATCTTGACTGATGGGTTATAATATAAAGAAAAGTGTTCATTAAGTACAGGTCCTATTAGGTCTAGCTGTTAGGATTCAACTGCCAGTATGGGAACAGTTTCATGTCTTTCAGTCAACGTTACACTGCCACACACTTTAGTAATTCCATAACAAAGTTTAAAGTTGACATCAATCCTGTACAGTACACAGTGCTAATTTGACCATTTTATTAGGAACTTTACTTTACTTGGTTCTAAAATGGAACATGAAGCACTTTTAAGTACTACAGCTTCAGTGGAAAATTTTCACACCCGACATCTCCCACCATAGCTCACTGTTTAAAGCAGTGCTTCTCAATTGTTTTCTGTTATGCCCGCCTAGGAAGAAGAAAACATTTTGCCACCCCCCCACCCCCCGCTACGACTATAAATAGTATCATTTGTCTATAAAATTGCTACAAGTACACCTCTGCACGAACAAATTGTGCTGATTTTTTTTTTGATCAAAATGATGAAGTCAGGATTAATGGCTACCATGAGCACGTTTTTCACTGCACAACTTTTTGAAGCGGGTTTGAAGCATCATACTGCAACTCTCAGCTCCTGCTCAATCTTTAGCTGGGATCTGTACTTTGTCTTCAGTGCAGCAACAGCAGAGGATGTCGTGCTAAACAGTGATCACCCAAGACACAGCAGCGTGAAAGCGCCACTGCCACCTACTGTAGCGGATGTGCAATAACACTTTATTTTGGTACGGCAGTGAAAAAGCAAACTGTTCATACCGTTTCACCCCCCCCCACGGCACTGTTTGAGAAGCACTGGTTTAGGGGAACTTCGGACATTGCATCCAGTTGTGTGGCATCACCTGTAATAGAATGAATTCTGTCTTTAATCCCTTATGGTCACATGCTCTCAAACACCTTCCACTGAGTCTTGAACTGCTTTGCTTTAACAAGACCTTTGGCTGGTATCTAACCTCAAATCAGATTCTTCCCTCTTTAATTACTTTTGCACTGATCTGTAATTTTATACTTTTTCAGAACCCCTAATACCACTTTTGAAACTGCATCTGTTGTGTTTTAGTCCACTGAGTTTCAACACTTGGACTTAAAGCTCCACAGTGTGACATTTTTTAACTTTTGGGTGATATTTGTGGATGAAAGCTGAGCACAAAAGGAGCTGAGCAGTTTGGTGGCTCCAGTCTACAAAACCAAACCAAACCAAACCAAACCAAAGAAAAAATGTTATGCTTGACTAAACGTAAATATCCATACATTTATTCACAGTTTTTCCGTGATACAGCCTAAAAATGCATATTTCTATTACAAAATATAATCTTTGAATGTAATCTTAAAAAAATAAAACTCAAACTGAATTATGAACTATGATCATGAAATACTGTTCTTTCGAGAAGCACTGCAGCAACAGATACAGAACATTTCTCTCCTGTGTGGAAAGCAATGTAAAACTTACCTTAAAGTTTCTTGATATAAAAAAGAACAGGAACAAAGCGTTCATGCCAACAGTATTTGATGCAATGTACGAGTTGTAAATGGAAAGGCTTTGCTACACTGTAACATACCACAGACAATAGACATGTTTCCTATTGTCGAGTGAAAAGTCTCTTAAAGTGGGTGCTGTTTTTCTTTATTACTCATTGAATTGTCCTGACTTCCAGAATGTCAAACCAACTTTGCAGAAAAAGACACATTTCATGCTTCTAAATTTAAAAAAAGAAAATTGTACCTCCCTCAATGAATTCCTCATTCTCTATATTTTTCCTATTTTTCTTCATCTTTTTCCAAAGTTTGATGTCACATATATGGTGTGCTCCTAAACTGTTTTTTATGTATCTTTTTTTCATTTATATGAACCTTTAAATTGATAAATTCTAGCTTTTAAACTGGAAGCACCTACCCTTTATTCCACCTGAGTTAATGTGAAGAGCCTGGTAATCTCCATTAAAGGGCATGAGACTGGATGGCCACATACATATGCAAAAATTCCACACAGAAAGTTAAAATTGAGCTCAAGAATGTCCAAACAAAAAAATCTAAAGGAGATGGAGCACCAGTCTCCAAATGTAAGGAAAACTTAGGCAGTGCTGAAGCGTTGCTGTAGGAAGTGAACTGCAAATGAGCAGCAATGTTAAGTAGCACCAGAAATGGATATTAAATAGCAAAACAGATGCATTTGATAATTGATAATAGGACACTGTTGAGTGAACACTGTATGAGGAGGAGGAGACACTCAGTTGATGAAGTAAAAGAAAACAGTCTCTGCTGAACACAGAGAGGAGACACTGAGCAGGAGGAGGAGAGGCTCGCCCAGAGTCGTGAGCCGCCAGTTGACTATTGGACTCCTACTACTATATTATTATACCATCGGACACAAACCTGACTCCCTGTCAGCAGATTAGTTTCTCATATAAAGCATGCAAACACCAGCATTAAGACCCAAAGGCAGGTGTTGTTGATAACTCATATGAACAAGTGTTCTCTCTTGCAACATGGAAGTACTTGTTGTTAGTTGGTACTTAAAAATTAAACATTTGCTCATGCAGCAGATCCAACATTGCATAATACAAATCCACCAAAACTAAAGGTCAGTTTTACAATGGATTAATTTTGATAATTTTGTAACAATTGAAGTCCAGGTGAGGCAGCCACTATTTGAGACTGAGAGAGCTCCGCTGAATCTTTTCAAGCTTTGAAGCTTTGTTCTCTAGTACACTGACATTAGATCTCCAAGTCAATGTTTGATTGTATGTGCTATCATGCATATCTTTGGGCTTTTAATGGCTGTGTGGGCTGAAGAGGTGGAGCAGAGGGAGAAACATGAGCAGACGGCTGCTGATGAGGATTCGACCTGTGACAGTCTGTACTAAGCCAAAGCTTTTGGAGAAATAAACATCCAAAGTCACACCATTCTGCCCTGATTTTCTCAGAGAAATTATTATAATGAAATAAACAGTTCTTGCACTTACACACTTCTTACCTAATTCCATATCAAAAATATATTATTTAATATCAAGGTCTTTGTGAAAACTGTGGATATTAAAAAGAAAAAAATATTTTTAGCACTGTTAGGTTCACAAAGCTCCATCTACTTACAAACGCCACATCTCAGCACTCATTCATTTTCAACTCAAAGAAGTCTTGGCTTGTGTGTGCTACGAATTCCAAGTAGTAAAATACAACAATAAATAATGCAGGGCTCTCTAGTTGGCATGATAAAGCCGCCAAAAAAAGAGAGAGATGCTGTAAACACTACGAGGAGGAAGAAGGATGAAGTCATTTTTGAGTTCAAGCCCACAAAAAAGCCCAGAGATCTGATGGGAGGGAAGGATGCTGTTGCTCCTCTCCTCTGCCGCTCCACCCCAGCAAGCTTCTCCTCTCACCTCCCCTGCTGAGAAGTCAGCTTTCATGTTCTTCTCAAAAGTCTCAGATAATATTACCCTGGGCAACCTTGACAGAGCCCCGGGGCAAAGGCAGCACTCAGCTCTGTACCTGCGCAAACGTGCACAGGAGAGTGTGCGGCAGGTACACTCACTGCATCGCACACACGCGATTATTCAAGCTCACATCACCCTGCCTAGCACCGGTGCCTCCACATCCTACCCACCCACGCTCCGACTGCACACACATAGACACACATGCGCACAAACGCACACTCTCTGATTGTCTCCACGCCGTGACTGTCATTAAGACTCATTAAGGGGGATGGTTTTATTGAAGGCGGTCGTGTTGAGGCATCTACTGAATTATTCATACGTGCTTTTCACGGCACACTCTTACTCTCGCTTTACACACACACACACACACACATACACACACAAACACATCGTTGAAATGCAGGAGACTGGAGCAGACTAGAGAGAGAGAGAGAGAGAGAGAGAGAGAGAGAGAGAGATGAAGCCTATATAGGTCACTTCCTCCTCCACCCGCATCGCTCAGAAAGTGGGACTGGAAGGTTGGAGGGAGGGAGACAGAGAGCGAGGCTTATTATAGCAGGCAGGCAGGCAGGCAGGCAGGCAGACACACAGAAACACAGAGGTCCCAGCAGATAAAGGAGCGTACACCTCAGAAAGCACATTGTCACAGCTATGAATGAAGCTCCGAGTGGCTTTTTGCTAGAATGTCGGGTCAGGATTGTTGAGAGAGCCGGGGTTCTGTGCAGGCCTGCGTGTCAGTGCGGGCATGAGGGCTGGTATCGACAGATCAGAAGGAATTGATCAGATACCCGCCATTTCATCATGAGCCCCCCTCCTCCGCACGGAACATATGGCATACAGTATGCAGGGAAATGGATACACATTTACATTTGGTTTGATCATGTATTCCATCAAGTATTTATTACATACAATCAGGGATTAGCATGAGCAATCACGTAGCTTCGATAGAAAGCAAAAATAGAGCTAAGTGCTGCGGGTGAATGCAAACCGAAGTATGAAATAACGTCACTGTTGGTGTAAGCTGAGTTTATTAAAATTGGCTCCTTCATTTGTTATTTTGACTGTATTTTCTATATATCATGATCAAGGCTGGACTTGGACAAAACAAGTTTTGGGTTGTGCTTTGACGTCGCCAAAAATGAATGAGTTGGTGGAGAGTGTAACATCTCTCAGAATCTGAATCAGCTGACCAAGTGGACTGTGTTGTGCTACAGTTGGTGTTGTATCATTGTCTGTAGTGTTGATGTGTACACACAAAAAACAGTGTTTCCAGCTTGTGATATTTGATTGTGCGATATTCTTTATGTTAGATAGCAAAGCGTGCACCATTCTCTCCTTTGTTTACATGCAGCGATAAACTGCTTTAACTAACAGTGCTAGCAGGACTTTTTGCAAGTTTGCACATAAACATGGGCAAGAATTACTCTTTACCTACACTGAGTAACAGGGGTGTCAGAATTCTCTATTTAGGTCACTACGTAATCTAACACTCCAAAAACACAGCGCCTGCTACCAACATGGCAGAAGAAGAACAGATTGATCCTCAAGCTTCAGTTAACCACCGTTAGCTTTTTCCCAGGCTTCTCATTTAGTAATATGGCTTGCTTTTCAGGTTTGTATCAGCACCTGTTGGTTTGGCACAGTCAAGGCATCCTTCCAGTTGTGTTACTGGGCTCTTGTGTGAACACTATGTTCATGCTTTTGTGCACAGGATTTTTTTTTTTAAACAAAAGAGGAAAAAACCCTGTTTTTAGAAAATATCCAAGTGTGTGTGGACCAGGACAAGTCAGAGGATCAACGAGACGCACAAAGGAGTAGTAACCAACAGAAAATACTCTGAGTGAAAAAGAGGCACTGCTAGACCATGGAAAAAGGAAGTGTGTAATTTTGTCCAAAAACACCCCTCTGGTTTTACATCGCTTTCAATGTACTTGGTAATACACATACAACTTAATATATATATAAAGTATAAAAATGTATTTAAAAAAAACAATAAACAACAGAATACCATGTACCATGCAAGTTAGACTGTCTCAGACTCTGAACAGCGTGGTGGCTCAGTGGACAGCACCGTCCCCTCACAGCTGCAACATCTCAGCTGAGGCAGGACCTTTCTGTGTGGAGTGTGCATGTTCTCCCTATGTCTGCGTGGTTTTCCTTTGGGTGCTCCTGTTTACTCCACCATCAAAAAGTATGTATCCACCACTTGTCCAGGGTTGGGTTGCAATGGCCAAAGGCTAAGCAGGGTATTCCAAACATCCCTCTCCTCAGAAACACTCACCAAATCCTCCTGGTTGATCCCAAGGTGTTCCCAGACCAGATGAGATATGTAACCCCTCCAGCAAGTTCTGCATCTACCCTGAGGTCTCTTCTCAGTAAGAAGTGCCTCGAAAAACACCCTAATTGGGAATCTCAGACTGGTCACAGGGTGTGTAAAGGTGTGTTTTACAGTCAGTGCCCCCACACTGCTGATCTCTTGGCAACATGCATGCAGATGAAGCTGCAATTCATTTTTATATATAATTTTTAAATTTAATGGATTTTTTTAATTAATCTTTTATTTGGCTTTATTGCTAAAAACTTTATGACCTATTAGAGAAATAGACCTGTCAGCACTTGAAAAGGAAGCGCGATGGGTTTGGATTAAGAACAGCAAATTTGAAGACAATCATTGCCCACGGCACCTTTGACAGTCCCAGGAGGAGGGCGAGGGAGCCAGGATAAGAGTCATTCGCCCAGTTTGGACTAAGGGCTGCTGCTGGCTAACGTCCAGTCGCAGGGCAATAAAATGGATAAAAATGGGACTCTTGTTTTCCAGCGGAAAGTTAGAGACCGTTGTGCCTGCATCTTTACAGAGCTCTGACTTCACCACAGACTCCCAGGAAAAGGAGGTAGACTTAGTGTTTTACATAAGTGCTGCTTTTCAGAGTTTTCAAACAAGCTATAGCCAGATGCCCATAAAAAAAGAACAAATTATTTCCTTGGTGTAGAGGTATATTTATATGTATGTATACAAATATACATATACAAATTACTCTAATAATGCAATATTGTACTGAGAAATTTAATTTCTATGTGATGGGAAAGAATTCCTCTTGCACATCAACATTTTCACATAAACTGGCAAAAAAGCCACAACATTGGCATTTAGATAAAGACTTTGGTCTGTCCTCCTAATAAATATAGCTCCAAATTTACTCTCCTTTTATCTAGTTTTTGGTCTCCATGCCCTGTGTTGATCTCAATGAAATGTAATCAGACTATGGCCAGTTTTTCAATGCAGTACAGCAGAAACTGCATTGCTGTTGTCTCCTTTGCTGTACAAGCTTTAGACTACGTCTACTATTGAAAGCATGCTAGTGCTATGTAACCATTCTTTATGATAAATCTTAATTCTACAGACTCTGTAGCCTTGTGCCTTAAGGTATTGTAAGAGACACAAAGATGTGTTCTACAGTAATCTTCCCTGGGTGAGTGTATTCTTTCCTACTCAGAGAGGTTCACTGGGATACACAGTCTACTTTTGCCGGGTTACTCTCTTGCTTTCAGCTGTCTCTGACCAAGTTAGCTCTTTGGACTCCTTTTGGGAACTGCACGCTTCTGTCCATTTGCCAGCCCATGTTCCCATGCTGTAATTTAGTTCAAAAAGGTGGATATGTACAGTTCTTAGCTGTATGTGAAACTAAAGCCTATTTGTCAGTCTCTGTTGTCTCCAGGGTTGTCTTGCCCTTTGCTGTCCTTTTATTTCCTTCATCTTCAACCCAGAAGTCCTTCTTTCCTCCTCCTCCTCTCCCAGGTAAAACTCCAGATGGCTTAACCCTTTGCGACTCAAGCGGTCTACCTGTGGCCAGTTAACTTGATGAGATAAGCATTTTTAATGTTTTGGTTGAATTCCATGTAAGAGTGTAGTTGTGCAACAGATCCTTAGAAAAGCTTAGATTCTTATGATTTGATTCTTGTGTACTTTTAAAAGATACAATAAACTGCAGTTAACTTCAGTGTACATCTTTGTTGAACTTATAGACAAAGGGCACACAAAGACAGCCTCAAGTCATCAAAGATGCTTTGTAGTGTTCCAAAGATTATTGGCATCCTGTCAAAACTGACCCTGTTGCCTTGGTAAACATCCAGACAATCAAATCCAGTCAAAGATACAGTCTGAAACACGTTATAACATTTATAAACAGCCACTGACTGCTGTTGAGACACTGCTGCTGTTGCTGTCCCAACAGAAGATCCTCCTTTGTTTCTTCATTGTATTTCCTTGAGAACATTTAGTCCGTGGCTGCAACCTGAACCCAGATGAATTCTGAACTCAGTTTTCGATTGATGCCTCATTTCACTTATTAGGAGCTTCCATGACCTTTCCACAGCCTTCAATATCTGGAAAGAGTCCATGTTAAAAGGAGAGGTCTTCTTTTCTTCCGTTGTAAAAATAATGATTCAGTTGCAATCAGACGTTTTTGAATAGCAATGACCTTCTGAAAATGCTGAAATTCTGCAGCAGCAAAGTTGAACAGACTAAATATATAACAGATGAGCTAAGTATAATTCTAGATATTTATCTGGATAAATACAGTAAATTGCTTTTTTTTTGGAAAAATGCAAAGACATGTTCTCAGAAAAAAGTGTAAATTATTCATTTTATTCTGTACTTGGTTCCAAATTTTTTTAAAAATGGGTGTAAATTTAAAAAATCCCATTTCAATGTGATTAGACATCTTTTATCTAATGCCAGGTGCATTTACAGTGAAAATGACTGCTGGGCAGTAAATCCAAAAATTTTACTTTATAACAGAAATCAAGACCATGCATGTGCTCCAAATGAATGTCGACAGGAGTTTACATTGAGTTATTTTTACAAAGATAGTTTGTTAAAGCCACACCACACCTCCTTATGTACTGTCAGTTCACAATAAACCATGCTTACTTTTGCATGGACACTATCATAGCAGAAGATACTGAATTCAAACACTGGTTTAACCCCAGGAGAAGATGTTCTCAAGCTTGGTAGAGAATCAATGACTGGGTAAGATTTGTTGATACCAAAAAATACTTTTGAAGAGACAAACCGACACCAGATAACAGTGCAATAGGGTTGTACTCTTAAGGTTTGAACTGAGAAAGAGCAAGATTCTGAGTGACGTACGCAGCACCATGGTCACAGAAGTTACGGCCCACTACTGAGAAAAATATTATTGTGTAGTTAATGCTTCACTGCATTCACCAGTCAGTTGCTGGTTAGTCTGTTGGTCAGGTACCTTGCAGGCATTAAACATGATGGATAAGAGACTGAACAAAACAATTAAGAAAGGATGCGGACTGTAAAACTAAACAACGAGCTGAAAGATGTCAAATGCTATGAGCTAGGAGTTTTGGGGAACTGCAAAGAAGCTAATTACACACACACAACTACAAGTGGGCAGCACATGAAGGCACACTTTCACACTTGATCAAAACTTTATTAAAAATAACTCCGGTCTTCTGCTTGCAGCTCTTATCACATCGAATATTTTGGGACCGATGTTTCTTCCAGGATCTCAGAAATCATCTTAAGAAGAACTGAATTGATGTACTGAATCTTTGACTAAAGGCTTGCTTTGTTGGCTCTTTAAGGTCATTCCCAGTTATTTTTTTAAAATCCCAAGCAGTGTGCTGTCTCTTCTTGTTACTAGTGGTTTTCTATTGGTGGTTCCAGTTTCATGCGGTTTTTCTGTGGGTGTACTGAATATCGCCGACATAGAGCAAGAAAATAATACACCTTTGAGTCAAGTGTTGTAATGAGAGCTCTGGAAGGCCACCGTCTGAATGGTGAGGCCTTCACTGGCTTTCAGACCTGAGAAACGAGCACCACTTTTCCTGCTCGCTTTACAGGCAAAAACTGCATGAAGACAAGTGTGTGTGTGTGTGTGTGTGTGTGTGTGTGTGTGTGTGTCTGTGTGTCTGTGTGTCTGTGTGTTTGGGCTCACAGGGGCAATATCACAGCAAAGGTTCACTGCTTCTCCTTGTCACCTGGGTTCCTCCATCCTCACCTGATGTCTTGTCAGTGACCCAAATGTCAAGTGCATCTGTGTCTGAGTGTGTCTGTGTGTATGTGTGTGGTCAACTGGGCAGAGAAGAAGACAGATCTGGGTCAGGCAGTTCCCATGAGTGTGTCCAGGCGCTCTGCGACGGATGACATGTCTGATGTGAACGAGTGAGCAAGGAGGAGAGGGAGAAAGTGTGAGAGAGTGAGCGTGCAGCCAGGCAGAGAACAGCCAGAGGTCAGAGGAGGACAGAGCCATCGCATGATCACGCATACACACACTCACTCACACACACACACGCACATCGTTGTAGCCTTGTGGCTTGTCCACATGCATCAGTGCATCAGTGCTGTGACACTCACAAAAGCAGCTATGTATGTAGTAGAAATGTATAAACAGACTAACACACTGAGTGCATGTACAACAAACAGTGTGGAGTATTTCACTGCCTGTATTCATTGATTTGAAATCTGCATTTAGAGCACCAGGGCTTCAGTTAAAAGCTGTCAGTGTCTGGTCACATCAAAAAGTGGTCCACAAAAATTCCTTCATACATCCATGTTAAATAGTTGGTGCTAATAGCCAAGTGCTGTGGTGACAACTTTAAATCAAGATGCTTGTAACTTCTTTTTGTGAGAAAATGGATACAAAGGGGAAAACTCTATTTGTAATCTTGATTCTTGAAAATTTCCACTTTGAAGGTTCAAAATAAAGTATTTTGTTCAACTTAGGAACAGTCTGGACCAGTTGCATTCAGCTCAATCCTGCCATAGAATACAAGAAAGGACCAGTTCAAATGTCCATCCCCATTACTGCTGTTTTCATAACAACAAGCTGTAACGACAGTGTGGAAACAGCATGGCAGTGTGAAAGGGGTTGCTCATCGTCATGAACCTACAGAGAACTGTAACCCCTCAGCTTCACAGAGCTTTATGACTCTGTTCTGAATCACTCACACTGCTCTCAAACTTTCATTTACAGTTGCAGCAGGCAGTGAAAAAAGCTCTAAAAACACATTTTGGACTTCCTGCTCAGCACCAAACGGCAGACAGACACAGTTAGAGACTGGCTGGTGAGCAGAGATTTGAATATTTCAACAAGTTTGTCATTTTAGCCTAAAAGGTGATGATTTATGATGCAATGTTCACAATTTGCTCAATTAATTTTAATGTGCAGGTAATTAAATGGCGATAGAACAGGATATTAAAGAACTGCCCTTCCACTTATGCAAACATAGAGATTTTGTTGGTAGATTTAGTGACTTTTCAGACTACACTGGCACCTTTTTTTTAAAAAAAAACAAAACTAGAAACCAAAAAAAAGGGGGTGAAGGGTTGCTGGATCTTTTCAGGGATCTTTGCATAGAGTTGATTTTTGGATACTGCGCATCGTATTTCTTCCATTTTGTGAAGGGATCTTTGCGTTGGTGTAATTCCATCTCCAGAAAACATAAGAAATGCAAGTCTTTTTCAAAAATGTTTCAAAGCATGCTGTAGGATTTGTGCGAAACCAAAACACCATTAATTTTACACAACAATATATTTTTAAAATGACCAACGGGTTGTGACCAACATATGTTGTAACCAGGTCAGCAGTAGCTCACATGTCTACGTTGTGTTTCATCCATGAGTTGACAAGCGGTTGTCAGTCAGTATGGAAGCCTCCAACTTCTCATTTGCACATCATATAATGCAACAGTATTACCAGCCTTCTTGTAGCGATGGCATTTTTATCTTCGGCAACTTGGTCTTTTGGTTTATTTTTTGTTTGTCCTACTTAGAAACAACCACAGGGTCTCTCCAGCATATAAACAACATGTGTGGTGTTTGGCAAGGTATCTCATTTGGTATTTGTGACATGTGCTCTCATCAGCTAAGTGCTGCTAAATTACAAATATCGTCATGAATAAGGGACATCAAAACAGAGAGATGTTACTAATGAGGCTGCCTCAGCAGGTCATAGCACAGCTAGTCTTCCTGAGTTCATTCAACATTTTAAAACAACAAATAAGTATCAACACTTAATCATGTGATGTGTGTAAGCAGGAGATGCACCTGTGTGGAAAATAAATCAAATTAAGATCAGTGCACTCTTTCCTTACTTCAAATGGAAGTATTTCCTGTTACCAAAGGGCTTCTAGAACTGTATGATGCTGAAAACTTTGGACCTGTGAAAACCTTTTGAATCTGAAAATAAATGGAGAGACTTCTGAGTGATGCAAAATTTTCCTACTTATTGTTTGATAGGTAAACAGTTTCATTAATAAAGCTGTTGGTACAGTCCAAAAGCTGTGATACGTCAATTCTTTTTGAGACAGAAGAAGAACCTTAGGGGAAAAACCACAGGAAAATTATTCCTTTAATTATCCATCAGTCAGGTCCCTGACCGATTTGCAGCAAAACAGATCATTTTGTAAGAGCAGAGAAAAGGGAGAAAGAAAAAAAATTAATAAAATTTTTTTTGAACATGAAATCAGGCTGGATAGAATCTACGCTGAATGATCCCTCACTGAGAGCCCTTTTCACCACGTAATAATGAATGACACACCAGGTCCTAGGAATAATACTTAGCAATCAACTCAAACCACCAAAGTTTTGAAAATCCATCATTAATTCACCATGGGTTGAGTGTTCATGGAGCTCTGAGCTGCACGGCTGTGGCTAAATTGGTTTTAATGGATTTCATGGGGTGCCGTTTGTAGGCTGCTTGATTGACAAAGAGGTTTGAGAGTTGCCACAGCCCCCTGCTCCTGCTCTGTCCCCGAGCAATGCACCATTGATCAAACACATACAAACTGTCACTCTGTATTGCCAGGACGCTGGTGACGGACTCACCAGTGACTTCAATCATTAGTTAGACTCACATCAAAAGCTGGAGTCACAAACTCTGCAGGAGGATGATGTTGCATGTACTTTCATTTGGTTCAAGGCAAAAAAAGTGGGCCCTGGATTGTATGAATGTTCCTCAACAAATGTTTTCTTGGAATTAATTACTGCCTGAAAGATTTTCAATTTGATTACATTTTAATTTTAAACTTTTATATTAACAATGTCATTTAATTACCTTTTCTACCTTTTACAGTGTGGACTTTCTTTACTTGTACCTATGCAGACAGACACATACAAGCGGCTTCACTAAGTTTCTGCTGCCCAGTGTCCATACAAGAAACACCTACAGCAATCCAAAGTGTGACCTACAACCCGGGATGTCCTTCAACGGCAATTGGCTCTCAATCTCCATGGAGACTGCAAGAGGGCAATGGGAGTGGATGTCCGCATTGGACATGAGAAATGAGCACAATTACAGCTTTTGAGAGGTAATTATATGTGCGTTTGTGGTGTTAAGGGTCCATAAATAACACTGGATCCATCCTGTATGCTTGTTCGGTAATTGAAGAACAATGAGGTGGGAGAAGGGAGCTGAGTGCATGCTGCATCACGATAACACCTCATCCATTGTGGTCTCTTTCACCCCAGAAGAAAGGAAGGTCGGTCAGCCAGACAAAGCTGAATGATATCAAGCACAGAGGCAACAATTCTGCCAGTGAGCGTCTCTAATAGCATGGCGGGGAGTTAAAACGATGGGAGAAAGTGGGGTAAAGAGCTTGTCAGCCTTTTAGGGTGGCTTTTGTGAAGACATTAGATAAGGTCCAGAAATCTGTAAGCGCTAATACATGTTCTACTCAGGTCCTGAGAGATTTAAAGAGTTGGGATACTTTTAGCATTGAGAGAACATATGCAAATCAATCAGAGCAAAAATACATACTGGACCATGATGGTTTCCTGAAAGCATCCCCTAAATACAGACCTCTCCTGTAATTCCACCGATGGCTTAATAGTCTCTGTTCGCCCTTTCCCAAAGCAGTTTATCTCCTGCAGAAGCGATAGGACAGTAAATAAGTAGCTTATGACACACAAAAGCTTTTCTCTGACTACAGGGTGGTTGTCAGTGTTAAGTAGCTATCCTTGCACGCTCCGAGCTAACATCAAAAGTGATGGGACCGTGTTTCATCAGGGCTTCCACCGCTACCCGGCTAAGAGCTTGCAGAATTCACTAACAAAGAGCATACCACAGCTGCAAGTAGGTTAACGTTTAACAGATTTTTGCCAGGCCTATTCCCCTGCACTGTAAATCCCTGCACATTTTAAAATGGATTGTTTATTTTTAGTCCTCCATAGGTTTTTGTACTGTAAATCTTATCTTTTGATACATATTTTAAATGCAGTGGGTGGAATACCAGTCTTTTGGCTCCTGTCTGCAACTTTCTGCCTTACTGGAGCGTTCCTCAGCAAGTCCTGATTCCTTCAAGCTCAAGAGTCATTCAGCGAGAAGTAAGTAGTGTTTTGAAGAGACACGCGTTAATTAGAAACATTAATGCTCCATCTACAGGATTCTGGAAATCATTAATCTCCAAATCAACTCCTCTGAGGACCAAACACACAGTCAGGCTTCACTCACACTCACACTCACACACACCTCTCATACCCTTCTGCTCATGCCACTCTTTTTCATACGACAGAGACCTTCTACAGACCTCTGAAGTCCCCCTTCTCCTGCCGTCACTCGCTCTTTCTTTCCTTTGTCTTCCTTCTTGCTGTGGAGAGCAATGTGTTTGTGTACAATATTCATTTCATGGGGTCATATAAATTCTCCTTCATGCAAATGAGTCAAACTCTCAGAGGTAATAATCACCTGAAACCCCCGCTCACACACATACACACACACACACACACACACACACACACACACACCTCAGGTGGCTCCATATTGCATCGCCAACATGAATAAATAATTAAATGAAATCTAATTTTTTTTTATTTCATTTCCACAGCAGCTGAATCCAATTCCGCCTCCACCCTTTGAGGACGACACCCAGGTGACCCTCAGGTACAATTATCGCCATTCAGGCTGTTACACAAACACTTGTGTTTTAGAGCAGTGCTGGAGTTCCTGTGTGAGACATGTGTCTGATGTGTGGTGATGGAGTATAAATAAAGCAATATAAACCACCACAGTGGTGGCATTTAAAGAGAGGAACAACAGAATGAATTAATACACACAGTGCAGTGACAGTCGTGCCCAACGATCACTGAAATTATTCATTTTATACATTACGTCTCTGTGGGGTTTTCCTCATAAATTTCATTTTAGCATAGAACATGAGATGCAAACGCCTGCATAATTTTTTCACGCAGCACATCCACATAGTAAAAAGTGTGTTCCAGTAATATGTCCCTCTCTTTGCCTTGGAAAACAACACCCTATTTCCCAGCCATATAAATATTTCAGTCAGTTTCTCTCAGTTTCATGCGAGTGGCTTCCCAGGCGAGCGCTCGAAGTCACGTGAGGCTGCCAGCAGCCACAATAACACTG
The DNA here is from genome assembly GCA_029814765.1 of Acanthurus leucopareius. NCBI lineage: Eukaryota > Metazoa > Chordata > Actinopteri > Acanthuriformes > Acanthuridae > Acanthurus > Acanthurus leucopareius. The sequence goes on along the minus strand of JAQMCX010000017.1, from coordinate 11,416,052 downwards.
TCATCTCTTATTCCAGGTCAAGAGGTTCGTGACCTGAGGAAGCCCAGGCAGCTGGCACATAAACTGCCCCGGTCACATGCACTGGTAATATAAAAGACATCACTTTAAGCAATGAACCCATGGATAATTATAGCCTAATTCTATAATTCCTCTTAGCTTTGCGGAGCCTTTTAGCCTGTTTCAGCTTAAAGTGCGCTACCTGCACAGCAGAAAAACAGCAAGATAAAGCTGAAGAGAAATTTTCCCAGGAGTTGGCAGAAAGAAGAGAGCTACAAAATGAGTGAGTATCTGACTTAATGTGAAATTAAGACACTCATGCAGACACGACCCTAAATGAGAACTAATGTGACTGTCTTCTGGATGTGTAAACTGCACCTTTTTTGCTAACACTGGCAATAAGCTCATTCCACCGCCCCCAAGTGGCCAAAAATCTAATCTCAAGCGATAAAAAATTATGAAAAAATGTCGCTGTAATTAAAGCATAATAAAGATATATTAAACATTTATGAATTAAATGTGATATTTATGAACAATTAATCTGTGCTTATACATAGGCTGGGCTTTGTTTGTGTTTGGGTTATGTTTGCTTACATAGGTTTCATGCCGAGGCTGTGTGTATGTTGTTATTTAAATTTTACCGCTGGAAGATCCTTTGGGAATTGTCATTTACAGAATGTGTATGTGTGTGTTTAAATTTGCACGAGGTCAATATATCTTTTTTTCTTGGCAGTTGTGCTGCCAAATGTTAATGCAAAATGCAAATGACACAGAAAGGAAATTATTCATTAATTCCATGGTTATGGTCAAAAATGTCAGAGAGACCTTGACTTTGTTTTCTGACTCAACCACCAGCCATCATGCTGGGTGTGAAATCCAGGGCGTGTCTGAGGTCTGAGACCCCTCTGACTCACACTGCAGACCTGCTGAAAGCCTCGAACGCAACATTTTCTCTAGAAATTAAAAAAAAAAAAGTCACTAGATTTTTCTCTTAATGTGTCTTTTAAAAGCCTAACATATCCAGTATGTGTACTTCTTATTTTGAAATTGAAAAACATCCAGTCTCAAATATAGATATGAATAGAAAAGGCTGACTGTTCCTCTCAGCTGCAGCAGAGCAAAAGAGACCTGACGGCTGGTTGGACAACAAAGCAGGTAGGAAAGTTGAAAGACCGCAGTGTTTACTGTGACATCCAGGCTGGGAAGTTACGGTGGTGGGTGTGTACCTTCTTAATGTTATATATAATATTTTTCAGCCTCAAGCTGTTGTGCTGTGGCTCTGATTCATTTACACAGTGAGAGAGTTTCCCTGAGGAAGAGTGAAAAGAAAGGAGGAAGGACTCCTGGTTTGAGTCGAAGAGGTGTGCAAAAAAAATGCAGGACGTCACCCTGCAAGAGACTCTTGGAGACAAAAGAGACAGATCAACAGGGTTTTGTTTCATCCACTAACACAAACTGTATATATTCATTTTTTTAAACTGCACGACAACATGGAAACACAGGCTGGCCCACTGGACGGACACAAGCAGCTCCAGAGGGAAGCTGACAGAGCTCACCTGGAGAGACAGCTGCTCATTAGCAAGAAAAAACAGTGACCTGGCTAAGCTACTGAGTTATCCACACGCACACACACACACACACACACACACACACACACACACACACACACACACACACACACACACACACACACACACACACCCTCCTCCAGACAGGATGTATTGTATCTAGAGAAGACTACGATAAACATCCATGTCTAATGCAGTATGGATGAGGAGAGGAACATGGTTTGATCTTGCTAACATAAAGAGTCACGATTAATCTCAAATTCAGATTAGCATAGCAACATAACAGTCAACAATAACAAAATTTCAACCACCTATGCATCACTCCTTGTGTAATTTGTTCCATCCTTTTAGGAGCATTAATGAGATGCCTTCTTTCTCATGCTAATATTCAGCTGTTATTAGCACTCAGTTGTTTGTCTTTAACATGGTTTCTCTGTAAAATATACAGAAACACTCTATTCTACACTCTACACAGAAGACCCTGGCGCGCATGCTTGTCACTCACATCTCTTCATACACTGGCGCCCAGAAGACGGTGGAGATGGAACAATGAGTGCTGCATGTCTGTGACAAGCATCACAAGTTTCCAGATGGACGAGATTCAGCGATTACCTTTTCAGTGCTCACCATCCCTCTGCATCTCCACCCTGATCCCTCCTCTCAATAATTGACTGCAGGGTAACAAGGGTTTTATGTGTGTGTGGCTCAATGTGGAGTCTGTGAGAGCCTTCTCTGATTAGATAGCCGAACATACTCTGTATTCAGCCGCGGTACTGCCTGCCCCGACTGGCATAGCTAATGAAGCGCCTGTGCCCCTCCCTTGGCACTAGTGTGTGAATGTGCAATGCATAGAGTCAAGCTGCAATTAAAAGGCCTGTCAATGGTGTCTGCCATAACAGAGGCTCGGACTGTCACTGTCGACCAGCCTCAGCGCTCACTGTGTGGAGTGAGAGGGGAAGGGGGAAGTGAGCACATGGACGAGGGGAGAAAAGAGCAAAGACGAAGCAGACTGTGGACTGAAAATCTACAGTCTTAGGAGAAGCTACAATACCAAGGAATCATAAAGAATACAAACACAGCGCTGGTGCAGCAATCTGTTCTGTATTGGTCTAATGTTTCACCCTGTACCTATAGACAGACCCCAGTCAGTGATAGTGTTGTAAATATTTCCAGTTTGCTGTTAAGCTGTGGTGAGATGTGTTGTTGTACACAGATATTAGTATGTTATCATTTTTATTGATTTAAGAATTGGACTTGGAAAGCATGATATAAAATTCTAGAGTAAAGTAGGTGATAATTAATTACTTGATTGACAGAAAATTACACCCACTGAGTATTATTACCCCAGTTCTTGATGCTTTTAGCATCTTTCAGCTCATTTTTGTTTTACACCAAAAACAGCAAATTAAGCAGGCAGCTCAGTTCAGTATCTTCTCCCTCACCAACATCACATCCTGCAGCTTTGTTAACCTCCTGCATACAACCTGCTCACCACCAAGCAGAAGATAAAGATAGCATTTAGTTAGCAAACTTCACAAACCTACCAGTGTTGCTCTGTACCTGCTGGATGTGCAAATAAGCAACTGTTTGCCCACAAGTTTGGCATATTAACTAATCAGCTTGTGCTGCTGCCAAGATTGGCCCAAAAATTAAGGTTTAATGATTAAAAATAAAAAATTAAAAACAACAATGATCAGATACAAGGATGGTGAAAATAATTAGTTCCAACCTCATTGTGCTGGCAGAGATTAATTTACTTGTTTTTTTTTGCTGTTTATTTCTCGTGTACTGCATTTGACAGGTTAACCACGAAAAAGGAAACAAGTCTCGTGTTCAGTTTTGAAAAGGACACAGATTTAAGAATTGTTTGCCATAAGTTTACGTAGGTCAGATGTATAAGCCATGTTGCTCCAGGAAACAATAAAAGATGGAAGATTTGTTACATCACAATAAAAACTGAACTCATGTTCTGAGTGGTGTCAGACTTTGGTGTTAGTTTTATTGAATTTTATAGGAGATCTATGGGAAAAGCACTCTTATTCCAAACATATCAACAAACAAGCGTGGAAAACACTTACCAATTTTTCCAAATGTGCACTTTGGTTTAAATATCATCCAAAAACAAAATCTGCATACCGAACAGGCTCATGGCAAGTCTTATTAAAATACTCACCCTGGCAAAAGGTTACAGATGTACTTTCCTTTGAAATTAGGAAGTTTAGGATAAACAAATATTGTAACAAAATCTTAAAGATTTTAAAGAAAAGGTCTCAACATAGTAGACAATAATCAGTCATTTCTCAAGGAATTTATCTGTCTGCATAGCTTTGTTGAGGAGGAAGGACAAAACACACACACACACACTAAAACATGCAAAATAGAGCCACTTGCCAAATAGGTTGAAAACTACTAGAAGTATCCTTCAGAACTTAAAAATAGTAAGGCCATGCCACCAGGGTTACCATTTTAAATTTGATTTATTTAAAGAAGAAATTTCTGCTTTCACTCTTATTATTTTTCTGACTGTAAAACTGAACTTCGTTCACTAAGAGGAGAGCATATAGGTATTTGAGCACCTGTTAACGCCTGTATGTTCATAGAGATAATGCCAAGAATATAACACAAACGAAAACAAATGAAATTAAGATAAAAAAAATCATGTAAATGAACACGCTGACATGTCACAGTAGACTAAAGAAAAGGATGTTTGTGTTTGTGTTTTTGTGAGGTAACTGCCAACATGGAAGAAGCACACAGTTCAAAATGTTTATCAATGAGACATTTTTTAAGCTTTAATTTAGATAAGACAGCACAGTTTTATGGTTTACAGCTGTCAGTGAAACATATGAGCTACAGCATATTTACATCACACACACAATCTTTTTCATTTATACCCTCACATGCAGTTAGCAGTGTGTTGTGAAACATACTTATCATGTCATGGAATGACTATGAACAGTTTTTTTTTTTTTTAGAAAAGGAGATACAGATACAGACACTGACACAGATAAAAGATATCTTTCCTCTCACACTCTTACTACATCCACACACACACACACACGCACACACACAAGCACACGCACACACACACACGCACGCACACACACACACACACGCGCACACACACGCGCACACACACGCACGCACGCACGCACACATTCAGATCATCTGTCTCGACCCATCCTCTTAAAGCAGGATGCGGTATTTGAGGGCACGGGGGACCCTGTTGATGACGAGACGTCCGTCGTAGCTGAGTGAGGCGAAGAGCCAGGGGTCAGCTGATGACCACTCTGCTGCATACACACTGTCCTCATGTTCCTCGTAGGTGGACACCACGCTGTCTTTTAGGGGCTCCTTACCCCTAAAAACACACACACACACGTGTTACACAGAAAAGTGAGCAATGAAAAAGCATAAGGAACGCATCACATCTGAAATGTATGACTTCCTGTAGGTCTTAGTGTGTATGGATCATCCTTGCAGAAGACTTGAAGACAATAAATCATCTATTGTTAGTTAACACACATTTTTAATGTCACAGTTCCTATTTCTACAATACAGCCAATGTATAATATGAAAACAGCAAGAAAACCTGCACCACGGATTTGCAACTTTAATGTCTTTTGGTATTTCAGTGGCATAATTCCTTTACTCACAGGCTTGCAGCTATTATATGAGAATGAGACCAATTTACTTCTTAAAATTATTACTTTGGATCCCCAAATTATTCCATGTTTTTACTATGTTAACCTCAGTCAGACCCAGACTAAGATGAGGAGTCTGGGTTGTGCACCAAATTTTGCAACTAACAGACATATCAAAGTGGTAAGTGTAGTCAGTGTCTTTATATCGGTTACACTGTTTGTTAGCTTGGCTGACACAGCGTTAGTCCTAGTGCCATTGCAAACTCTTACTCTTTGTACTAACAAATAGGCTCTTTGCTGGTGGCATGAGGTTTCTTTGCTGTAAATGACTTTTGAATTTGTGACATACTGAATATAACTTGGGGACCCATTTTTAAAATAATTTGAAACAATCATTTTTTGCATTTGTGCTAACTGGCTTGTAGTCTTCAACACAACTCAAGCTGCATAGCAGCTCTCCTTTTTGCATTAGCAATATCAACTGCCAGTATTAAAATTGTGACCCAACGGGGACAGTGTGTATTAAGACACCTATTTTCATACATGTGCACCCCCCCATGCAGGACACAACCATACCAGAGACCCTCCTGTTAAATCACTGCTCAGTCGTTTGTTTGTAGAGATAGAGATATATTCAGATATTTTGTGGACTGAGTGATCACAACCAAGAACATTTGTTTCTCTCTCACACTTGCTTTCTTCCTCTCACACAAATACACATACACATACACACAGAACCTCTGTTAGTATCGGTTTGTCTTCTCTATGTTGTGAACAGCCCACACACACCAGTACCTGCTAAGGACAGAGGAATATTTACTTTGTTTATTCACTATTTCTCTTTGTCTTCAGTACACAAATAGCAACAAGGCAAGTGCTGAGACAGTAGACAGTTCCCCCACTGCTACAACAATGTGACAATAAATAAAATTTCAGAATTATGATCCAGCATTATTGTCATCCTAAATTTCTCCCAAACCCACTGGTGTAAGTAGTCCTGAGGGAAAACAGTGACATCCATATTAGGATTTATTTCACACATTGACCGTTTCACACAGACAGTAGCTGCTCCCTCTGGACTGCAGCCTAAAATAAAAACACTTTAAGTGCTCTGCTCGTATAGATTCATTGGGGAAGACAAGAATACAAGGGTGCATGTGAGAACACTTGACTGATGCAACAAAATGCTAGACTTTTCCCAGTTAGCCAAAAGGTTAAAGAAGTGTGGTATTGTGTTATACTGAAATGTGTTATTTAATTTTTCTCCTCCACATTTGCATAAGGAGTATCTCAGTTGAACAAACTCTAATTCAAAAGAATTGCAAACCAAAATCTTCAAAATGAGTGTAAATTCTGATTTGGGAACAATTCAATTCAATTCAATTTTATTTATATAGCGTCAAATCACAACAAAGTTGTCTCAAGACACTTTACATGTAGA
>JAQMCX010000017.1:11368812-11383054 GCA_029814765.1 Acanthurus leucopareius | reverse complement strand
CACACACACACACACACACACACACACACACACACACACACACACACACACACACACACACACACACACAAGTACACTAATCTAAGCCTGGCCCCTGAGAGTGAGACACATCCACACTGCAGCTGGACACGGCTTGAGATGAACACATCACCCTCTGACAGATCGAGGGAACAGGAGAGAGGAGAGTGGGATGAAAGAAGGGAGGAAGGAGTGAGGAGGGAGGGAGGGAAGGAGATTAGCATTCTCATCAGCACTGGAGGAATTTGTCTTGGCTGCCAAGTTATTCCTCCTCTTTTTTATTCCTTTTCTCCTCATCAAGCCCACTCTCTTTCCTTGTTCGCATCTCTCTCTTTCTCTCTCCTAATCTCGGTCTTTCCAATCAGTCTTGCCTCTGCATTGCTCCCTCTTCCTTCATCCTCCCTCCATCTACCCTTTCTCATTAAACTGCTTTCCCACCATTACTTTCCACCTCTCTGCTTCTCCCTTGATACAAGATTTAATAGTTGTGTTGTCCAGTGTTGGTGTCAGAGGATTGAATCAATAAACCCCTGCCTCAGTAGTCCTACTCGACCTCACACCAGGGTCACAACATAGGGGACACACATACACTGCCAAACAAACAGACACTGAATTGATTACAAGTAGATAAAATACATGTATAAATTACAGAGACAAAGACACAGTGCAGGCACAAATGATGAGGGATGTATGATATTTGTATTAATATTTCAGTGTCTGTCATTTAGTTTCATATTTTCAGCTTGATAATTTAATGATTGAATTTATTTCAACAGGTGGAGCTATTATCATTGTGAAGTTAGCACTGTATGTAACAGCACTACCTTATTCAACTTGTCAGACAGGACAATATGTTTCAGCATAAACAAGGCAACGTGATCATCCACGTAACTAGCCAAAAGAGCAGAATGTTTCTGTTTCGCAATGTCTGACTGGAAGAATAAAAGAAAAAAGGAGAGAAAATTTTAAATGAATAATAAAAAAATCACATTTTTACATTTATTTTTATATTAATCTTAACATGATTATCATCCATTGCCAACTTGTGACTAGACACAAATTTTCAAGTGTCATGAATTGAGGATGACAGAATCTGCATACATTAAATTCTTTCAGCACACACAGTTGGCGTCTTTGAATTTAATGCAGTAGCTTGTTGCAGTAAATAAACATAATGCAAGACAGTTCTAGTAGTTCTTCAGTTAATACCTGTGATTGACCAATAAGATGAGAAAAGTCATCGCTGGGTATGGGTATATATAACATGACATTGCTGCACAAAATTTATTTTCTGAAGGCTGAATTTACAAGCCTGGGAACCAGATGAAGCTATCATGTTCAGGGTTGATCTGCTCTTACCGACTGATCTCTACCTGCTTCCATTCAGATAGATCTCCACCTGTTCCGACCTGTGTCAGGCTAATCACAACCATTTATCTATTATGAGGCAGATGTGATACTCAACAGGCTCACAAAACTAAGATCAAACTGTTTAACTAGGAAGTGCTGATCAAACATGAATCAAGATTCTGTCGCTACATTGCCTATTTTTCAAACAGAAACACATTATGTGTGTTGTTTCGCTAAAATTTGAGAATTTTTTTCAAAATATTTTTTCCTGCTCAAAAGTGTTATTCAAACTTGCTTGTGTCACTCAGCACTGTGTAAAAAAAGCCCTTGCTCTGGTTCACTGGGGTTCCCATGTTGTTGTGACGACTTGTTTTGGGTCTAACTACATCCAGAGGCTTTCGAACATCTGTTGATATCACCTCTTGGAAACTGGAAAGGAACTTCAAAGTACCAGACCAAAATCGCATTTACCAGACTACGAATTAATCCTGTAAGAAAGAGTAGAGAAAAATTCACCCTTTTCAAAACAGGTTTTTTTAATTTTAGCATTGAATCTTTATTTGAATCTTTGGCAAGATCTGCAAAAACACACAAGGCCTGAAGATCCACCAGGCCAAAATTAAGTGTATGATGAAGATGCAACCAGAGCAACGCACAAGAGACAACCTTGGTGAGACGCAGGAGGAGCCGGGCCAGGAGTAAGCCCACAGAGCTCAGAACCTCCAAGCCCTGGAAGCACAACCACCAGGCATTCCAAAACATCAACCGCTGCTTAAATGGCCTCCAGCCAGCAGAGGGCATGAATGGCGCCAATTTGACGATGATGTGGACGGTATTCTGGAAGCCACCATGAAGGGTGGGGCAGACAGAAAATTCCATACAATGGCAACCATGATTGTCAGCATCACCACAGAAAGGTTTGGCTCTGTAGAGATGGGACACCCCAAGAGCCAGTACTCCAAGAATCGCAGGGCGAACAAGATCATGCAGCTGAGACAAGAATTACGACTCCTGAGGAGGCGATTTAAGGGGGCAACCGAGGACGAGAAGCCCGGCCTAGCAGCACTACGCAGCATTCTGAGGAAGAAACTCTGCACTCTTTGGCAAGCAGAGTGGCACAGGAGGCAGAGCAAGGAAAGAGAGAAGAAGTGTGCTGCCTTCCTGGCAAACCCCTTTTGGTTTGCCAAACAACTGCTAGGCCAGAAGCGTGGCGGCCAACTCACATGCTAAAAAGAGGTGACAGACAACCATCTCCACCTCACCTACAGTGATGCAGCAGGGGAGGAGGAGCTAGGAGAATGCAGAGCATTGATCAACCCACCAGCACCAACCACTGAATTGAACATCAAGGAACCCAGTTGTAAAGAAATCCAATTCGTGGTCAAGGCCACCAGAACTAACTCAGTGCCGGGGCCCAATGGTGTACCTTACCTGGTGTATAAGAGATGTCCCAAGCTCACACTTCATCGGTGAAAGATACTGAAGGTGATCTGGAGGAGAGGAAAGTTTGCCCATCAGTGGAGATTCACAGAAGGAGTGTGGGTTCCGAAGGAAGAGAAGCTGACCAGCATCGAGCAGTTCAGGACCATCTCCCTGCTCAATGTCGAGACAAAGATATTTTTCAGTATCGTCTCCCGCTGGCTGTCTGACTATTTCCTGAAGAACAAATACATAGACTCCTCAGTGCAAAAGGGGAGGATACCAGGAGTTCCAGGCTGCTTAGAGCACAGTGGAGTGGTGATGCAGTTGATCAGGGAGGCTTGAGAAGGGAAAGAAGACCTGGCTGTGCTATGGCTTGACCTAGCAGATGCGTACGGCTCCATACCACACAAGTTAGTGGAAGCAGAACTGGTGCGGCATCACGTCCCGAGCAACATCAAGAACCTCATCATGGATTATTATGACAACTTTAATCTGAGGTTCACGTCTGGGATAGTGTCATCTGACCAGCACCGGCTTGAGAAAGGAATCATCACGGGATGCACAATTTCAGTGACCCTGTTCGCTCTGGCCATGAATATGCTGGTCAAATCAGCTGAAGCAGAGTGTAGAAGCCCCAAAACCAAGTCTGGAGTGCGGCAACCGCCCATCAGAGTTTTTATGGATGATCTGACAGTAACAACTTTGTCAGTCCTGGGAAGCAGATGGATCCTCCAAGGCTCCAAGGCAAGGTTCTTATTTAGTGTGACTTTTCAGCTCAAGAGAAAAATTCTGTGTCTGATCTGGGTTAAAAGATGTAAAATGTCACAGAGGCACAGACGTGGTCTGGCTGAAGGTTTGGATGTCACAGCTTTAAAGCTGCTGTCATTAGAGGTTTACGAAATGATGCCATTTATTTAAGGAGTTCATCAATTAGACAACTCCATTTTCTTGGACTCATTTGTCACCTTAAAGCAGGAGCAACAATTCCAGTGTTTGAGAGGGTGCGTACAACAACTTCGTCAGTCCTGGGAAGCAGATGGATCCTCCAAGGCTTGGAGAGGCTTATCACTTGGGCTCGGATGCGCTTCAAGCCAGAAAAATCAAGGTCCTTGGTTCTGAGAAGAGGGAAGGTGGCAGACCAGTTTCAATTCTCTCTTGGAGAAATTCAAATCCCATCAGTCACAGAGAAACCTGCGTAGAGCCTCGGGAAAATCTTTGACTGCACCCTAAAGGATGCAGCTTCCATCAAAGTGGCAAACCAGGAACTGCAGGGATGGCTGGCAGCTACCGACAAATCAGGCCTACCAGGGAAATTCCAGCATATACCAGCATGGCATCCTCCCTAGGATATTGTGGGCACTGCTGGTATATGAATTTCCACTCTCCACCGTGGAAGGGTTTGAGAGGAGGGTTAGCAGCTATCTCTGAAGGTGGTTACGATTGCCCAAAAGCCTGAGCAGCATTGCCCTGTATGGCAACACCAACAAGCTGACACTCCCCATCAGCAGCATCTGTGAAGAGTTCAAGGTTAGCCGAACAAGGGAAGTACTCCTGTACAAGGAATCCAGCAATCGGAAAGTTTCCCAAGCGGGCATTGAGGTGAGGACTGGGAGGAAGTGGAAGGCACAGGAGGCAGTGGGCCAGGCGGAATCGAAGCTTTGCCACAGAGCACTGGTGGGATCAATGGCAATCGGCCATGCAGGTTTGGGCTGCATTCCAACAACCCACTATGGCAATCTAAAAGGCAAGGAGAGGTGGGAACTGGTCCATGAGGAGATGAGAGCTGGGGTCGAGGAGGAGCATGCAAGTCAGATGGTGAGACTGAGGCAACAGGGCACTGGGACCTGGAACAAGCCATGGACAGTAAAATCTCATGGGCCGAGTTGTGGAAGGCTGAACCTTACCGCATCAAGTTCCTCATCCAGTCAGTGTATGATATCCTGCCCAGCCCATCTAACCTCTTCTGTTGGGGAAAGACTGAAACACCAGCATGCACCTGGTGCCAGAGAAGAGGAACTCTGGAGTGCATTCTCAGCAGCTGCATTCTCAGGCACTTGGTGAAGGCTGCTACCGCTGGCGCCACGACCAAGTGCTGAAGGTGATTGCTGAGTCCATCTGCAGCGCCATTGACCAGAGCAAGTACCTCCAACCAGTGAAATGCCAGATTACATTCATTCGATCAGGAGAACACCCCAACCCCCTAACAAAAGCTCAGGCGGGCCTGAGCTAACAGTGCTCTGAGAAGAGAGGATGGAGGAAGCTAGCAGAAGAAAAATGGAGAAATATGCAGAGCTGATGGAAGAGTGCCGCAGTCGGGGGTGGTGTGCACAGTGCATGCCCATCGAAGTGGGGAGCAGGGGCTTTGCGGGGAGATCATTATGCAAGGCCTACAGCCTCCTGGGCATCACAGGAGCACAGAAAAGGAAAGCCATCAGCAGAGCCTCAGAGGCTGCAGAGAAGGCCTCACGATGGCTGTGGATCACAAGGGACAAGCGGCGGGCTAATGCCACTTGGACACAGGCTGGGAATTGATCACTCCCGGTCGGGTCGCCTGGGTGAGGGGGTCTGATGTTTAAAGACCCAATACCCCCTATGACCCCAGGTACATCACTGAGGATGTGTCCAAGTGCATCAAGAGATGTATGCTTCAATCAATATATTTTCAAGGTTTTTATTTATTTATTGCTCTTTATTTTAATTATTTTGCTTCGAAAACAGCCTGGGGCATGGGCATGTGCTGCGTTCTGCATCCTTTGCACTTTTTTTAAGCACTGTAATGGAATTTTTATAAATGATATGTATGATATATGATATAAATGAATCAAGTAGTTAATCAACACTTCTTAATCACAATGTATTTTGAAATATACTAACAGTAAGCACAAATATCAAATAATGGAAAAACATCATCATAATCATCATAAGGTCAATGATAGTTTAGTGCACACATTAACAATGCAAGAAAAAACACTTTACTCATGACATCCGAATTACCACAATGTAAACATGATAATACATTATGTGCAAAGATGTTTTCAAAATTTATCAATGTATGCAAGAATCATGTTAAATGTGCCTCCCTATTACTGATTCTTTGGGCTGCACAACTGAGAGTATATATGCAGCCCAAAAGTTAGGGTCACTGTGCACATCGCAATAAATAAAAAAGACATTTGAAAGCAGTTATGAAACTTTTTCTAACTGCAGTTTGCAAACAGAGCTGGTAACATCCAACACACATCACGGATGAAACAGTGTTAGCTTGAAGCTAATATTAATTTAAACACTAGACATGGTGGAACAAATGTTGGTGTGAGGCCATGTTTTGAAGGAACAGCAATGAAAATGGCAGACTTTTCAACCATCCTGGAACATGGCAAACATCTCATCACTTCAATATTTACACCACAGATTTTTAAAGCCGCCTGGCGGTAATATATACAACAAAGAACTCCATCTGGTGAACAACCAAAATCACTGCATTTTCTGTAAGAGAAGTGTGTGCATGCATTTTTCCAAACTGCAACGAGAGATTTTTCAAAGTGTGAGCTAACTGGGATCAAATGAACACACATACTCATGCAAACACATGCACTTGCGCACATGCACACACACACACGCTTGTATCTATTAGGTGTGTGACCTGGCTGCCCTTTATGTGAATCCCTCAACGAGCATGAGCATGAATTAGCAATGACCCATCTATAGTCTTCTTCACTCATGGCTTTAAATTAAACACACGCACCCACACACACCTACATACACACCCATGAACGCATGGGCCGACACACCACTACTCTATTACCTCTTCCCCCAACACACACACCTGACATACACCATTATCTTGAGTCTTTAAATACATAATGGGCATTTTAATTGCAAAGCCGGCTGGTTGGAGACAGGGAATTTACAGTGAAGAGCCTCTTCACCTTGCATTAGGGAGGACACAACTACACGCGAACTGACCAAAAGTACTTACACACATTGGTTACATGGTGATTCATTCTTTTTTTTTTTGTCTTATAAAAGCCATTACTGTGCATTTCTGCACAACAGGAATGAGACAGAACTGATAATGAATGCCCTGAGTTGAATGCAAATTTGTTCAGCTGCCTGACAACTTTGTGTCAACAGCTTGTGTTTGTTCCCTTCTGTCTGAACATGACATGACCCTGTACACAAAGCCGAATGTAATGGTTTCCCCCAGTTTGGTGAGAGAAACTTGACTTAAAATTGGAAGATGACTCAAAGCCACTCCTTATCACACAACATCAGTAGGTACCCTCACTAATGGATAATTGGCAGGGCTGGAATATAACTGAATGCATTAACTCAAGTACTGTAATTAAGTACAAATTTAAGTTACCAGTAATTAGCCTTTAATATTCTAATTCTGTGTAATGTTGGTATCTGTGGTTGATATGTACACCCCAGTTTCTTAAACCTAGACAAGTCTGGTGCCTAAAGCTAACAGAATTGAAACTGAAGACTGAAAGTGATGGCTAATCTAAGTTTAAAAATATTAAGTTCAATGTTACTCTGGTGAAATTCTGTCTTTTGGCAAATTATAGCCATCACCTAGTGAGCTTCCATATGATCATTTGCATCCACATGCAAACAGACAACCCATTTAAATTAACACAAATTTATATTTTTAGGTGAAGATTTTACATGAATAAACAAATTTTGTTTGTAAAGAATAATACAATGCTATATTATTAATCTAAAAGCATATAAACAGTCTCTAATGGTGGCGTCACACTGACCATCTACAACATTTAAATGCAGTTCACATCTATTCATCAGGGATATACATTTATATAATATGAAAAGTGAGCCAGTCTGCTTATTTCCTTCTAGGTGAAGGGAGCTTGGAAACCTTTCATCCAAAACAGTGCCAACAACTATTAGGTCTTTCTGAATGCATGGTACAGCTTGGCTTGACTTGAAACTACCCGTTTTTTCTCTTTTTCTATTATACATAATGCCTGGAAGCAGATGCTTTTTTCGTGCCACCTCAGTCAAGATTTTAAGAGTACTGAGTGGAGCTGAGTGAGGAATGACATATAAACACTGCAGACCACTGATTGGTTGTGCAACACAGGACACAGGACATCCTGCAAAAGTACTGCAGTGTTAAGTGTACAACATTACTTACACTATCCCTACGATAGCCTCTGTTATAAGAGTAGCTTTGCTCCATTTGAGCAAGGTTGAGCGATACAGATTGACAGAGAATGACTTAATGCGAGTGAAGCAGAGGAAAGGATTAGCAGTGAAGCTGTCAGTTTTACAGTCAGTGTACATTGTATGTTAGAGTCTGCCAGTAAATAAAGACTGGAGCTTTTCAAGACCAAAGTAAAGCGCCTGTGTTTTTTCTCAATTGCTGGTATAGTTAAGTGGCATGACATCACCATGATAATCCGTTAAAAATCTTGTCTACATTTAGACATTACTATCTAAAGAAGAAAACAAGGTAGAATATATGTACAAGTAAAAACAAAACAAGATTACAAAGACGGGCTAGCAAGTAGGTGAGATACTGTGCTCAGCACAATGACGGAGTCCTTGACAACCTCTTTAGTCTCACTGAGCTGCTTGATAACAACTGTCATTTTTAAAGACACATACCTGCTTCAACACTCGCAGGTAGAGCATTTACAAAAGTAAAGAATTATATGCCATAGAACAAATTGTGGAGATATTTAAAGCTTGTGTTAATTACAGACCTTACCTCAGGCAACAGACAACATATTCAATGACTTTTAGACAAGGGCACTGGATGTGCAGCAATGCTAGCTCTTGGTATTTAGGGCTCAATTCTGTAGTAATCTTTTTCTCTCCTTCACTAGCTTAAGCACACCGTGGCTCCTTCTTCTTCCTACATTTTTCTAATCAAGGAGCTGACAGCATAATTTTGATGTAAAAACAGTACTAGAAAGCGAGAAATGCCTTAACTCATCATAATGCTGTTACTTGTGACACTCAAATTTCCTTATATATTTAAAAGAAGCTGTAGCAATGGCAGTGTCTGTGTTTGACCAACCAATGACTTTCAGCCCTAAGCTCCTATAATACCTTTACTTTTTGTAAAGTACTTACCCTGGAGCAAGGACTTTTGGTACCAGGAACTGCTCTACAGGAAACAAATTTAGTCCTGTGATGGAAATACATGAGCAATAGCAGCATATACCTGCCTATGGCTTTTGAATGTAAAAGACTTTTAACTGCCATATATGGACATAATATTACTGTGTCCACATATTGTACTTTATGTCATGTAGTGCAGTTTGATACTTTCATGTAAAATAAAATGCATGACAGCAGCAACTCTAGTGAGCTGTGAAAAAAAGATACAGTAAATGACTTTTCTCTTACTTATAAAAGAAGACTATTACTATCACTGTGGGAGAGAATTGACCAGAATAATACTAAAGTAGTCACAGCTTAGAAACTTGCCCAGATACTGTCTGTGTGTGTGTGTGTGTGTGTGTGTGTGTGTGTGTGTGTAACAGAAAGACAGAATGAACAGTGGACACTCTGCTGTTGTCGCAGAGAGAGGATGTGCGCATCTGATAACACCAAGACGATAGGGTTGTTATCAAATAATGAGTTAGCTATTGTGTGATATGGTGTGTGTATTTGTGTATATACTGTGGTTTACAGTGTGTGCGTATATCTTACCGTGGCCTGTGTAGAGCTCTCTTGCAGGTCCCAGAGTAGTGCGTGGTTATCAGCCAATGAAATCACACGCTTGCCGTCCCCCATGGGCTCCCACAGCACGCTGTAAATACACAAAACCACAAAGTCACAGTCAATTAGAATACAGATGTTGGTCAAACACACATACAGTCTCATCCACACGTTGTGCAGACATAAGCGAATGGAGCTTGTTAGTTGAATTTCACATGACTTGTATAATACCACAGATAAACTGATTTTAAACGGTGTGCACTTCCATATAACTTTTGGAGTGCACAGAGATGTATGGATGCAGAGTTATAAAAAGCTATTAATTACAGATGTATAAGAATGAGGCAGTGTTCTACTTCCTGACTTCCCTACCATAAAATACAGGGTTCAGTAACCAAAAATGATGACTCATTTCCAAGAACAACTAGCCACTTTAGATTTTAGCAAACAAACGATTACTTTCGGTCATGGATTAATACACATTTGTTGCTCTAGTGAGTATTTGGGGCAGCAGTCAAAATAAACTAGAGTATGTGTGTTTATGGTTATAAAAGGACATGTCAGCCAGTGCAACAGTGTGGCTCACTGATATGTTTTTAATAGTTTTATGCAACAATGGAACTCTATGACAAAGAGGAGGAGGATATATCAGGTTTAAATACCAGCACAATGTCTCCTGGTCAAATTAGTTTAGTTTAGTTTTGGTCAATTAATAAGACCTATTAACAATTATCACACCAGAGTCTACAGCCATGCTAATGATTCTTTGTCTAATAACGTAATGTCATAGAATTTCTATTCTCATGAGTTTTAGTCACGATGCATTTGCCACCACAAACACAGCATTCATTCAAATTTCTGATTTTTCTTGGTTTGAACATTGTTGCTAAATTTGGTTTAGTGTAAATCTTGGTTTTAGACATTTTTATGTGGAAATGTTACTTATATTACATTGAAAATAAAAGACAGGTTTTCCTACATTCTTACTCTCCCTTAGTTCTGCTAGACATCTAATTTTGTATAATTACAAATACTTTTCCTTGATTACAATGCATTTTTTACCATTTAGGAAGCTTTTGTAACCCATACTCTGGTGTCAGTGTAACTACCACCAGCCAGAAGGGTTTAGTTTTGTGTGGAGTGCAGTTTGTCATTTTACTTGATGTCTGCATTTAAAAAGTCCTTTGAAACAGTGTGACATTGCCTAGAACAGCTGTAACCTGCGCAAATTAAGCTGCAGCAATTATCATTAATTGCCTAAGAAAGTGACAATAGCACACAACTGAGTTCTGCATGGTTGGTATTTATTGGCAAATCCAGCAGCCCAATTCTGTCAATCTAGTGTTCAAACACAGCAGTGGGGTACAGGGTTGCCTCACTCGTGTGAAAGAAGTGGTGGCTTTTACAGCATACTTAGCTTTGATTCCTCTCTGCTCACTATCTGCAGAGTACTGAGTCCTCACTACGTGCATCTCAGAGTTGCAATTCTCCACTGTGCTCTATTTAAAATATGTATCCTGTGCGTGAGCCATAGGGACCTAACCAGACCCAACACACTGGAGCACAAACTGTAGTGTTATGATTCCCTTGATGTTGACTAGATCACTTGTATGCTTTTGTTGTTTGTTCTTCTTAGTTTGGATAGGCTTCGCTGCTAAATGTAGGCAGAGACACAACTGCATGGCATAAGAAAGGGGACACAACCCAAGTGAGAAAGCAGTGCTTTTAACTTTGGCTCCTGTCAACTTTAATAGCAATATGTCAGTGCAGTCAGAGACCCGGCAATAAGCTAAACATAACCTTGGACGGAAAAAGCTGCTACATGCTTGTTAAGGTTCTTATTTCGTGTGACTTTTCAGCTCAAGAGAAAAATTCTGTGTCTAATCTGGGTTAAAAGATGTAAAATGTCACAGAGGCACAGACGTGGTCTGGCTGAAGGTTTGGATGTCACAGCTTTAAAGCTGCTGTCATTAGAGGTTTACGAAATGATGCCATTTATTTAAGGAGTTCATCAATTAGACAACTCCATTTTCTTGGACTCATTTGTCACCTTAAAGCAGCAGCAACAATTCCAGTGTTTGAGAGGGTGCGTGCTATAGAAGGTGAGAGTGTTCGCCGGAGATAAAAGAAATGACAGAGTAGGGGAGGGAAGACAAAGTTTGAGTTTGCTTTTGGATTTAATCCAAGTTTCAAATATGCATAGTCTTATTAGAATAGGGGGAAGGGCAGGGTGGCTTGTTTATGAGGACTGTAAATTCATTGCTGCTGAGGGACAGCTTTTACTGCCCTCCAGAGGAGCAGGAAGTCATGGGCTTGGGGTGTACACCCACAAACACATATACAAACATAAGTTTGTAATACTGGTGTACATTTGTTACCTAGGTCCTTCTTTGGGTTAGGTTTTATAAATCTATCCTAAACCTGTAGTAGAGAACCCTTCTTTACCTTCTGGCAATTAGAGTAATTACACTGTTGAGGTGGGTATTGCGCCATGGACTCTGCCACACTTCAAGTTGCTCTTTCATTGCTTTGATTACTCTCTCCTTCAGCTCTAGCAAAAAATCATTGCTGGTTGATGTAAAACATATCACTAATGCTCGAGTGTGCAAAAGGTCGCCACAGACTCCAGATTTAAAAACTCTAAAACACTACAAATTAAAGGACGATTTATCTGTTGACGACAGGCATTTTTAGCATTCCGTGAACTCATTCTGCAAAGGCGTGCATGTTATGGACGTCCATTGATGTGGAAAAGTTTTGCACATACAATTTAATGCAGAACTGAAAGATTATGGCCCCCATGGAGTCACATTATGACAGCATAGCTTCATGACCAAAATAAAGAGCAATTTTTATAGGAACTGGTAACCCTTTCAGTGTAAATAAGGAATATTAGTCTTACAAAAAATGAAAAATTTTGACATTAACCCTTTAACTTTTCCCAAAATATGACCACAGTGATTAGAGAAATATCTCTAGATGTGATCCATATGAGTATGCACACTCACAGTTTGCTGGGGCATCTCACAGCTCTTAAAAATGAAGACTGCAGCATGTCAGATAACACCTCTCTTTTTTCCTAACAGTCACATTCCCAGGCGTATATATCAGCGCACTATAGGACCAATTAAAACATACTCACCAGTGTGGAATTTACACACTGTTAGCATCCACATAGCATCAATTAATTTATATAATAGAGGGAGGAAGTGAGAGAGGCAAAGACTGAAAGTTGAATAGTATCTCATGTTGCCTTTCTCTCCTATTAAAGTATATACTGCAAGTTATGTGCATTTGACCTTGAGCTCCGCAACAAGCTGGAATACTGGCTACTGGAATGGCATGTAAATACCGTCAGGCAGAGCTATGGTGGTTTTATGGCCCCATATATCTAAGTCTAGGGCACAGATGCACTTCTCTCTCTCTTTGTCTCTTTCTATGTCTCTTGCTCATCAGATTTTCCCCCCTGCTTTGCTGTGCTTTGCATCCATATGAGTTTAATCCCAGCCCCTCGTATACAAAGGCGACAGCCAGCACAAACAAAGTGTGTGTGTGTGTGTGTATGTGCATGTGTGTGGGTGTCTTTCTTTCTTCTGGATAAGATTTAGCATGGATACAGGGACACCAAGGGCAGTGTTTGTCTGTGTGCGTGCATGTGTGTGTGTGTGTGTTGCAGTGGAATCCTTGTGTTTTAGTTGTTCAGAGGGTAGATAGGTTGGCAAAGTAGCATTAGGTTTGTAATTATGAAGAGTAAAAGGGTTGTTTGAAGCCAAGGATAGTCACCATGTATTACAACGTGGGTCTTATTTCCGCAGTTTTTGCCCCTGTTTTGTACTCATTACAGTAATTGCTGAGCATTGGGAGAATGGATCTATTTCTTCAACAAGATGTAACAAGGTTTTTCCTCACCATTATTTTCTGCTGAGCTTAACACTCACCACAACTAGTTGTTTACTTGGAGCCTAACCTCAACACAAACTCATCTTAACTCTTAACACAGAGGGCCATGATACAGGAATCACAGAGGTGGGAAAAACATTTTAGAAAAGAACAAGCATTGACCTCAGACTGCCTTTTAGTTGGTAAAATACCACCATTAATTAAGACTAACAAGTTATTCTTTAACCTTTATTTTTTTCTTATTCTTTATTATTAGCACAGCACAGTGTAGAAAACATAAAGGTACCAGCTCCATATCCTTTTGCAGATGGCTATCACTTTCATCTTTTTTTCATATTCAGGTTGTAGCTACAGGTTGTGAACTGTAATCAGATGCAGCTCTGAAATATCAAGTTTTCAAAGTTTTCGAAAATGATTTGTATCTGAATTCTAACCTCATAAACAAATCATAAATCTATGTCATCAGTAAAAAATAAATAAGCCAATAAATAAATAAGATGAATTGAATTTTTTGAAATTTTAATTTGTTGATAGCCAAACTCACATAAAATAGATAAAGGATTCAGGATTCAGTTTCAGGTTTGGATTCAATAAAATTTTTCCAGATTGGAGTAAACTGGAATCATCCTTTAATTTACCTGCAACTTGATCGAACTTCACCAAGGTTATTTTTTGACCAGAGCCTCAGTGCAATGCCTGCACTATGGTGTGTTATCTAAGATGTGGTTGAAAAGGCTGGTTCGCAAAGGCTCCATAATCGACTGATAGCCCCCGTTGTACAAACGCACACATACACACACACACACACACACACACACACACACACACACACACACACACACACACACACACACACACA
>JAQMCX010000017.1:11347760-11365507 GCA_029814765.1 Acanthurus leucopareius | reverse complement strand
CACACACACACACACACACACACACACACACACACACACACACACACACACACACACACACACACACACACAAGCTCACACATTCACAAATACACACCAAAACACACAAGGCCGATAGTCTGCTTGAGAGCCCACTACTGAGGTCCAATTGATTGGAACTAGGGACCCTCACAGTGAAAATCACGCTTAGTGATCACCAAGAAACCGGCCTACATGATCACATACACACCTCTGATTGTCCAGGCACATACACAGACAGAAAGCATAGAGGCCACATGTACTACAGGATAAAAGAGGCTCGACAGCCATATATACAACAAGACTCATATCGAGTGAAAGACTCGAAGCCTTTTACACAAAATGATCACACAATAATACACATGATTGCATTCATGTATGTGTGAAATAAACACACACAATCACAGCAACAAACACCTCTTACCCCCTCCTGTCACACCCTACTTTAGAAAATCAACCTTGTTGCTTTTTGTGCTTAACCATTCCCGCCTAGGGCCCTGATTGGCTCAGATGGCTCCATGGGAATCGATTCGCTCAACTCAATCGAAACCAAATGGGGCAAGAAAAAAAAGAAGAAGAGGGGGTAAAAAGCCATGGTGCACACACAAGCGCAAACCCCCTCAACCCCACCCCTTATTGTTCTGTAGCTTTGTTTAGTTCATTTTTTTGGAGGGGTTTTTGGGGGTTGTGTTTTGCCGATATTTCCATTCAGAGCACGCTTCACAACAGGGCAGAGGCTCAAATGTTTGCCCAACCAAACAATGAGGGGATTTGGAGGAAGGAGAAAGTGTTTTGTTAGTGGGAGTGCAGGGACACCCGCTACCGGACAACACGCACATAAAGGATGCAGGCTACACATGGGCAGACACGCTACAGTGGACACAAACACACATGGGCAGGTGAACAAACACACACACTCTTTGAACAGACAAACACCTCATAAGAATACAACTGCAGTCCCTTTACTCTATGTCTGCTAACACATACAAACATTCACACAGACGCAGACTGGTGCAAGCTGCCAGTATTATCAGAGTGAGTGGGGATAAATGTGTGTTTGTGTGTGTGTGTGTGTGTGTGTGGTGTGTGGTGTGTTTGTGTGCGTGTGTGTGTTTTTGTGTGTGTCATAGAGAGATGGAGGAGGTGGGCAGCAGACCAAAGCCATCCATCTAGGGGAGCCAATAGTGCACAACATAGGCTACAGGCTTCACAGCACCAAATGCACACTCCACGGCACATACACTGACACATGCACACACGAACGCACACACACACGTGCACACGCGCACACACACACACACACAGTGTGGTGCCCTTGTGAGGGTTACAGCTCTAAGGGTGTTAAGATGGTGGAGCCAGGAGCCATCAATCTTTACCCAGCAGCCTTGCTTGACCTGCCCTCTGACACACATGCCCAAGCACACACATGCACACACACATACACACAAAAACCCACAGATAGAGCACATATAAATGGGTGCACCCCCACAAATACAAAACCCTCCTCTTTTCACACATACAAGCACAAAACACACACCAAGTTGTACAAATGCAATCTCTCTTCTCCTTTCTTGCGTTCTTCTTTGTGAGTTTCTTTCCATCTTCCTCACTGCCTCCATCTTTATCTCTCCCTTGCAGACAACTGCTACAGTATGCACCACGCTAACTGATTGGCGCCTCTAAAAATGATAGCAATCATGTGCCTGCCAATGAGCAGTGGACTAAAAAGGGGAATGACCATTGATTTTCATTCTCCTAGGTGCTGAGTTATGGCCACGCATTGTGCACAGGAGCTCCCACTATAAGACAAAAGGATCGAGCCAAGACTACAATCTGAGATGTGGGCCAGTCAATAGTCTGAGCTGAAAAAAATAAATAAATAAAAACACTAATATGGAGAGAAGATAGAGGGAGAGGAGGAGGAGATAAGAGAAAATACAGGAGGGAGTGGATGTGAGGAGAGCTCTATTCCAGCTGGTAGGAATCTGATGGTGTGCATAGTGTTGGCTTTTTCTGTCAAACAACATGTCCGTCTATCCTCTAGTTTGTTTTTAATGCTCAATATAGTTTCTAAATGGCTCCCATTCAGTTTTTAGAATTTTTGATCTCATCATAGACACAGTCTAATTCAAACTGACCATAGATAGCTTGTTCTTTGTTTGGGGTAGAAAAATCAAGGGACAGAGCCTTTGTCAAGGCTTTTCAGAGAACAGCTGAGTAAAATACAGCACGACATACTGTGTTAAATAACACAACTGGCTTTCAGTGATGTAGTCATTAAAGCAACATGCTCTAGGATAAGTTTATACTCTTCAGGTATGTCTTAAAAAAAAACTTTACATTTTTCAAATTTAAAAATGAAAGCTTTGGTCCTTAAAATTATCTCTCCTATGTATTAATTCTACATTAAGAAACCCCTTGCTAACGCGACTTCAGTGTAAAGGGTGAGGGAAAATATTTTAAGGCCTAAAAAGTCTGGAAAAAAGTATTTTTTTTTTCTAGATATATTCTTATAGTGGAAATTCGCTCTTGTTTTACTTTCCCTTCACTTCGGCTCAGCAAGAAAAAGCTGTCTGGGGAAAACAAGGGAAGGAATTTTGAATTAAAAAAATGCTCACTTTTTGTAGATAGCAAGGGTAAGAGCCTTTGTGAACACACCTGTAATTCCAATTCTCAATATCACAATTCTTATTTAAATTTAATTTTGATTGAATTGATTAAATTGCAAGTGAACACTACAATTAGAATTGTACGCCCGGATATTGTGCAGAATCAGTTACTCCACTGCAAGTAATACACAGCATGGCTGCCAAATAATAAGCTAAATGGTGTTCATAAATGTTGAAAAAAAAGACTGACATTCCACAGCTTTTTGTATTTCAAAAAAAGGTACCTGTATTACTTTGAAGATTCGCTAAAGTCTTTTGTCTATATAAAATAACAAGTGTAATTTACTAAAAAAAAACATCACTGTCATCATCATAAAATGTTTTTTATAAAGAAGAGTTTTGTCAATGTGATATACAGTGTGGAGGCTAGAGCCCTCTGCTGTGCTTTTACTCATGTACTGTCTCCTGCAGCAGAAAATCCAGAGTTATCCACAACATTACGCAGGTCAACTAATTGTGTGCTAGTGAGAGTTTGGAATATTGCTTTATTACCTCTTAGTGCTGGATAATAACTATTTCTAGTACACTTCACCTTCATTTTGCTAAGCTAAATGTTGAAGGATAACATAGAAATTCATTAAAAGCTTGCGTTTTTCCATATAAACAAAAAAACAGCATCAGAGAGTGTGTGCTCTACACTGTCCAGGTGCTGCACTGTGCCCTTATGGTTGAATTCTGCTTCTTTTGGGACAAAAATTGATTGGCTCATGTGAAACTATTTAAAATTGTAGGGGGTGACAACTGCAGTCACAGTTGAAGTCTTGTGTCAGTCTAACCAGAATTTCTTTATGTATTTTATGCAGAACTGCAAATGTTGTCCCTCCTCCTTGACACTGGAATTGTGTTTGTAAAGGAGGCTGTATGGACACAAAAAACAATTATGGCGACCCAAAACTATTTTAAGTACATACTGACATCTGAGTAATTTATGAAAGGTTTTAATTTGCTTCCTTTGCATCAGTGTTAGGCTCACTGCAAAACATTGGTCATTAGAAACTCAGAAACAGTTAAAAAAGAAAAAGTTCATAGATGTGGATGTTCATGTCACCGCTTCATAACACTCAGGCTAAGATGCTCGCAAGGAGTCACATGTTGAATCTCAGTGGCCTAATAATGTTTACATGAGGTAAAGTTGCTATACCCTTTTTTAAAATGATTTCTGCATCATGTCAGACATATTTTGTGATATGTGAGTAAAGTTTTACGTTATCAGACTTCTAAAATTTATGAAAAGAAAATGTATGTAAAAAAACAGAACCCTTCACAGCACAGACATTCAATCTGTGATGAAGTGTTCCCAATAGCATTGCAACATATTAGCAATAGAACATGTAACAAAAAAAAAAACAGTCCATGATGTCACAATGATCACTGACTAGAGATGATTTGATTGTAATGATTTAGTGGATGATTTAGAAACAACGAAACAGACTAAATAACCTGACAAGTTAACATTATTTTGTTAAACCTTCAAAGTAAACTAAATTTGTAGTGTAAATATTATGATCAAAAGAATAGAATTATTCACTCTTGATTTTTTTGGATGTATTGACTGCCCAGCTCTTTTAAGAAACTTTTTCCTTAACTAAACTATGTATTACATTTTGCCAAAATCAATCAATAATGTCACTGATGCCGAGCCTTTTTTGTAGGAAAACATATACTGACAAAATCTTTTATATCTTGATTAATATGAGTATTTGCCACTAATTAAATCTGATAATGCTGCCAGTTTGAGAGTACGTAATGTTTAAATCTAACTGTGCAAACAGCTTGGCCTCTGATATATTTTTTGATACATGACTATATTGAATTTCATCTAAATGCAAACATTTAACTTTGCAAACATGATTTATCTGCGTTAAAGTTAGTTTGCCTTGTAACTCATTAGTTTAATGATGTGGTACCTGGATTTCTTCTTTAGGTGACAGACACGTGTTGTTGTGTATCTGTCCAACAGCATCTTTTGCAAACACTCTGAATGATCACTTCATTCTCTGGAGATATCCAAACCACTTTCAGATAATTGATCACCTGTTACCCTTTTTTGTCAACAATGTCCTCAGCTTCAGATGAAAACACAAGTTTGCTTTCAGCACTTCAGCATAACGAGCTCTGTGTGCCTGTGTAAAACAAACCTGGTGTGAATTAAGAGGGGGCAAAAAGTAACTGCAGGCAAAATGGCAGAAGACGGCGTTCTTCTTGTTCAACAGGTATTTGATAAGTTGATTGTACTTTCTCTCTTTTGTTGCACTAAAACATATCCTGAGGTCTGTTTCATTACCTCTGCTATGGGCTCTGCTCTGAACTGCTGTCCACTGTAAGTTAAGATCCCTGTGGCCTCGCCCTGTGTGCCAACGGGCAGCAACACAGACACGACAGAGAGTAAAAGCAGAGAGACAACAATCCCTTTGAAGCTTTGCTTTTATTCACTATTTCCTTCCTCTTTTCTAGAGTACATGCACAGCTACATCAACTTTCTTCACATGTAGCTAAAACAATATTTAGTGGAAGGACATGGGTGAGAACTTTGAGATGAAAGTCAAAAAGCTGTAGGCTTGCTGTTGTGGCGTTTATTTCTGCTTTGCGATAGGCTTTTAGGTCTAACTATATCAAGTAAAAATCTCCAAAGCTTATTGTCATTATCAGTATAAATTCTATCCTAACTGCCTACAAATAAGAGAGACTATCTGAGATATGAGAAGGCTTTTCAAGGTGTCTCAGGCTTTTCTTTTTCTTTTTTCTTTTTTTTATTTAAGTCCCATGAATTTTAAGTGCGCTGTAGTCCAAAAATATGAACAATATCCATTCTGACAAATATGCACAGAAAACTATCAAAGAATTTAATGTGGATGAAAAGAATAAATGCACTTGTAACACTTGTACTATGAGTGTGACTGTTCTCCAGCAACACCTACCAGGCAGCGTTGCTGTGGGCGCTGTCGTCTAGGTGACACAGCAACTCCAGGGTTTGGGGGTTGTGGGCGGAGTCATCCGGAGACTCATGGCTTCCTGTCTCCCAGTCAGAGGGCATCCGCCATATTGCCGCACAGGACACCACCCTACTGTCACTGGCTGGAGGGAGACAAGACACACACACACACACACACACCCACACACACACACACACACACCCACACCCACACCCACACACACACACACACACAAATGCACACACAGTCATTCACAGCTTGTTAGAGTACAATTTGTGTCTGTATGTGGGTGTGTTTGTGTGTGTGTGTGTGTGTGTATGTGTGTGTGTGTGTGTGTGTGGTGGACAGGCACTAATACTGTGACGTGGATACACCTTCCTCTGAATCCACATCACAAATGAGTTATTTTGGCACATCCACAGCAGAGGCAGAGCTGCTAATTGGAACCAGTGGAGTAAATGTAGAATTGATACAGTAATTGGACTAAAAGTTTGAGGCTGGAGGGCATTACCAATCACAGAGAGAGGGAAAGTAAGCAGGAAGAGAGAGAGAGAGAGAGAAAACAGAGTAGCAAAAGAGCCTAATTTCTTTTTGGTGTAGATATTGACAGTGTGTGGGCAGGCGTTGGGCTATGAAGCACTGGCGTTAGGCCTATTTGTCAAATTAAAAAGCAACGTGGTGCGAGTGCACAGGCTCTTGAGTGGTTTTAGACAACCTTGCACTTGGAGTAAGTGGGCAAGCAATCATCTTGAACAAAAGCCTTTTCTTGTTCACATATTGGAGTGCCGGTGGGAGGCGGTATGGAAACGCTATATGAACACACTCGTGTATGTGTGTTTATTAGGCCTGTGTGTGTTTGCATGTATATACTTTTGTGTGCTAGTGTGTGGTATGTGCAGCAGTGTGTGGTGGGCTGTCGGAGCTTCAGCCCGGTCCAGAGTGGCTGTAATCCTGTGAACTCAAGCATGTAGAACTCAGCTGACAGACAGCAAGAGACTGAGTACAAAAAAAAAAAAAAAGGGAGTGAGGAAAGAGGCTGGAGGAGGGCTGTGTCTACCCCTAAAGGCCTATAGTGCACTCTGCATCAACCTCCCAATGCCCAGTCTGACATGGCTTAATGCTCCTGTGTGACACAACCATGGACACATTCACACGCCTTTTATATTTGAGAAATTATCATCAACATACCAAATTATTATCTAAATTCTTGTGTAGGAAAAGTAGCAACCTGCTTATTCAGGAACATATATAAATCTCCATGTTATACAAATCAGGAAAATTTGGGACAGCTGGAAATGAAAATAATAAATGAAAAGCTATGATTTCTGATTTTACATTTCCTTATGTTTCATTGCAGACAGTATGAAAATAATGATTCTAGATTTTATGTTTGGTCTAGTTTACTTCATAAAAAATCATATTGCCATTCCTGCCTCTAAGGGCAGAAACAAATTTAATAATAAGATTTAAATTTTAATTTAAAATAAATGAATGATTAAATAACATTGTGATTTGAAATAGGTGTGGTCAGTGGGTGAATATAATCATGATTAAATGATTAGAGAGCAAAGATGGACTTAGGATCTCCAGTTTGCCAACAGATATGGGGGAAAACTGTTGCAATGTTTAAAAAATAATGTTCCTCAATGACAGATAGGATGGGATTTGTTTATTTCACACTCTGTGGTGCACATCGTAATTAAAAGAGCTGATAAAAACACTTGGACTCAGGATTACTTTAGCAAACCTTTGTCGAGCACTGCAATACTTAGTTATATACACAAATGCTGCTTAGAAATGAACTATGTCCAAAGAAGCCCCATGTCAACTGTGTTTAGGAGCCCTTTTATCTTCTCTAGGCTCAGAGGCATCTGGAACGGACCATCACACAGCAGAAACATGTCTTGTAATCAGATGAATCACTTTTCCAGTCTTTTTTTTTGGAAGAAATGGACGATGTGTGCAGCTAACCAACATTGAAAAGAACAGACTTTTACCAGTAACAAGTCCAAAGACCAGGATCTGTCATGGTTGGGGTTTGTGTCAGTTCCCTTAGCAAAGGTAACTTGAACATCTGTGATGACACAATTAATGCTGAAAAGGCACATAGAGATTTGGGTGCAACACATGTTGCCTGTTGGACGACATCTTTTCCAGGGAAACCCATGCATATTTTAAAGAGAATACAAAACCACACACATTCTGCTCACGTAACAAAGGCATGGTTGCATAAGAGGAGGGTGAGGGTGCTGGCCTGAGCTGTTCCCCATAGAGAATCTATGGTACATCTTAAAATTCAACACACCACACAGTTACACACCTTAGGACTTTTTGCAGAAAGGATGGGACAAAATTACACCTAAAACACTTAATCATTTGGAGAATTTAGTCCTTTTTTTAAGGTGTTGTGGAATGGCTAAGAGGAATGGCAACATGACAGAGTGCTTGATGCCTTACTTATCCAATTTTTTTTGGAACATGTTTTAAGAATATAAATTAAAATAATTAAAAAAAAAAATGAAATTCACATAAGTCGTAAGACATCAAATCATGCATTGTTGTTTTGATTTTTGAGTAATAGAGATCAAAGATAACTTACAAATACCTGTTTTAGCTTTTTAATGTTTAATTGAACAAACATTTAGTATTTGGAGGTTGTACATTTGTAGGTCATTAGGAAGATCACCTGAAGATGTGATCGGAAAGGAGTTGGCTTATGGTGTAAACTGCCAGGCTACTGACCTCAAAAGAACCGACCTATTGCAGCATTTCTCTCTTCTGTTCCCAGATTCACACACATACCATCGCATTTGTGTCTGTGCTTGTCTCACTGGGCTGAAGCAGACAGAGGGAAAAACCTGATGCCCCATTCTTCTTTCCACCAGTGAGCATTAGGGGTATTTCAATCTAGTGACATCCAGACAGTTATTTTGACTGTGTTGCCAGGTCATCATCACGCAGTCCTGGCGAAGCTGACTAGTAAGTGTTGAACGTTCCCTTACCCTATACCCTACAACCCTTATCTAGTCATGAATATTTAAGGGTAAAAAGTTTACTACTGTTCTGACAGGCTTTAAAAAAATATTTTCTTTACCCCTCTACTGCTTATACAGTTTTATTTAATATAGTCCAGTAAATCAAGTCCTCATATGAAATAGTGCAATTGGAATAAGACCTTACATAAAAACACAGATGATGTGCATGTGAACTTCAAAGATTTTCTGCTGCCTGACAGGGACTGTACAGCTGCTGCAATTATCCCTCATGTGAGTCATCATGTCCACACACGAGTATTGATTCTATTTATTTATTGAGTCTGAAAATGACTTCTCACCCGGTTGCTGCTGTCAGTCTGTACAGACAGGTAATATTGATCATCTGTTAAAGGCTGATCACGTTATCAATCCTAACTAAACTCCATGGGGTCATTAAATGAATTACACAAACAGAGAGAGAGAGAGAAAAAAAGGAAGATGAAGTTTATGCAAAAAAGAGACAAAGACAGAAAAACAGAAGTAGAGAAGAAAAGAGACGAGATGCTTAAAGAGGCAGAGAATGGAGCCGGAGACAGAAGGAAACAGTAGGACTCACTTTTGTTATAGCAGGTGGTAAGCACAGCCTTATCTGCAGGACTGGCGCCAATGTGCCATATCTCCCCAGCTTGGTGCAGAAGGACATTCTTATTAATGATGTTATTCTCATCATCAAAGTCAATGATGTGGATCTGGAAAAGCAGAGACAGAGAGGAGAGATGCGTTGAGGATGGAGCTGGAGCTAAAACACTGCATGCACCTCCCTCCACACACACCAGCCGCAGTTCAAAGCTCCACTCACTCCTCTGATTCCCTCTAAAAAAGAAGAAAGTTCCTCCTTTTAATATGACAGGAAATGTAATTTCAAGGCAGGCATCTCTTTGGTTCTTTTTTCCCTGTCAACTTCATACAGCAGAGGACTTTTCATCTTGATTTGGCCTTTAAGGCGACAATTAAGATACTTTTAGAACTCACATTGGATTCATGGGAGTTCTGGAAATGACATGTTGGAAGAGTCAGAGAAAAAGGTACAACAAAAAGAAAATGGATAAAAGCTTATTCCATCTTTTTTGTTTGTTTTTTTATTTAGCCTTGCTAAAAGGGGCTGGGCATGAGGTCTGTCATCCAAGAAAGCTTTTCTGTGCAAGGGCTTTAACTGTTTATTTTTTAAAAGACATTTTTAGCATATTAAAGGCATCTTTTTTTTTTTAAAAAAAAAAAGTAACTTTGGCAACAGATGGTGATTTTGCCAAAGCTGAGAACAGTCTCATTTCACATGTCTTGTTTCGATCTGCATCATCTGTAATTCATTAATGGACAGGAACAACATACTGTAGAAAACTTTCCTGCAATATTGAAAGAATGCAACTGTCCTAATGGCCATTCTATGGCATAAAATTTAAAAGATCAATGCTTTTCTCATGGATGTGCTTTGAGCATTAAGCAGAACTAAGTTTTGGAGGCTATTAGCCCAGCACTTCTACAGTTCACTACTGCTGCTGTTTCCCCAACAGGGGAGATAAAAAAAAAGATACAGAATCACACAATCACGAATAACTTCTGCCCTCACTTTTCACTGAGAACTCAGCCTCTCCACACATATACTGAATGAGGTAGAGGACAGACAGGTTAAGTGCAGTTCACCTGTCTCTCCTCTGCTCTGCACCAACTATGTTGTCTACAAGATGAGGCACCATAAAACATATGCACAGGTAACGGACAGGCTGAGTAATGAATAAGAAAAACTAACTCTAAAGCGAACAGGCATATTAAAATGACACCCTATTTTTTTAAGATATGGTTTAAAATATTTTTTTTCTTCAAACCAGCAAATCTCAAATCTCAAAGATGCAGAGAAATATCTGATACACCCTATGTGTAGATGGTTGTATTATTTAAATATAATAGTGATTTTAAACTGGCATTAAAATCCAAGTACAGATTGAAGATTGAGTCATTTTTACATGCCAGGTTACATTCAAATATAAAAAGAAAGAATGTAAAAATCATTTGAAAGCTCTAAAACACTTTTCTTTTCTGACAATTAAAATAGTGAGGAAGTGCGTAAATTTTAAAAAGGGTTAGGCATATTTGTTTTTTAAATTTTATTGCATTTTCTGCAGCTCAGATAATAAGTGCTCACTTTTTATGACTGAGGTAAGCGTCCCAACTCATTTCCATAAGCTGGCATTGAATCTGGGGTGCTGACGAGTGAGAAACCTGACCATACATTATATATGTTTTCTATTCCTCAAAGTATGGGATAATTGAATTTGATATTAGCACTGAATTCCAGGCATAAAATCAGCACTATTATCTTGACCAAAAAAAAAAAGGAAAGAAAAAAAAGACAAAGTATCTCCAGTTCCTATTATTTGCTTTGCCTGGAACCACAAGATATGGCCAAATTCTGGATAGAGGTAGATATTTTCAGAAGGTCAAGAATAAACTTGCACTAATACCAGCATCATAGTTCCACCTCAGCTCACTGCTTGTTTTTTGTCACTGCACAACCATGGTTTTCCTGCTTTCAGATTGCTCTTTCATTTAAGTTTTCGGGAATATTCAAGAGGATATTTGAGAAAGCAAAAAATTATATCAAGACTTTCAACAGTTAAACCCAAACTACTAGATGCCAGCTGGCACCAGAAGTACTTGACGAGGATCCGAAGTAAAGCGGAGGCCTCGACTGTCAACAGCTGTCTTGACTTCACAGATCACAAGTTCAACAAACAAGCTAAACTTTTATCCATAACAAGTTAACAGAAACTCCTCCTTACTGAGCTCTTTTCATTAGATGGAAATCTATTCTATGAGGGCCACTCGATTGAATGCAGTTCAGGGCCTACAATGCAGTAAAACAGTGAGGGTCTCAAGGTTTGATCGGACAATTAATGGCGGTTTCTCCCATAAGAGAGACACTTACAGCACCTTGGGGGACCGTTAATGGGGTTGCACTGGACAATAACTCCTGCTAGGCACTTCCACTCCCTTTCCCTGTACTACTTTTACAGGCTAAACAAGAGGATGAAAGGAGGGGGTGTGAGGAAGAGGAGGAGAAGAGCATCAGTGCAGCAGCATCCTTCAGCCTCCTCAAAGTCAGCTAGGCGGCTATTAACCTTGGGTTGGACTGCATCGAGCAAAAAATTATTACGCAAAGTAATAATTTTATGGTGGTGGGGGAGCGGTACAAATAAATTCAGACTGGCGGGACAGGGTAATTGGAGGGCCTGGTAATAGGGTCCCCCCGAATGAACCCAGGTGTGAGGGGAGAGAGAAGTTCCAGCCCTCCTCCCCCAGGTGATTTATCCCTCATTCTTCCAGTCCTGGGGAGTGACTCATAGCCTTCAGCCACTTGGGCACTCAGCCCAGCACTTTTAATTATGTACCGATGGTAGGAGGAAGTGAGGCAGGGAGGAGGAGAGGAGGGAGAATAGGAAGAGCGGGTAAGGGAGGGATAAAACCAAGCTGGCTCGTGGCCCCCACTTCAGGGGCCTCTCTGCTAAAGCTCTTTAGCTGCACAGATGACAGTAAGCGGGGCGGAGGAGTAGCGAGCGGGTGAGAGGTGCCAAGCTTGGGCGCTTTATCTCGTTAGCAGCCTTAAATGCCATGCCGACGCGCCCTCCGATTTGTCATTCCAGCTATTGGTCTCTGAGGGATTTGAGAGGTGCTCTGCGAGTTAAGAGAGACATTTCCACCCTGCATTATGCTTAATGGGAGGTGGAGAGGGCAGCAGGCTTATGGATACGGCAGGAGCTATCCAGGCAGAAATGCCAATCGAAAAAACATTTTTCAAATTGCAAGTTCAAACTAAGACAACTGAACTAACCAGTGTTGGCCAGCAAACTTATACAGAGTGGATAAGATTTCACAGTAAAATGGACTGCACAGACCTAACCTGCGATTCAAATCATCTCAAGGACCAAAATTTAAAATGTGAATAATTATCTCCATCAGTTTTAACAGCTTTGAATGCTCTGTGACATTTATACCGGAAAAGAAAGCACAAGTAATAAAGACATTTTTCCACAAATTTAAAAAGATAGTTTTGAATTCTGTTTGTTTTTTAAGAACATATAAGCTAAAACAGCTCCTCTTCACACTATAGGCCTTCTCCAACTGAATTAATAGCAATCTTGCAGGTTTTTTGCAGGCCACTCTGTGATGGATAAGTCTAAGAAAAGTTTGGTTTTAATTTTTGTCAGACTATTTGTCATAAATCTTTCTGAATATATGAAGAATTGTGATACTACCATGTGAAAGGATGAAGAAAATGTGCTGTCTCATTTGGCTGTCTCTTCTTAGAAATTCAAACAAAATTCAGCCTTAGCTTTTTGTATTTGATCATGTACGCACACTCTCATATATTGGTACATTTAGTTTGGTTGGAGATGCAGTCATACAATGTTTTGTTTAAGCCACATCATAAAGCAAAAGTTTAGTGTTTTATGATTCCATAGAAAGCACTGCAGCCTCCTCCTGATTGTAAGCTACTGGACATGTCTTTGTCTTTGTAGTCTTGGCTTGACTGATCACGCAAACAAAGACATAGAAAGGAATGAGACTCTAATTAAAGGCATTTAAGCACTAAGATGTACACGCGACAAGCGACAAAATTTTAGTATGACTTAAAAGAGAATTTTGGAAAGATGATCACACATTTACTACTATTAGTCCTCAATACATCACCTTGATTCAGTGCTCATTGGGTCTCAATTGCCAGATTGTTGTTTTTGCAAAGTTACAAATGACAGAATGTGGAAAGAAGATTCAAACACTGTTTGTGGATGTGTCAAGCACTCTGATGGAAAATGCTTAAAGCATACTAAGTGCACCTGTTATTTTGATTCAGGTATGTGCAGCCATGCAAAAGGGCTGGGGGAAGGTGAATAATGATCAGAAGGTTTGGTGATTAATAAATATGCTCTCAGCCGGGCAAATTACTGGTGTCAAAGCTCTGAAACAGCTGTGCCGATCGCAGTGACACATGACTACAATAGCTCAAAAAATGAAGATTCGGCTTCTCCAGGAAATCATGTTGTTTTCTGGATGGTGCAGAGCAGCATGATGTGAACACACAGCATCACCAATCTGCAGCCAAAGGCAGATGGTGTGTTTTTTTTTTAAAAGTTAATTAGTAAGATGATGACAGAAACAAATAATAAAAAATGGTTTGTGGAAGACGTTTATTGTATCATTTTAAATGTAGTATAATGCAGCTGCGAATATAAGATACTGTAGCTATCAATCGCATCAGTTTATTGATGAACACAAACAGGTTTACCTTGGGGTTTCTTTTTCAGAGTTGATATAAATGCATTCACTGGTTGAACAGTGGTAAATTAAAATGGTTTATTTACATTTTAAGCATTATCCTGTTATCACTTTCCATTTGCTTCAAGTATTCAGTTAGGTCTTGCTAACAAAATCACCAGAGAGGCAGCTAAGTTATGTTATGACAGAAACAGGCAGGATTCTGAGACCCATATAAAAATTTATCAACAATTACTTTGCCTCATCTGAATAAACCTCCTCCCTGTTTCAGTCTCTCCTCCAAACTGTGCACCCCTCTGCAAAAAATACAGTCAGAGCGTTGCTTATGCTGGTTATTGTGCTGCCACAAAAACAGAACCCACGGACTTCACTAGGTGGATCAGGTACAACAATACATACAGAAATCCGTGTCTATTTAGCAGTGGGAGATATAAGGTTGGATCATGCAATCAGACTTAAAATGCAACATAAGAAAAAGATTCCACCACTGCTGTCAACTTTCAATTGAGAAATAACAGATTGCCTTCAAGTAATCAGACTGATTGATGAACGAGCAGTAAGTATCTTTATTGTTATATATATATATATATATATATATATATATATATATATCTTACAATTGTATTAAGATTATATTTACAATTATTATTGAAGAATTTGCTTGAATTCTGGTTTTCTGGAAGAGGAAAGTGTACTGGAGTGCTGACAGTGTGTAATAAGAAATCACACAGATCGACTGGGATGCATTGTCACCATTCCCAACAAGCTCTGCATTAGATTCTCTACACAAGACTTGGATAGAACTATGTCTGTATTCAGTGCCAGACCGTTTTCACACTAAAGGCTGCCAGAAAACAGGCTTGTTTTTTCAAGGCAGAAATATCTCCCTCTATCTCTCTCCCCTTCTCCCTCTCCCTCTCTCTCTTTCACACACAGAGAGCTAATTATTTCTCCCCCGTTTATAGCCAACTGTTTCTGTCATCTGTCTCTGTAATGACCTCTGCAAGATGTGCATGCATGCACACACGTAGACAAATAAACACGCTCACAGCACAAAACCCTTAGTAACACACACGCATTTTTGCAGAGGAACCATAGATGCGCACACAGCAGCGATCCACATACAAGAGATCAGTCCATTTTTTTAGGATGACACTGGTGCAAGTGCGCTTGGTGTATGGTGTATATACTGAGGCTGTCTCTACTGAGTTAATCTGTGCTGCAATGGCTACTTGATGAATAGAATGTTAAGTGACACAAAAATAAATTTAAGAAATGTTGATGATGGATTAACCTTTAAAAATTAAAGCTCAAACAATTAGTTGACACAACATTAATTCATAACTACAGTATTTGAATAATGAATTTATCATTTAAATCATTATTTAAGAAAAATGATATAATACACACTGGTTCTAACTTCTTACATATAAGGATTTTCTGCATTTTCTTTTCTTATATTATAGTGAGGTAAGACAGTGAGCTCTTTCAGGACAATTACAGTGGTTGACAGTTACCCATATTTTTTATATTTCTAAAAGATAAAGAGTTAAAGACACAACATGTAATTTTTGGATTTAGAAGTCTCTTTAAATTAAATCAATGAAAACAAAAGATGCAGCCTGATGTCACGAAGTAGCGTGGTGTTATTACAATATTTTGCTTCATTGTTTAATAGCCACTATTACTGAGAAAAGTCTACATTTTAATTATATATTTTATTCATTATTTAAACATTTAGTTAAGGCTGTATTTAATGTCATTTTTGACATTCAAAGGCTCTACTGATTTTTTTTTCAACAAAGCTTCCAGTGTCTGTGGTCAGGGTTAGGGTTATGGCATGATATCATTGGTGTTGCAAAACCTTGCAGATATGTCATACCAATATAACTTCTAGAAAAAACTCTAAAAACTCTAAAAATCTTGTTTTGAAGCAAAGTCACTGAACTTTTGAATCATTTTTTAATCAGATTTGACTGGCAGTGCTATAAATGCAGTTTTATGTTCCTGCAATCAATAAAATGGAAGTTACAGCTCTCTACACATTTATTTAGATAAGATGTTGCCAAAATAACTGACTGGGGGTGTGGCCAGAATGGTATTTTAGTGGAAGGACTTGCCTAAAGGACAATAGCAATTTGCTATCTAATCAAATATTAATTTTTAAAAACGAATATAAATGTTATGAAGGAAGTTTTTTTTTCCTAATAACTGATTACAATCTAATTGTTCAATTACTAAAACGAATAATAAAAAATACTGTCTAATTATCAGTGATCCAATTTACTTTGTTGCAGCTTTATGCTCAAACCTTAGCACTCACAGACACTCTTTACAATACCAAAGACAAAAATCCTCTGTATTTCCTCAATCTAAAACAAATCTAACAAATATACAGTATATATATATATAAAATAAAAATATATACAATAAAAAAATATACAATATCTGTAATTTTTTCAACCTAAAGAAAAAGGAGCACAACCAAAATAATATGCACTTAATGGCAACCTTGACCAATGTTGCTTTAGGACTTGCAATTAAAAGTGTGAATGGAAAAATTTAATGAGCTGCAGATTACCAGCAGTACAAGGTTACAAAAAGTTGTCCTTGTCAGTTACATTTTTAGGTTTTCTTGTGATGATGCTCTTCTTTTAATAGCATGTCTTTTTTTTTTTTTTAATAATTGAATTCTTTAACATTTGGCATTTTCATTGGTCAATACAGATCTACTGAAACAGCCTTTTTTCCTTTAAATCTTTTTTTAATGCTGAGATAAAAAAAAAAAAATAGACACCGCTTTGCAGTTAATTGAATGCATTGGTTGATGCTGAATTTTTCATTAACAATAAATCTACAACATGATGAATCCTTGGAAAAATAGTATCTTAATGAAACAAAACAAAACAAACTTTTATAGGATTTGTTCTTTTTAGCACTCTGGTTCTATCTAAACAGCTGTACCAATTTCTACGATTTGCAGGACCAAGGTCAATTCTGTTAGATTACAACACCAAAACAAATATAGCCCACCCTTGTAGCTCTGATTGTCTTAAAAAGGGCTAAGGTGACTGCAAATAGTCTGACCACTAACTTAAAACCAGGTCTTAGGTTCAAGGCCAAAACCTAGTGTTAAACTTCTCTAAACCGTCTATAACTCATTGAAGGTCAGGTGCATTTTTCATTGCCACCTAGAACCTTGTGTCATCATGTTTTCCCATGTCATGCTCTCTGCCAGACTTTTAAAAAAATCAAAAATCATCTTTGTGAGAGAGATAGAATGTGGCAAAATGTGCTTTGTTGCTCCTCAGACTCTGTGGGCCTCAACTTTCTTTCCCCCCACCTTCTTTGTGCTATTGAAGAGAATTTGGGAACCCAATCAAAGTCCATCTAAGGAGTGAGGGTTGGAGAACTGGTCATCTAGGCCTCTTGGCCATTTGTGCTGCTTACATTCTGATTATCTCTGTATTGTGAGCTACTTTGTCATGACATATTCCATTTCTCCTTTGTATTTTGTTATCAAGTAAATGGCAGAAAGGTGAAGCCCTGCATGCCAGACCAATTCATGTTTTCTAATTGGTCTGAAACGTCTTAGTTTATTGGACACAATTGAGTAGTCTTACAACCAAGCAGAACGATGAAACATTTTACTATTAGGTTTCAATATCTGGCGATGACAGATTGAAATACTGAATAAAATGACTTTTAAAATTACATGATCTAAATGCAAGGGGGGGGGGGGGGGGGGGGGGGGGGCGGGGGGGGGGGGGGGGGGGGGGGGGGTGGGGGGGGGGGGGGGGGGGGTGGGGGTGTGGGGGGGG
>JAQMCX010000017.1:11334382-11346873 GCA_029814765.1 Acanthurus leucopareius | reverse complement strand
TGCCGATATAGGTTTCTATCACGGGCGCTGCCACTTTTTAATTAAGAATAAAACTTCTTTTAACACTCACTGCTCTCAATGCAAACACCCCCCCCCCCCCCCCCCCCAACCTTTGTTCAGTGGCTTTATATTCCCATGTACAAAACTATGGAAAATGTTGAAAGAAAAACCTTGTATATTTATGATATATATATATGCCGCAGCTAAGTTTTTGGCAGCTGGGCATGTTTGTTACAGGTCTTTTTCTTTAAACATGTCATTTTTTTGAGTTTACACCTTACACAAGCTTGCTAAATGCATGCAGGCAAGTTAGCTAGCTAAATTTCATGAGCAGCACAGACTCTCGGCAGGTGCAGACTGTTCCACTTCAGCAATGACATGAAAAATGATGTTTTGTCTGATGCCCATCTTTAGAAAGATGGGCATGGAAAATAAGATTTTGTTATGTTATCACAGTTAATTATTCGCAAATTATACCTTTACCACTGCTAAAATATGTTCTGATAAGCAACTGATAAGACAATGCATAGCAAAAAAAAAAAAACGTTGGTCCATATTTCAAGGTAAAACATCCCACTTGATGACGAACTAGCTACTGTTAGACAAAGCTAATGTTACCATTTGATAGGGTTATATAGTACATGAAATATGAAAATTAATTCTGAAATATCAAGCCAAATATAAGACATATTTAGTCTGGAAGTGAAACTTAAAGGATATTATCAAGCTTGCAGTTTAATGTTAACAATCTTGCAGTCTTCACCCAGCCTTAGAAATGGTCTGGTTAATTCAGTGATGTTATGTGACGAAATGTGACTGGAAATATTAGATTAGCAAACTGAAAAACTGAAAGTTAGTCTTGTTTGTTTGTTTTGTTGGTCAAACTGAAGTTTTGGAAACTTAATATCTTATATACACATTCTTATAAACTGTATTTCACAGAATATTTAGTTTAAATGGAGCTTACTTCTTCTGTGTACCTTCATTGTCCCCACATGTGTGGTTTTATTATGATATAATTACCGTGCAAATTCAGCACCACATATCTCTGAATAATGAAGGTCATGCTTTAATGGAATATATGAACAATGCTTTGTTACTATCTAAATACTGAGGGATAAGCAAATTTTCTAGGGCACACCAACTAACTATGAACTTAATGAATCGAGCAGGGGCGCCTGTTGCCTCCTGTAGGGGATAACTGAGCGTCCACACCGGCTTCAAATGGAATGAAATATCCGTCATGAAAGGTTTGTCTTACCTGGTTGTCAAATTTCAGTGACTGAGTGCCCACAAGAAAACGAATAGCATCAGTTTCAGCTGTCTGGGCAGTAAGTGCTCGTGCCTTTAAACACAAACAAAGACATGAAGAGCTGTTAACATGAAATGTTTTGTGCAATAGAATAAAATATGGAAACGACTTATACAATCGTGCATTCCTTATGCTGAATAACAGAATGGCATTGACTAGAATCACTGAGAACAGCTATTAAGAGAAGAGAATCCAGCAGCGCTAGCTTTCCCTATCACACTCAGGTAACTTAAAACAGAAATGAATGACATGACAGTGCAGCATCACTACCTGAAATTCGAGACCGTAAATAACTGGAGCGTCGTCCTCCATTGTTTATTGTTTAGCCACAGCTAGCGCTTTCTATTCTTTGAAAGACTTCGTCTCACGATGAAAACACTTCAAAATATTAAAAACTCTGCTACGTACTGGACAAAACACATCACAGCATTAGCACTTCCGCGATTGATGACTGAGAAAAGGAGCGTAAGAGCAAAATACGTAAGGACACAAGTGCTACGTTGTGTGGTCTCTTAAAGGTACGTAAACGAAGTCAGGAATACCGAATAGCACGGCAGCATGAGTTTTGTCAGCTTTCGGATACCGTAGACACAGCTTTCTTGTAGAGTTGCGCAAGCGCAATAGAGTTTTATCTGTCAGTGCGTTAAGGTGAGAAAACATAAACGTATTTGTGTTTTGATTTTTTATTTGTTGTGTGTCATTGCATGATTATATGGCTTGCAAGGTATCATACTCAGCTCTTTTTAAAGCGTAGACAGTTAGAAGAGAAGCTTGTGTTTGACAACTGCAAAGAGCTGTCCATGTATGTTAGCTTACGATAGCCAACCGGCTAATTTAGCATTAGCTGCATAGACAGCAAGAAACAGCAACACTAACCGCAACCCTTACCAAGCAGACAGCAATCCCCTGAGGTCTGGGATAACGGCTATCTCGTGACAGGAGAAAACGCATGAAAAAAAAGACGAGAAACGGACTTAGTGTAGCTGTAGCTAGCCTAAATGCTGATGATAAAAGCTTGCAAACTTTAGCATTTCTTCAACGACAGGAAGTGGAAGATGCAATAACATTGTAAAACACACAGTACTGGTCACTCGCTGGCAGTACCATATTTGTTGATGTAACATTAGTAGAGAAGTGTCATTTGTGGCTGTGTTTAATTTTTATTAGCAGTAAAATGGATAGTGGGGAGGCTCCTGCTCAGCGGCCAGTTACATTGGACATTTCCGTGAAAGATGTTACCAAAGAAGCTCCAGACCCTCCAGAGCCAGCTACCAGTCAGACCCCTTCCAGAGACCATGTTCCTCAGGAAGACAGCATCGACCTTGGTGGGGAGTTTGCCACTCCTCAGGAGGACAGTAGTGCTACTCCTTCAGAGAGCCTGATGGACAAGCTTAACGACCAGATGATGGAGAGTGTCATGATTTCTGACTCACCTAATAACAGTGAGGAGGACGATGTAGCTCCTATTGATTCCTTTTTGGATGGAGGAGAGGAGGAGGAGGAGGAGGAGGAGGAGAATGCTCAAGAGCCTTCAGAGGATAAAGAGGAACAAATCAAAATTGGACAGAACACATCTGAGATTATGGTTTCAGTTGAAGAACAAGGGAAAGGTGGTCCTGAGGAGAAAGTAGAGGAGGATACAAAGGAGCAGACAGTTGCAAAAGAGCAAGTCACTGCTGGTGTTTCACCTCGAGGTGACAAACAGAGTCCGTCTGATCTTAAAAGTGAGGAGCTAGAACCACAAGAGGCAAAAGGGACAAGTTCAAAAGAGGAGCCTGTGCCAGTATGCACCATATTCAGCCAGGGCACGCAGCCAAAGTCTCTGGTGCCTGATGGCTTCCAGCCCACTCTCATCAAATCCCCGAGCTTTAGCATGGGGAGTGGTGGTGGAAGCGTTGAGGCAGTTACCCCTAGCAAATTGACACCCCCCCTTGTATGTCAGCCCAGCCCCAGCCTGAGTAAATTCTTCACTGACAATGGACAGGCCAATCCAGCCTCTGACTTCTTTGATTCTTTTACTGTACCTTCCCCCTTCATCTCTGTTTCAAACCCAAATGCTGAGATCTCTCCTAGTCCCAGCTCAGCACCCATAGCCCCCACTCCCGAGCGCCAGTTCTCTTCAACATCCTCCTCCATCTCCACCCCAGGAGGACTTTTGGACTCTGGTGCTCCCACTCCTAGCTCAGTGTTTGTCCCTGCCCCCGCTGAAACCACCACCACCACCAAGCCACAACCTCCATCATCCCAAGCAACCCCAGCTTCAAGTCAAGCTCCTGCCCTAGCCACTCAGCCACAGCCCTTTAACCAGCTCCAGGCCGTGTTCTCAGGCAGCGATGACCCATTTGCAACAGCACTGAGCCTGAGTGAGGTGGACAGGCGTCATGATGCCTGGCTGCCATCTGAGGAGACCAGGAAGGTGCTGATCTCTGTGGCCACCCAGCAGTGTAACCCCGCCTATGTTGAGACCAGCAAACTCACTATGCCTGGACTGAAGTTTGACAACCTGCAGGTAGGACTGAGGCAGTTAAAGGCCAACTGCACAGTGCATTTATAAAGCCCTGGGAGCAGTTTCTATTTTTACAGTAATTTATTCAAAACAGTAAAAATTTTCAATAGAAATTCCCTTTACAGATTACTATTCAGCCTGTGATAAAATTGTTTAAATTCATCTGTGTCTCTGGAGAGTGGTCATCAAAAGATGGCCTTTTGATAAAATAACCCTGTCGATGTTGTCATCTGATGATGTCACAATGTCACAGACCTTTCTTTTATAAAAATGTGTCTTTTGCAAGGTAGCAAGCGTTGCACAAGTGCATAAGTAAATCACTGGAGTAATCCCTGAAATGCATGACATGCAACAGTTTTCTGTTCCTGTTACTTTTAACATTCAAAGATGGCCTGTCCTCCCTGGCTCAAGTCCAACTGAAAGAATGGCAGAAGTTGAGCAAACTAGAGTGTGAAGAAGAGAGAGTGACATAAACAAGAACAAAGACATTAATAAGAAATACAACTTTTGTGGTTTTATTCTAAAACACATATAAACGCATGTTACACAATACCACAGAAAGGGGCAGTATTATGCTGTATATTTACCATATTTTGTTTTATTATGCTTGAACATGTGTTTGTCCTTGATGTGACCTTGTGCCTTTATAGGCTGAGAACTAAAGATGAAATAAATGTCCCTGGCAAAGCAAAATTATAAGTAGATGTGAAAGTAAGGCAGAGTCTCAATAACAAGAATGCATATTTCTAAAACAACATTGTTTGTTATGAACGGTATACAATAAAATTATGAATTTTAGTCATTGCTACAAGCAGTGTTGTTTATTTTAAGTTACAGCAATAAAGCAAATGTAAATGTAAAAAATTCCCAGCCAAGGAAAGTTCAGTAATAGGAATTGTCATCATTACTATGATAATTATTGCTGCAAGTAATGATTATTCCTTGTGGGGGTTAATTCGCTGATAATTTATTAACACAAAATGTCAAAATGTCCAACAAAAGTTTTGAGAGGCCTCTGAAAGTCTTTAAGATGCTTTGTTTGCTCTGAACAGGCATTTAGAACCCAGAACTAATTAGTTTAGATTTAACACAGAAAGCAGTAGATTGACTCATTTGAGAAACTGAAACCTGAGAATATTTGCCATTTGTGCTTGATTAAACAACTATGTCAGTGATCAAATGGTAGCAGATTAATTCTGACAATTAGATCATCAATTAACTGATTAATTGTTTCAGATAGTATGTTTGGTCACACCAATCGGCTCCAATTAGAAGACTAGGACACATTCTCTATGAAAAACTACAAGAACCTAAGGTAATATTCTTCATGTCAATAATGGGAGGCTTACCACAGGCTATGTGTGTGCTCACATTGTCTTAAAAGCAGTGCAGTGATGTTTAAAAACATGTCTGTATGTGTTGTCTGACCTATAATGACAAAAATGCCAGGGGCCTCTGATCCGTTACTATAAATAGTATACATAATAGTAAGAATATAAAATATTCATTTGTCTCTTAAAGGATGACAGTAGGCTCGGTCAGTTCAGTCTTCCTCTCTAGCACAAAGTATAGCATGGAGGCAGTTGTCACTCGTCTCCCAGCACCCGTTGTTCACGCACCCTTGCTTGCTCATGGGTCACCCTATCATGTTTTTTGTCTCATAAACATCCTCTGAGCTCCTTCAACAGCAACATTTATCTGTAATAACAACCCTGATGAAACATCAATTTACTTATTTATTCAATTGAATCTTATGGTGTGCGTCCACCTCCCAGCTCAGATTGTGTTCATTATCCCCTCAGAATGTGTTTGAAAGCCTGCTTGAATAAATGAATAAAAATCAAGGATTTTTCCGTCATCTTGGTGTTTTTACCCACCAAGAGCCAGTTTTCAGCAAACAAATTAGATCCGCTCTAAAGCTGGATTAAAGATAGCATTGTGTGCAGTCTGTTTTTTGTTCTATCTGAATTTTGGCTGGATATTGTTTTATTGATTGTAATTCTGACCAAATCACAGGTTGTTCAGATCAAGGTTTTTGCCCCCAACCTACTGAATTATACAGAGCAACTACCAGTGATAAGTCTTGATCTGATATTTTTAAATCCAACAGTTAACACTCAAGTTCTGAGGGTAAATACCAGCATGACAGCTCTCAGATCTCTTGCTTGTACACTTGTTCACTTATGTTTTTTGCATTATGTTAAATTAGTGTGTGTGTATCACTGCAGGGTGATGCTGTAAAAGACCTAATGCTTCGTTTCCTGGGAGAACAAGCAGCAATGAAACGTCAGGTCCTCACTGCCAACTCTGTGGAACAGTCCTTTACAGGCCTCAAACAGCTCATCGTAAGTAACTCACTGCACTTTTTGCATATGATTGATTTGTTCATGTTTATTTCTGAGGTTCAGAAGAAACCAATTGAAAAAACAACAAAAATTTAAGTAGTTCATGAAAAGTAAGGTGTTACTGGCACATTGAAATAACAGATCTAGTCAGAGTAATCTGATACAAATTCAGACATTTC
This sequence comes from Acanthurus leucopareius, assembly GCA_029814765.1. NCBI lineage: Eukaryota > Metazoa > Chordata > Actinopteri > Acanthuriformes > Acanthuridae > Acanthurus > Acanthurus leucopareius. Next base: position 11,340,531 of record JAQMCX010000017.1, on the reverse strand, counting down.
AAAAAATACAAGCACTGGGTTGGATTTAGCATCTGCAGATACTCTTTATGATAGAACGGGATTCAGTATCAGGTCGATAATATCCTGATCAGAACATTTCTAATAAAACAGTATAATGAAATAAGAAAAAAATACTCAAACAGATAATACAAGAAGAAAAAAAATGTGTTTCATATATATATATATATATAGTGGAGTCCTGTGCTAGACTGCTGAACAACCCACAGCGCAACAGATTAAAACAGCTTCTCCAGTTTCTGATTCGCTGACTTTTGTTGGTACGCTTGTGCAGTGCAGCAGGTGGTTTCTGGGAACATTACCTCACTTTCTGGAGGTAAATGACAGAACCAATGGTAAGTTACCATAGCTTAACATCCCATGGTTTCTGCAGCTTGTCTGACCTTTTGACAGACAGCCTGTACAGTCAGTGATTCTACTGAAATTGCTGGGTGGTCAGGTTTCAGCTGACTGAAAACAGTGAATCATTCGTCTCCTTTCTCTTCATATTACACTCCTCTGCTGTTCTACTGCTGGGCATTAAAAATGCGTGTCTTTCTTTGTGACTGTGCAGTCTCCACTCATTCTCTTTCCTGCTGCCATCTATCTTTCTATCACTCCAGCCCTCGTGCGTTCCCTCCATCATAATTTCTGACCCACAGATGACCCTGAGAGACAGTTGTTATTTAAAACATATGCACAGCAGCAGCAGACAGTGTGATGGAGAGAGAGGGGAAATAGGAGAGGAGGAGGGGAGGGGTGGAGTGGAGAGGTGGAGATCCACTCGTCTCACAAGTTCTTTTCTCCTGCTGTGCCCATGTATTATGCATGGGACTGCTGTGCATATTTCAAGGGCCTTCTGGACTTGCTCTGTACACACACACACGCACACACACACACACACACACACAAGATGGTAATTTCAGCTTGCAGTCAACTGCACTATATGGTGTAGGTGAGTGTGCGTGTGTAAGAGAATCACACAATGTCTGCCAAACGGTGTGGGTGGCTCCCTAGAGCAAGAGGCAAAAGACAGGAGAGAGACAGTGAGCCAGAAAGGTAATGTAGGCCTACAGGAGAGATGTCAAGGAATGATAAGCAAAAAAAGAAAGTGAAAGCAATGTTGTGTGTGAGAGACATAGAGCAGAAGAGGGCTTCACCTGGCCCTGAGCACGCACGCCTGCACACACACACACACACACACACACACACACACACACACACACTCTCTCACACAGACTTGTTTTACCTCTTGATGTGGAGAGCTACTGTTGGTTTGAATCTCTAGACCCTTCAGATTTACATTTTTGACCATTGTCTGGAATGTTTGTAATAAATCAACAATGTGTACCATATAAAATCAGATGCTGTTCATAGATATTAAAATTAAACCTTTTTTGACAAGATTTATCAATTTAGGAATTTAAGAAGTTTTGTTAAGATTTTTAGTGTGAGTTCTTTGTAATAAAATAGGGGTGTTTTTTTTTTCCAGATATTTAGTAAACTCTTATTAAAAACATAATGCAAATCTAAAGCCTGACAAAGGGCTCTGTGTCACTGGACAGTTGCCCTTCTTGCACAACAGCAACAGCGCCACAAGTCCCTTATTGATACTGCCTTTGTTTGTTAACAATGAACCAAACATCAGTGGCACAGTGCTGCCCCAGTAAGTCATCTTTGAATAGTGTTTCACTGTTGCTGAGCATAGAGATTCATAACATGTAGTCATGTGACGTTTTGTCACTCAGTAGCATTGGCATTTAGTAGGACATGCAGGGCGTCAGGCAGTGCGTTTTAAACAATAATCGCACAGTGTGGCAATAACGGTCATTTACCATGCCTATTAAATGGCAGTTGACCTCTGCTGTGCTTGGACGGCAAGAAGCTCCACGACCTCATTGTCTCCCCAAGTTGAAGACTTTTTAGGCTGCTTTTCTACTGCTATTTTACTTTGCTGCTAACTGCTGTTATCTCTTTCTAAATAGTTTACTAGTGGGTTGATCCCTCAAGCATCATGAAGACCTTTAACACTGTGCCAGCATGATAGATAATTTTTGTGTGTGGCAATTAAACATAGTTACTATCATCCATCCTTTCTTGACTGAATGCAGATCTTAAGCCATCAAGCTTTCAATCAATTTGCAGTGTAATTTGTTTAACCTTTTCTATATCGGTTGAAGAATTAAAAATGTTCAAACACATATATCTTCAGTTTATTCAAGCGAATGTTGTGTTTCAATTCATTGCCGGTTTCGGTCCCCCCCACCACCACCACCAAAAAAAAATGTTGCAATTTCTTCTAAATTGACTGCCAGTTTTTAGCCATGCTTGTGACTTGGCTCTAGTATAAAGTAATATCCCTTGGTCGGTCTAAAATTTTTGTCCAAACTGAAAAATCTCAGCAGCTGTTGCAGTAGATTGCATGGAAACTTGTTACAAAAGTTAATGTCTGAGAACTTCACTTTTATCCTAAATTTTCTTTGCCACAAGCAAGTTAAAATATATTTTTACCCTGAGAAATATCTTGTATTTTAAACAGACATCCATGGATCCAAACCACTACAGCGGAGTGACTCACCAATGATCCCCATAGAGTCACCATTAGCTTTAAAGTTTGTGGTTTTTTGAGTAGAATGTCCACACAACTCTTGAATGGATTGTCTTCAAATTTGGTTCAGACGTCATGCCTCTATAAGAGTAACTGATAATAAATTCAGAGGTCATTCATCGAATCGAATTGTTTTTTACTGCTAATTAGCAAATCTTAGCATTACAACAAGTTAAAATAAGATTATGTAATTAATATCTGCATGTTATCATGGTAGCATCGTTAGTAGGTAACTTTTAGCATTTAGTTTAAGAAACAGTAGTGACTAAGTACAGGCTGACAGAGCTGCTAACATACCCCTATACTGTTATAGCAGTCTTTTTTTATGTATACAAGTTCTCAAAAGCACATGACTTTTGCTAAATGTGCTTAAATTTCAGTTTTATGTCATTGGTCATGTCATTCATCACATTTTTGATGGCTGTTCTCTTGTGTTTCATTCTTTATTGCTTCACCTTCTGTTTGTTTGAAAAAGGTCCTTATGTATTTAAACTCTAGCAAGAATATTTAGTCCCTGATATATTTCACTTCATGCCTTGTATTGCAAATCAGCACATAATGTCGTCAGGTCCTTACCACTGTGGCATCACCAAATGAAAGTCTTTATGATTTGATACTTGTGATTATTGAAAGGAAATTCTTCCTGCCTCTTACTCACATGGACTCCAAAGGTCAGAGTCAGCTACAGAGCTGCTCTCTTGCTGCAGCTTGAGATTTAATGTCTATTTCAACAACACTTCAATGGGACTTGACACAGAGACCTAAACACAGGGCCTAAACACAGCTGAAGGACAGTGTCGCTACTCAAGGCAACACCCAGTGCGGAGCCAACAAATCCTGTTCCTTAATAAGGAGCTTGGTTTGGGCTTGATCAGAGCAGCCCCATTACTTGCGTGATGGCTTTGCTGATATAATAGTCCAACTGAGTCACTCCCACTGATGAATGGATCAGACACCATCTGCTTTCTCCGTATACCAACATCTAGTTCCTTTCAAATAATTTACTAACTTGTGACTTGTGAAATTTTTGAATTTCGAAGACCAAACAAACTCATAGATCAAGGCTGTCGTATGTGATGTAGCTTGCTAACCCCAAAAGAGGAGTTGAAGTAAATAACACAAAGTGTGTGCACAAGCAGAACACAGACACACAGGGAAGTAGAAATGCCATCAACCATGTGGCCATGAAAAACAAAAGTGCAGCCTGTTGCAGCATGATGATTATCAAGCCTTCTGATCAATTCAGGATCAGAAACATCCTTCCTGTGTATAATTGTATTTACAAGTCAGGTTTATCAAGTGCTGTGCGGGTGTGTATTTACACACTTTAAACACATTATATGCTGTTCTGTTTTTGTTGTCAGCTGTGTCATCCCTTGTGCATGGCTAAAACAGTAGTCAGTTCATAGAGCTTCATTCTGCTGTGTGGCATCAGTGTGATCGTGTGTTGTAGAGCTCTGCTAAGACCAGGCAGAATGAGTCATGCTGCAGAGCCAGATTGTGACTGCACCCACTGCCACCGCACACTCCCTATGTTCATACGCACACACAAACACACATGCACTGAGTACACAAATGCATAATGAATACACTCACAGTACACAAGAATTTAGAAAAAAAGACCTTTTCAATCCCTTTGTTTCTTTGTATGTATCTCTTTCACCTCATCTGGTAAATGTAGACATCACTCATTCTCTGTAGGAGAGCTGCTATTACTCGTATAAAAACTCCCTCAATACTCAGTAAGACTTGACTTGCTTTTTTCAGGCACAGTGTAGCGCTGCAATAATACTGCTGAGACGGATCTGTAGAAATGTCTTTATATGTTGTGAGGAAAGTAATCAAACCACAAAACTATAACCTTTGGTTTCACATCATTTAAAGGAACCATGTTAGTTTTTTTTACGTGTATGACAACTATTGTTGCAAATAAGAATATTTTTATTACCAGTTGTTCCTTTGATTATTGTTTTACATTAATTGTTTGTGTAATTAAATGTCAGGAAATGTCAATCAAATACTGCAGAGCACGAAGTTCAAATTAATTTTTTTATCCAACCAGCCATCTAAAAAAAAAAAAAAAAGATGTTCCACTTAAGATAAAAGAGAAAAAAAACGAATTATATTCCATTTAATATTATGTAGGATAGAAAAGAGCAGAAAAATCCACATTTTTGAAAAACTAGAATGAGAAAGGGTTGGCCAGTTTTGCACAATTAATGACTATAATGAAAAATAATTATAGTGTCATAAATTAATTTTCTTTTGACCAACAAATCAATTAATTGACTCTCTCAAAAGTCTGAAAAAAACATGGCCACATTAGTTTGAAAGACAGTATGTCCCAGATCTCATTACTCTTGCTTGTACAATGTTGTTGTAGACAATCCATTACTTGGCAAAAACTACAAAAAGTAGTGAATGAAAAATAAAATCTACCCAAACAATATAGCTATTTTTCCTTTGCATTCCAATGTTAGAGAATGTAACGTAAAATGTAATGTAAAATGTAGTTTTGTAGTTGAATGCAAGGTGAGCTGATTTTTTTGGTTGTCCCTGCCTCCCCTCATCTTCTCCCTTTGTTTTCCCTGTGACCTCTGGTATGGTCAACAGTGGTCTAGTCTCTGGCTCAGCACCACCCTGGGCTGGCCTCATCTGTCTCTCTCATTAGCAGTCACCCCCCTTCTCTCCTCCTCACCCCCTCTTTCCCTCCTTCTCCTTCATCTCTGTCTCTTTCTCCCCTCCCTCTGTACTATCCACCAGAGGCTCTAACCTCGCTTTCCTCCCACAGTTTGATGCCGTCTGGGCTTGGGGCCAGCATATATGTGTGTGCGTGTGTGCATGTGTTGGTGTGTGTGCGTGTATGCGTGTGCATGTCGTGTGTGTGTGCCTGTGTTTGTGTGTGTATGCAAGAGAGAGACCCACCTTGGCTGGGTCAGACAGACACACCCCCATAATCACTGCAACGACCCAGCTGCTGCAACGCACTTTGATATCATTGCTGTAACCTTTACTTGTCATTATCGTAACCTTTTTACATAGCTGCCATTTCCGCCACCAGTTACACTTGTAAGCCAGGGTCTTGGTAATGCACCGTCAGCTTTTGTAGTGCTGAAGGGCATGTTTAAACCCTTATTGGTAGTTTTCACCTTGCTCTGTTTATGTTGGCTAGAGGCAGATGCTCATATCTACAGTAAAAGTATGGATGAAGTTTGGCCCATTGATCTGCCAGCACACAGGATCAAGATTCAAGATTCACTTATAATCATTTTATAAGAGGGTTGTGTATGGAGATGAAATTGTTAGTTCTTATTTTTTCTTAAAAAAACAGATTTTTTATGAATAGATAAGTAAATTGTAAGTGTGCAAAATAAACTATTTTTTTCAATATTAAGGCAGCTAATGCCTCTTTATAAAGCCTTGCTTCTTTGTGTGAATATGATTTTGTGTTTGTTTGTATGTTTGTTTGACTGAGTATTTATTTATTTATTTATTAATGTAGTACCGGTATTTATTACCGTAGTTGATATTTTAATGATGCACT
>JAQMCX010000017.1:11318715-11333512 GCA_029814765.1 Acanthurus leucopareius | reverse complement strand
TTGGCACTTTTTAATTTCGTTGTACCTGTTACAATGACAATAAAGGACTATTCTATTCTATTCTATTCTATTCTATTTTGCCTGACCCAGCCAAAAGGTTTGGACTGGGCTCTGGCCTACAACTGCTGCCACAGTTCAGACAGAATTTATGGCTTAGGTTGGACTCAGGTTTGTTGATGTTTGTAATCAGGAGGTTTTCTATTGCTTCTCTGTAAAATTTGACAAGAACTTGGCATGGGAGTTTTGTTTTGCTATGCTTTCTTTAAGAAATGGAGTTTTTTCTGAGCATTCTTAACCAGAGTGAAGAAGTGTGATGTACATGACGGCTCCTTGTGATGCTGATTCCAAGGAAGCAAGAACTTCGCCCGCTCCACTTCTGCTTTGCTTTATGTAGACAGAAGTGTGTTTCTTTGCTTCCCCCGGTGTGTGTGTGTGTGTGTGTGTCGTAGACTGTCTTAGAGATGCATTATCCTTCCTATTAGGGTCCACCTTTTATTTTCTGTCAACATTTTGTAACTGACTTGCATTAGGAAACTGATTTTTGACTTTTATGGGGCATGTAGAAAATATAAATGATTCTTATGTGAGTCAATTTATTCACCCAGTCTTAGTAGTGATGATACTGTATCCCCAGATTCAGTGTTATTAAAACTGATAAAAATGATGGCCATCAGTCACCTTATCATATTGGTCAGTTTCAACTTCAGGTCTGTGGTGTTTGAAAAAACTTACTGAGTGTGTTGTACTTTTGGACTCATCTGATGTAAACTGGGCCTGAGACAGAACTTCGCTTGAACTCAGTCTTCAGCTGCACTCTCAGAGGAAAAGAGAAGGGGGACATACTGTTATTGTTGACAGCCAAACCATCAAAAGCTATCCAATAGCCCACTAGTCAATCAGTGGTTGATTTTACCCAGAGGAGCATCAGTAAGAACTCGGAAGCTGTGTTGAACCATCTTAGGGAGTGTTATGTGGAGTTCTCTTATAAGCCATGAGCTAGTACAGTGTCTTCACATAGTATATTATGCTAGTTTGTGTCTCAACGTCTCTCAGTGATGGTGTTTGAAGAGTCCAGTGATTGCCTGTGGGAGACAAAATGGCTGCTATGTGAAGTCCTTATCAGTACTGTAGCCAAGAAGGCTGTCCTCCATCTTGAGGGCAATGTTCCCTTGTTTAAGTGTCTGCAGACGGACTACAGAGGCATCAAAGTACAGTTAGCTGCCATTGCAATAACTGGCATACACTTGAAGCATAGTATAAATGTTTTTCCCACACCTCTGTGTAATCCAAATGCAGTGCCTTAATTGAAGTAGCACGGGACTTTCCTGTGTTAACCAAAGCTGGTGTGAGGAAGCCCTTTTAAGTCTAGTTCGCCTGGAGGCTCCGGGTCTTGCGAGAGAACAAGTGGGCGTTCGTTTGTTCATCAAGCTTTGTTATGCAGGTTTTTTTAAACTCACCAAAGCAAAGGCACACTGAACCATCTTTAATTACAACATTTTAAATAGTTCACCCCTTTCAAACTTGCAACCACACTAATTACGTGTGTATGTTTGTGTCTGTGTGAGCGTGAAAGAGAGAGATACAGGATGTGATGTATGCACATTTACAGTGCACACAGTTGTCTGGGTGGGTATAAGTATATAGGAGTGTGTATGAAACACTGAAGTTTTACTGAATTACAGTCATTGAAGTTATTCTCTGAATGCTAAACATGCAAAAAGCATCAGCTCTTACATTTTAACATATCTATAGGTGAGTATCCATGATGGGTGGCACTGGCTGACTTGTCATATGTCAGCATCTTACTCAGTTGTCAAACTGAAGGTCTGCAGTTTCAGTCAATGGTTCTAGGTCTTCTGTACTTATCTGGGGAACCATCCATAGTATATTCCTTCTCTTTGTCTGTTGTCTTATTATCTGTGAGGAAGAAAAAGGTATAGCAGGTTCACAGGGAGGTGTGCAGCAGTGAGAAAAAGAAATGACCATTCCCCACTTTAGCACTCAAGACATGCCTAGACACCTCCAACACACACTTCTTTAGCCATGCCTCTGTAGTCAGTTCCTCATTTCATATCACTGGCAATGAATCACTATGGTAATGCCTCCTCATTTGATTTGGGGGGATCTGATTATGAGTTATTGCGGAGTCATTTGAGCTGAGCTAAATTATTAATCACCATCAACCCATTGTTGTTTTATTTTTATGTCCTCTCAACGCCCTTTCTATGTTAATTGAAATTATTCAAACGTAGAGAGTGGCGGTATGGTTTGTATGCATGATGGCGCTCATGGCAAGTTGTCACCAAGCACGTTGTATATAGAGATTTTCCAGTACCATTTTTCATCCTTTCCATTTTTGATTCCAATAAGATGAATTAAAGAAATTTACATATCACTGTTGTTATGAAATTTTAACAGTTTTATGCTACTGACCTTCAAAGGATGTCATGTTATGGAAGTGCCTAGTTTAACTCAAGTTGTCAGCATGTGTAGATAAGTCCCCACTTGAATACAGGTATACGGGAGGTATCAGGGTCCCGCTTCTTGTAAATGAAGTACACGGAAGCAGATTGATGCATAGATCCATGTACTTTCCAATGCCAGTCCTGTTTTTTAGACAGTATCAATACTGATATATTGGTTTTGGAGCAACTCTGTATGTTCACCTGAACTGCAGAATGAAAACAAAATCTGCAGTGTCTCCTCATCCTAATGCATCATGCATCTAAGGTCCTTGGCTGTAGTTGTACCAGAGACTTTAAAATTATTTGGCCTTCACAGTAACTATTGGGCTACCAAAGTGTCCCTGAACACTGTTCATGTGCATGTTTGACAACAATAAGAGAAAATGTTTGGTCTGCATCAGCTGCAGCTTAACACAGCTCAGATACAGCCCCAGCAGGACTGCAAGAAATCAACCAGTAAACAATGAAGCTGATATCTGCTGGATAAAATTATAAACACAGGAGTGAAACTTGAGTCCAGACCACAAGCAAATGGTTAAAAGGCCCTTATCTTTTATCAAAAGACATGATGAGTTTTCTCTGGTCACCACCCTGATCTCACATGTTGGGCCGTGCAGTGCAGAGCGGAGACTATCACGAGCTCACCCTGATCGGCACAGCAATGAAGCAAGACAAAAACAGGGTGGCTCAATGTGGTTATCTCACGTGATGGAACAGCATGTAATCACAGATTGACACAGCACAGTGTGGCTAAAGCAGCTAGACCAGGACTGTGGAAAAACCGCATTAGACAAAAGTTGACCCAATAACAGTGAGAAAATGAAATATAAATTGCAGTCACTCCAGTGTGTGCCAACAGCCTGAGGCAAGACTCCTTACATTCTTCATGTTAGATAAATATGTTAAACAATGTTGGGTCTATGATTGGTCTTAAACTTTTTCATCATCAGGGTCAGAGCTCAGGTTCAACAATTGGAGATGACAGTGGAGCGAAGATGTTATTATCTCGTTCAAGAGCGCTCATAATCGCTTACTATCTTTAATTGAGTCTGACCCTGTGATCCTCTGGTCACAGAAGATGGCCTCTCAAAACACAAAGCCTGCCTGCTGTCTTCTCTAACCACAGCTCCCATATACATGCCTGTAGTGTTTGGTTTGGATTGGTGTGGTGTGGTTCAAGACCCTAAAATTATAGGCTGGGGTGAGATAATATCATACCATAAAGCTATGCGAAGCAGCGATGCTGCATCGTTACATAAGGTCTGAAGTAAAGTTCACTTTCCCAGCTTTGTGAGTTTTTTTTCCTCTTTGGCTCCTTGCGGTGCCTCTGCAGCTCCCTTGGCCCTCAGCTCTCCTCTCCTCATCTCCTGTTCTCCACTCTGCTACCTACTTCTCCTTTTTTTTGTTTTTCAACTCTTTTGGCCCAGAGTTTATGCATTTTTTTCCATCCACTATAGCAAACTTCGACTTCTGCTTGTTCACTACAAGTGGTCAAGACTTTTTTCCATTCTTATCCTGTTTACTCTCTGTTGAAACTCCTTATCCATCTGTGCCCTGTCTCAGCTCTGTGTGTGTGTGCATGCTGCTGTGGAACGTCACTGCTGGCTGTTTTCAGTTCCCCGACTCAGGCCGTTTCCCAATCTCACACAGATACTTACAAACACACGCTTGCACACCTGTCTTCTTTTGCCCTGTGGCAGGGCAGCAGTGTACTGTAGCGTACTGTACGTTATGTGTGTTTGAGTGACTGCAGCTGCTTTTGGCCGTCTTGGCTGCCTCCTCGTTTTCAGCTTCATTTCCCCCCTTAATGAAGATTCAGAGGCAGCACAGCTACTGGCACAGGGCAGCAGAGAAGAGGAAAAGAGGGAGGGATGAGGAAGGGGTGAAAGTGGAAAAGGAAAAAGAGGGAAGAGAAAAGAGGCAGAAACGAGAGCCAGAGGGTGGAGAGGGAATAGATGAAGGCAGAGGAAAGAGGAAGCATTAAGATGAAGGTAGAATAACGAAGGAGAAAATCCTGAGGAGGAGAGAGAGAGAGGCAGCGAGGCAGGCGAGTGAGAAAAGAAAGAAGGAAGGAATGAAGAGAGGAGGGATGGAGAAAGAATGGAGGAGAGAGGGAAAAGGGTGATGAGTTTTGTGATAGAGATGACTAGCGAGAAAGTAGCCCTCTCTCCTTCTCTCTTACTCTCCCTCTTAATTAGCTCCCTGGCTGTGATGAATGGCACAGCACTTAGGACCCAATCGGCGAGCCGACCTTGTCATGTGTTTTGATGGGGTGGGGTGACTCTACACCCCCTCCCACCTCTGTCCCCCTCTTACCTATTGTACCACCTCCTGTGGAAGCAGATGCTGCTAATATCTAGGGGTGTGTGTGTGTGTGCGTATGTTTGTGTATTTTTGTGTGCACATGCTGACATGTCTACTGTGTTTATGTGAGTGGGTGCTTTGTTCTCCAGCCTCGATTGTTGGCAGTTCTGCACACTGGTGTAAACGCTCTTAGTTGTGCACTTAAACACACACCTGCCTCATTTCATATGTAGTGACTTTTGTTTCGCAGCATTGGATGTTGCATTATCAGTTTTGAGTTGACAGTGTCATATAAGATCTTTAGTTAGATGATAGAACATCCCTCAGTTTTGCATCTAAGCTGTCCTAAATGTTATCTCTTGTAAATTGAAGGCCAAAGAGGCCTTTGATTTTCTTTTCTTTTTTACATTGTCTTTCAAAAGTCCTGCCTCTTTCTTGTTGCACCAATTTTCCACTGAGACTTCTCTCCTTTCAAATACATTCTGTGTTGTTTTTCCCATTGTGGATTTGCAGTTTGAAACTTGATATAATTTGACATTGTGCAGCTCAGAAAAGGTATTTCACCGAAGTTTATTTCAAATGGGGTTCATTAATATTTCATTTACATTTTAATAGATTTTGCCATTAATCATATTATTATAGTTATATACTACTCACCAGCTATGTGCAAAGATGTGGACACCGAGACATTGCAAAAAATAAATAAATAAATCTGATGTAAAGGAGACATTAGCAGAGAAATGAAACATTTATTTGATTAACTGAAAATGATTTGAGTCATGTATCAAGCAGAAATAACAAACATTCTTTGGTTTGAGCATTTTAAATATGAGGATTTTCTACTGTTCTCTGTTTTTACGTCAATCACCAGGTCAACATGCACACTAATATTCCACTATTATCATTAATATCGCAGTATTCAGAATTCCATAAGCTTATTTAAATAGCCCATTCTGTTTGATCATTCCAATATAGGCTAAATGAACAATTTTATTTTTAGACATGCGGGATAAGTCGATAATATGTAGGTTTTAGGATCATTTGGACATGTATACAGGGCATTAAAGAATATGCTACTTAGTTCTGGTGTTTTTTGCAGTTTGTGACACTAGTCATTTCTAAACATTTCTTGTCAAAAAGAGAAATATGAGTACTGTCAATGGTATACTATGCAGGAACTGTTGATGGCTGTTTGATAATGCACAGCATTCAAGGTTGCTCACTGGCTCAACAAGCAAAAAGGAACTGTAGTTGAGCTAGTTAGCTTCCAGTGACTGAAGAGAGCCCATGTTACTGGCAAGAACAAAGCTGTGATTTTGATAAATTAAACCTTATTTTCTGATTAATTTAGGGCATTCATGTTCTAAAGCACAAATAAACACGCCTACACCTCTGCACAACCCTGGGCAGCATTGCCAGATTTTGTATGAATTCAGAGCTGCATCCTGTCTGCTGTTACTCTCTGCTCTGCTTGTGTGTGTGTCGTTCGAATGACACCAACAAGAGTGGAGCAGCACAGAGTAGAGAAGAGAAAAGGACGAGTGAAGGAAACACTGAAGCACATAAAAACACAGCAGTGTAACCTGGATACTAAGTTATGAGTCCCAACCACACCTGACAGAACAAATGAGACAGGAAGACTGTGTTTGTTAATCTGAGTATCCACCACTGTATGTAAACAGGGGTATTTGTGAAATATGCCTTTTTTTTAATTAATTTCGTAGTCATCTTTGTAGGAGTACCATTTTCTAAAATTGTATAAACTGAAGATCTAATAAGTTATAATAGTAGTTGGTGAGGGGTCCTAAGCTGAGTCTGTATTTCTCTCCTCATCCACTGTTTTACTCTTCCCTACACAGAGTAACATACAGTCATTAGATTGCAGAGGTAGAAGTATTTCAAACATGTGCAAATCATAAAAAAAAGTCTAAATTTTTTACCCACAAGTCTTAAGCAACTCACGAATTACAGGGATGAGAGCCAGTAGGTCGAGTCCAATCCCTGCTATAAGTCTAACAAGTCAAGTAAGTTTATTGCTCAGTCAAGTTACAAGTCAGGTCTTACAAAATTCTGATGATCTACCCCAGTTTTTAACATTTAAATCAATTAAAAGACATTACAAGTTGAGTTTTAATTTCAACATTGAAGAAATTTGTCAGGTTTTGTTAAAACTAAAGCCTATTAAAGACGTGCTTAAAACAACTGAGAAACTGGTACACTAGCATGTCATGAGAAGATTAACATACACATTACCAACCATTTAGTCAGGAATAAAGCAATATTATGTAGTGACTAAAAGTAACTAGTGTGTGCCTGCATAGTTTAACTTGTTATATAGATATGGATCAGGCCTGTGATTGTATTTAAGCAGTAATTCTTCTTAATAAAATGTAGAAACAATAAACTGATGGCTGCCCTGCAGGACTTTGTTGTTGTGATTTTGTCATACGCTTAGAACTCAGCAAATACTTTTGTGAATCCAGTATTATCATAACTGACGGAAGTGATTGGAAAACCTATAAAGAATAAGTCCTAGGTCAGAATTATCTTCTGACCATTGGAGACATGCATCTTGAAACAAAGTGGTTGTTAGTGCTGTTTCCTTCCCTATTAGTCAGTCATGGTGTGTGTTTCAGTGCGTTGTGTCTTTTCTCCCCTGCAGAGCAGTAAGAACTGGCGGGCTGCAGTAGATCTGACGGGCCGGCTGCTGACAGCTCATGGTCAGGGATATGGAAAAGCTGGCCAGCCAACCTCCCACACCACCGACTCACTGCAGGTAAGATGCCAGTGACTTTCTCTTCATCCATCTATTCATCTGTCTGTCTCTCTGTGTGTTTGTGGGTGTTGGAAAGTGAAGCTAGGACATGTCCTGTTCTACAGACCAATGTAATAATTCAAAAAATCGCATGAGAAAAGTGACAGTTAATTAAATGTTTTATCATTTTTTTCTGTCCAAAGCCAATGATATGACAAGTTTTGAGTGATGCTACGTTGATTTTCTTTTCCAGGGGGCAGGTGGGGAACTTATTTACTCAGAATATTTGGGCAGTAGTACCTTGGACATGACCAGTAACACATATATATTTGTGTAAAAGGACAGTTCAAGATAATTTCAGTTGTTTGCAATGCTGTCCTTTTTGTATATTTTGCCAGTGTTGCTGCTAGCATATTTTATGTCTGTGTGTGTGTGAGGCTGTATCCAGAAGATGGATGGCTCATAAGCTCATTAAGAAGGCCACCCCTCTGGTGGGCTCTGTGCATGAGACTTTAAATTAATCGACCATGTTGTTGCCTCATGCTACATAGTGCTGTTTGTTTTACTTTCCAAGACATCCTTGCACAGTTTTAAAGTTGTAAATGTTCTCTCTTTTTTTTTAGTTTTTGTTCTTCTTTTCTTTAAGTAATTAATTAGTCCTTTTCATTTGACTGGCTAGCCCTAACTGTAGCCTTAAGGTAAACAAAAGCATCACCTCATCCAAACAGAATGTACATTAACACAAGACGATGACTGTTGGAGAAATCCTTTTTCCAAACACTGTTCTTACCACAAGACACAAGCACTGTGCTTAACTTCCACAGACTTCCAGTACTGTTTTATACTTGTAGTCATTATGGTTTTTTTTCTCAAAATAAACAATAGATGTCATGCATGACAGAACGTACAACTGAAAAATTAGACACAGTGTTTCTTCCTTCCTATTATAAATTACAATGCTCTTTCACAACTTTTGTCTACACACTGTAAATTGCACTATTAAGCCAGTGTCCTCTGAAACAAACGCAGAATTGAGATGAATATGCACTACAGTACAAACTTCGTGCTTTACAATACATCATCAGTTAACTTTGCTTGAGGCTGACTATCATGATGACCACTGGTAGTGCAGCGGCAACAACTCTGGAAAGTTTGTGTCGCTTAGGAAGCAGTGTAATGTTGCTACAAAATAAAGGAAGGGGTCAGTTTCTTTGGGATCTCCATGCTGTTCAGAAGCTTCTTGTTGCTTCCATGTTGTCGTCTCACATCAGGACACAGTTGCATGTGCCTGAGCTTCTGTCCAAATGCATATGAGCTGTTTGCTTTCCAAAGCTCCTGAGGATTAAATGCAACATAGTCCTGGAACAGCCCGTGTGACCCTACATGTAAGAAAGCTCTACTCAGCACATACAGAGTGGTCTTTAACATATAAAACATATGTTACATTAGACAATTGTATTAATTATATTTTACTTTACTTTAGGTATTGCTAAAATGGATTTAAAACATTTTCTTAGTACATATCGTGGCCACAGTTCTTAAATAAGTAAATCTAAGGCATCCAATTTTCTGTCTTTACTATTTATATCAGGTTTATCCCCAAACCTAATCACCAATTAATCCTATGGGTTCTAGCACAAAAATGTGGCTCAGCATTGTAACTATGTATAATGTCATTTTTAAATTATATCTATAGATTATTTAATACTGCACCAACATAAAACCCCAAATACAATAATATAGTAAGTAGTAAGCAGTAATAGTAAGGTAATACTACATTGTTTACTGCGTTAAAACCTGCCAGAAATGTTTACAGAGTTGGGACTTGTTAAGGTCTGTTTAATCAAAAAACATAGTCACATAATAAATGGACACAGAATTTCACTAATGACTGACATCAGAGAAGATAAGAGAATTTGCAGGATGTATCTGTTTGATGTTTCCTCTGTACTTAAAATATTTGATGAATGCTTTATACATTTAACAAACAGATGGAGCTGTGTTTGTGTGTGTTCCAGCTCTGGTTTGTGCGGCTGGCCCTCCTGACCAAACTAAACCTCTTCCAAAATGCTGAGCTGGAATTTGAGCCCTTTGGCAATCTGGATCAACCAGACCTCTACTATGAGTACTACCCGGCTGTTTACCCTGGGAGAAGAGGTAATACACAAGCTAAGGCACACACATACACACACACACACAAATATATACACACATTGAGCCAGCATTCACCCATACCATCCCCTGTCCTTGGGGTCATTATTATTAACCTTTTGTTGAGAAGGAGCACTTTGGGTATTGATCACAGAAACTCTTATATAGAAACTGTTTCATTGTAAAATCATACATTATTTCATATCTTTTTTCATATTTCATATGTCCAAAAGCTGCTCTATGAATTCTCTCTGAAAGCTGGAGGTTGAATGGTAGTATTCATGATGGTTCTGAAAAGCCAGACTGAAACTCCTATCTGTGAGTTTTGAATGTGTTATTAGCCTGCTCTCCAAAAGGATTTTGCATTTTACCCACGCTTTTTTTTTTTTTAGGATACACAAGCATACCACCACTGTCCTATTAAATATTCAAAGGAAAGTTTCTGCCAGGAGCTTGATATTAGACTGTATCGTCGAGAAGCTCCAACAACTCTACTTGTCTCCAGCAGTTCTTTGGTTTTGTTTTTCCTCTTTTTACACTGCATGAATTGCTCTCTAATGTATTCCCATTACTTTGGATCTGCTTCGCCCCTCGGGCTACCACAGTGAAGGAAGTTGCAGAGCCACAGCTGCACACACACACACACACACACACACACACACACACACACACCCCACACAAACTCAGACAAAAAAAGCACACTTGAAGCTACACCACACAGCCTTCTAAAGAGAGCAACGATTGACTTTCCATTGCTCAATTTAAACGCTTTGTGCCCTGCTAGGTGCTCGCAGACAAACTGGCACGAGTTGTGTAGCCTGGCATCACAAGTCGAACATTTCTATGGCCCAGTGCTTGCATTGACTATCTATTACACATGATCGCAGTCTTTGAACGCCCTAAGATATGGTTACCCCTGTATTACTCTCCTAAGTATTAGGACTTTGACCGTGTGCTTGGGAAGGAATCAATTTTTGTCTGTTATTAGTTTTTAAACACAATAAAAAGTTGAGTCTAATTTGGACCCAGAAATATTAAGACCTGAATTTCATGTCCCTGACAAGCAGCTTCCCTCATGGTCTTTTTAAGCCATATTTTCCTAGTTTAATCTCAGTCTTGATTCCTTTCATGTTTTAATCAATAAAACAAGAGAAAGATGCATCAGTCTCCTCACAGGTTGGATAAAATTAATTCATCCAGCACCTTTAGTGGTCCTTTTTTTTTTTTTTTTATTTAATAAAAGTGGCACAAAAAGATGGACATGCAGACTAGTTTTCTAAAACGCATTAAGGCTGATGCACACAAGTAGTACAAGTCCAAGTCCTGAGTGTTTTCAGAGTCTGAAGTTAATCAGAGAGCTTTACACAAATTCCTACAGGTACCGTGTGGGGTTTTCTTTGAAGCAGATACAGTTCTGTATATAATACTACTTATACATACTGTGCCTTTTGGCTAATTTCAGTTTTATTTTTTAATCAGATCACGTGGTGGTGGTAATGCATCTATTGCAGTTTGTTATCTAGCATAAAGCAGGAAAGTTTTCGTATGCGTGATTGTTCTCTTTCTCTCCACCTTTCTTTATTCATATTTCAAGTGTAAAGTGTTTGCTGTGGCTGTAAGCTCTATGGTTCCAGGTTGCTTTGTATGTCTGTCATATGTATGAGGTTAGCAACGCCTCACCTCCCAAAAACAGCACATTTTCCCTTTTGATCCTTGCGCAAGTTTGACCACTGGAAGTTAAAGTTAACATTGATCCTCTTTCTAGTTAAAAAGTAAGGCCTAACATCTGTTCCTTTAATGGTGCTCATCCAACCCCCACCTCCCCAATTGTTGATTTAGAATGTGAAAGTCAAAGGTATAAACAAAGCTTCAAACAATTTGGTGTAGACCTATCCGAGTGACTTGAAAAAATTTCCTCAAACCGCGCATAAATTTCCACCTCGACCTAAAGGATAAACTGGTTAGGACTTGATGGTAAAGGGCAAAAAACAAGGTAGCAGAGATCGGATACTGAACAGGTGATGCAAATCTCTGGTGCCCATCTTAAAACTGTGCTGATTGTGTAGATCTTTTCTGCGACTGCGTTGAAATAGTTAAACTCTTCAGCTACATCTTCATCAAAATGTATCAGTCTACATAAGGGTAAAAATGAAATTTTTCAGCCTTCTCTGCATTGTCAGGTATGTTATTTTCATCGTAGTATCCCTTTTTTTACCTCAAGATCGTCACCTTTTACAGTTTTAAAGCACAAAAGAAAATATAGAATTACCTTTAAAATCCTCATTGTGTGCTATTTGAATGATTACCTTCTCAGTTATGAACACATTACTTTTACTGACACTGTAAAGGTATTAAAACCCTTAACCCCAAAGAGAGACAGAATAGAGAAAACAATCTAAGAGATAGTGCTGTCCAGTCTGCATAAGATTGCAGGGGGCAGAAATTGAGACACTAGGGTAAATGGGAAAATAGAGTGTGTATTTTGTACTGTAGATGGGTTAGATAGAAGCACAAGCAAATAGACAAGAGAGATTGAAATAGAGATACACAGACTAGCAGCCTAAGATCTGATGACAATATCAAAGAGACCCTGATCAAAGCCTGGGGACTCACCTGAATATAGGCTCTTCCTCAGGGATATGTGTGTGTATGTGAGACAGTGTGAATGATGCAGAGAGAGACAGAGGGATGAGGCAGAAAGATGAGTGATGGAGCCGTGCAGCACAGAGTGAGAGAGAGAGAGAGGGAGAGATGAGAGGGTTTAATAAGCAGCCATACGTAGCTCAATGCCATCTGTAGGTTCCTGCCTTCAGGGCTGTGTGCAGTCTGTGTGTGGGTGGATGGGTTTATATTCTCATCTCGCACTCTGTGTCTTCCTGTCTCTCTATGCCTTCCCTCTCTTTTTTTCTCTCTCTCCCTCTCCTGCTATGTCCTCATCCAACCCTGTTTCTTATTTTCCCCTTTCCCTTCTCCTTCCCCTTGTTCCCCCTCTCCTTCTGTCTCCTGTTTTCTTCTCGTCCTCCCCTCCCTCTCCTTCTCCTCCTCCCTCCTGTCCAGGCTCCATGGTGCCATTCTCCATGCGGCTGCTGTGTGCCGAGCTTCCCCAGTACCTGGCCAAGCCCCAGGAGGCTCTGGACCGCCTGCACAATCTGAAAACTGTCTGCCTCGCTGTTAGTATACACACAAACACACACAAACACACACACACACAAACACACACACACACACACAGACACACACACTCACAGACTGTGGATGAACATAAAGATATCTATACTCTGTAGTATTCACACAATGAAACTACACACCCACAGAAAAGCACATTAGCTATACAAATCCTTAAGCCCACCTGTGTAAACAGCCAAATATGGATGGATTTTTAGAGTGAATATGCAGATTCTAATACACATAAAGAGCCTTCAGTACTGGCAGTGAAGCAACTCCCCCCCTGAAGTTTGAATCCCCCCCCTCACAGATTCTGGAGAACTTGGAGAAAGGTTTGGCGGAGGATGGCAGCATGATCACACTAACACAGGAGAACAGGCAAGGTAAGCACACACGCACGCACGCACGCAGGCACACACACACACACACACACACACGCACATGCACACACACACACACACACACACACACACACACACAGACAGACATTTGGCTACAGACCTGGCCCCATTCCCAGACTGCATCACACTGTGGGAGGAGAGTGAGGTCATGGGCCCCTGTGGGTAATACACACACATACACACACATACACGCAGCCACTGAGGCAGAGGCACACCTGGTGCAGGACTGCAGCATACCTCAGCCACACATACACACACTTTCAGCCACACAAACACACCAATGCGGTGCTCTAAAAGTGTTTAGCCCCTCACTGCTTCGGCACTCGCAGTGAATATCAAATGGTCTCTCCAGCCCTTCACGCCAAGCAGATCAATACAGATCAATCCTATCCAATCCACTCACATCTGCACAAGTGTGCTGGGGAAATAGGCAGGAACCTTCATCTGAAATTCACCAGTTTTAGGTAGACACACCTCTACATAAACCGATTTAAATGGACATCTAACCATCTTTTTTCTTAGACTGTCTCAAAACAGCTAAACATCTTACTGCAGTGTTCTTGGAGTCCCTCTTCCACTAATATATCAACTTTTCTAAGGGCTGTGTGTCACTTGTTTTTTGGTCTTTTTTGTTAAAAGCAACTAGAAACCATTTTATTGGCTAATTCAGGGCAATGCACAGTAACAAGCCACTTGAAGTTGAACTAAATGTACCAAGACTCTTGCTTACAATTGGGAAATTTGGCAGGGTGACGCATGTACGAATGCATGTGTGACCATGCGCCAGTTCTGCCTGTTTCCTCCCCCTTCTGAAAGCAGTGAAATAGCCGTGCCCTCTGTCTCTCCTCTCTCTGCCCACGCAGACAGTCGACAGTCAAGTCAATAGCGCAGGGCCTTGCCTTCACACATCAGACCCCTACTGAGTGATTAGCTCTTCTCCCCAACATACACACACACATACACAAAAAGATACACGCATGTGCAGCGATGAATACTAATAGGCTTGCATACAAGCTCTACCTCAGAGTACTCTATCTGATCCAAAAGAGGACAGTGGAGTGTGCCACAGTGTCTTTCCTACCTCTTTATCGCCTTCAAATTAACCCTTCTGTACGTAGATGTGCAGGGGTGTGAAAGACTGGTGGGAGCGTGTGTGTGTGTGCGCGTGTGTGTGTGCGCGTGCATGCATGTGTGTGGGGGGTGATATTAGAGGGACGCCCATAAAGCATGTGGAATGGAAATGGAAAGCAAATGCGGTCTTCTTATTCTCTCCCTGTTTTTAGCGTCTCTTAAGCTGTGGAGGTCTCGCCTCAGCCGGGTTATGTACTCCATGGCCAACTGTCTGCTACTGATGAAGGTATGTGTGTGTGTTTGTCAGCTCAAGTTTGTGTGTCTCGGTGTGTTGGAGTGAATGTGTCCCTATATGCGTGTCTGAGTCTGCCAGGATGTGTGTCTGCAGGAGGGAGTGTTTCTGTGCGTGTGTGTGTGTGTGTGTGTGTGTGTGTGTGTGTGTGTGTGTGTGTGTGTGTGTGTGCGTGCGTGCGTGCGTGTGTGTG
>JAQMCX010000017.1:11307874-11318615 GCA_029814765.1 Acanthurus leucopareius | reverse complement strand
GTGTGTGTGTGTGTGTGTGTGTGTGTGTGTGTGTGTGTGTGTGTGTGTGCGTGCGTGCGTGCGTGCGTGCGTGTGTGAATGTGTTCCTGTATGTGTGTGTGTGTCTCTGTGTGTGTGTGACTCAGAGATCTCTGATGCCAGGCTGGTGGAGGATTCACAGTGAAATCCCCCCAGACTGACCACTAATTGGATTCTTGGTCAGTGAGAGAGCGAGAGAGAGAGTAAGAGTGAGAGAGGAGAGGTGTAGAGCCAGATCAGGCTGTACAGAGAACCACAGTGCCATCTACTGATAAGAATTGAGACAATCACATTAGAGAGAGAGAGAATGCCGAAGGGTTACCTGTACTGGACTACACCACAGATTTTATATGTTGCAGCACATTTACTGTATCAACATTATCAACTCTGAAATAAAGTATCCAAATAGATGTGTTATATTAAAGTTGACTCTTTGTTTAACAGACCAAAGTTTTCTAGAATGTTTTTTTTTCATATATACCTTTCAGATAGCCACTAGTTTATGGTCAATACAGTGTGGTATGTGAGATAAACAGCCAATCTTGAAACTTGCTTAAGTTGCTTTGTATATTAAAGTGAAGATCCAGAATTTTATTTTCTATGTGAGAAAACATGTTATTCAAATAAACATGTTATTCAAATAAAATGTTATTCAAATAAACATGAGATAAACGCGTTTATTGTAATGGAACACAAGTCAAGCAATAAAAAAACCTTAAATTGTAGAAAAACATGCACTCCATTCTTTGGAAAATGTTTCTATGATAATATTTCGTGCATATTTGTAGTTAAAGGACAAGGCTATGTTACTCCAGATTTTTATTGTCCACAAGCCCTTAAAATGTGACTGAGTAAATCATAAAAATGAAAATTTTACAGTCACGTTTGTGTACACTATGTACCTTGTACACAACCCAATACACTCTCTCTCTCTCTCTCTCTCTCTCTCTCCCTCTCTCTCTCTCTCTGTCTCTCTCTCTCTCTCTCTCTCTCTCCCCCTGTCTCTCTCTCTCTCTCTCTCTCTCTCGTTCTCTCGCTCTCTCTCCATACACTCGCACCTTGCTGACCTCTGTTGGTCGCCCCACTCAGCAGTCTAGTCACCATGAGCGATGTATAGCAGCGCAGCGTGGAGGAGGGAGAAGGGTCACATCGCCCCACTAATACTCCATATGTTTGATTAATGTCCTATCTCCGTGCCTTAACTCTGCTCTTCTTTACCTCTCTCACCCTCCAACTGTCTCCCACCTTCTTCTGTTTACCTGGTTTTACCTCAACTCCTGTGATTACTGCCACCGACCTTCACTTTAATATTTTTCTTCACATTTTTTTCTCAATACTCTTTTCAATACTTTTTCTCTCTGCCGCTCTCTCACTCAGGACTATGTTCTGGCTGTGGAGACCTACCACTCCATCATCCAGTATGAACCCCAGCAGAAAGTGCAACTGCTCAGTGGCATAGGACGCATCTTCTTGCAGGTCTGCACACAAACACGCTCACATTATTTTAAGACAGGAGCAGACAAAGACCCAGACCAGTTCTCTGTTACCAGACAGTTTCTGTTTTTGACTGATCCTAAACATAAATACCTACTATATCAAGGTAGTTTTTCATTTGCAAAAATCATTTAGAGGTACTATGTGGAACTTTTCAAAAGTCATTATTATTACTGAAATCAGTTGCCATCAAGTGAACTCAGATTACTTGAGTGTATCTTTAAAATAAGGCAGTTTTTCATGATAACGAACACTGTTTTAATTCATGAAAATGTGTCTGACATACGTGGTTTCTTAGGCAAGTGCTCCACTCTGTGCTGGACCTGGCAAGAGAAAAAAGACCAGTATTAAATCAAAATGGATTTAAGCAGCAGCACTCCCACAGCTTTCCATTCCTGGAATTTTTGCGATCACTTTGACTTGAGAAACATGCAACACAGTAATAAATGCACACACATCGCATAACTGAATACATTTCCAAACATTTCTTACACAACTTTGATTTCTATTTGCAATTTACTCTCTCAGCAAGCATTTCGACAACCAAAGCCAGATCCATGCCCTATACAGTTATGTAGCTGACGCTTTATCAGGAATCCCAGCTCTTTGTTTCAAGACCTGCCCATGATGGCATTGTTTTTTTAAGACATAAATGCATTTTCAGAGAATATAGTATAATGTCTTATCACTCTAAAATATCAGATTCAACATGAACAGATACTAGAATTCCGTCTAGCACCTGTTTAAATACTTAAACATATTGGTAAATACATCTTTCAAAAATATAAGCACAACACTTTTCTTTTCTCTCTAATTTTTCACAAGTTAAGTAAAAGATCTAAGACTTTCTGTGCACACAAAAAACGTATTTCTCTCAATTGTTGCGCACAAATTTGTTTAAATCTGTTATTAAGCACTTACCCATTGCCAAGATAATCCATCCACCTGTTAGGTATGATATATCAAGATACTGATGAAACAGAGCTAATATTGCACAAGTGTGCCTCTGCTCACATTGAAGGTCCACTTTAATACACAGTCTCATCTTGAAAAAGACATTTATCGATCACTGAACTATGGACTTCGATGGACACGACTTTGGCTCAAGTAAGTCCTATAGTGGGCTGCAGTCAATTTCTACTGTGACCATTATTTGCCCACTGCAGTGCAACACATCTCATTCACATGGAGTTGATCAGGTTGTTGATTGTGGAATGTTGATTCACTTCTCTGGTTATGTGAGGTTCAATGCTCAATGAGTGACATATCGTGTAAGTATGTGTGCCGGCAATGCAAGAACTGAAATGTTTTCAGCTACAATGAATTGTGTACAGGTCCTTGCAACAATGTGTTGTGCATTGTCGCACTGCAACCTTGGGCAATAGTAGTAGATTAATAGCAGGACAGTGGGCCTCAGAATCTCATTACAGTATCACTGCATTCAAATCCCTGTCAATAAAATGTACCTGTGTTCATTCCTGTAGCTTATTTCTGCTCATACCACAACTCTACCACTAGGTCTGTGTAGATTCTCATTCATCCAGGTCATGATTATCTTGAAGAGTCTTGAGACTTGAGACTTGTTTTAATGACTCTTCAAGATAACTCTACCACTATGGGAGCTTTTTTTTTTTTAACAACTGCTCACCCTCATTATGTGATTTATATGTTTTGTGCCATCTGCATGGTAGAGTGAAAACCAGGATTCATCCATTAAGAGCACACTTTTCCAACATAGCTGAGGCCATCTAAGGTGAGCATTTGCTCATTTTGGCTACGATGACAAACTGCAGTCAGGTCAAGTCCTCGGTGAGGACGACAGAAAAGCATCTCAGGGAAGGGCAGAAATTCTTTGGTTATTCCACCGACTGTTGCATCAGCTGTCCAGGTGGCTGGTCACAGACAGTCTTGCTGGGGGAAAAGCTGGAGGTCCTGAAATGAAGTGGTAACATGTGGTCTGCAGTTGAAACGCCAGTTGGATCTATAGCCAAATACTCCAAAAACAACACTGAACATGTTTTTTTGTAGTGAAACAATCATTAATATCATGGGCAGCAGCTCTGGTGGACATTCCTGCAGTCAGCATGCCAAGTGCACACCCCTCAAAAACCTGAGGCATCTGTGGAATTGTGTTGTGTGATAAAACTGGACATTTTTGAGTGACCTTCCGTTGAGATTAGCCCAGAGCACATCTCTACAGCAGTAATGCTGTTTAATCAGCTTCTTGATATGCCAAACCTGTTAAGTGGACAAATTATCTTGGCAAAGGACAAGTGCTCCGTAACACAGATCTTAACAACTTCATAAACAAAATATGAGATAAATGAGTCTTTTGTGTGCACAGACAAAATCTTTGATCTTTTAGTTCAACTTGTGAAACATGAGAGAGAAAATGAGTGTGGTATTTCTATTGTGGAGTGTTCATATACACTAGCTCTTGAGTGAGATCGGATCATTAATACTGCTCGCATGTCTAAGTACAGAATATGAGCTGAAAGTCGATTAAAGCTCATTATTTAACACGTTTTATCTTGTTTGTTTTATGTGTTTATAGACAGAAGTGTAAGTAATAGTTACCTATCAAGTTTTCGTGCTAAAATTCTGGAAAACACTGTGCTCGCCAAAGAATAGTTCCAATAAAAAACTTTCCCTTAAAGCCAGCAATATTCCCCATTTATATACAAAGTCCTGACCTAAGCTCTATATTTAATGCGCAGACATTAGATTAATATTGATCTCTCTCATTTAACACTTTGGAAGGCAAATCATTAATTTCCAGAAATATTTCAATCTGAAATCTAATGTGATTTATTTTTGCTTGCTCCATTTCACAGTAGACACACACAGATCAGTGGTTGATGTGTTGCTGCTGCTTTTTTGTTGGCTAGATCGGAGATGTTAAAACAGCAGAGAGGTACTTCCAGGATGTGGAGAAAGCCTGCCAGATGAAAGGGAGCCAGCCCAGTCACACCACATGCATGCTTATGAACAGGTACGTGTGTGTCGTGCATTTAGCACCTCCCTACAGAGTGTGTGTACTTAATGCTGCTCAGGATCATTTTCGCCCCATGGTAACGGAGCTTCCTTCAGGGCTTTTTGCAGGTTTGTGCTCCCTCCTGGCAGGTGATTTAGCACACGAGGTCACACCTGTGTATCTCTGGCCTGAGGAGATGTAGAGTATGAGGCAAAGCTCAGGTGACAACCTGTCTCACTTCACACTGCTCACTTCACAGAGGCAGGTTATTGATACTGCTTTTGTATTATTTGGTTGTTGTTTTTAGTTTAAATTGTTGTATAATTTAAAACTTACTACTGTAAAATGATACTAGACACAATGCAGACATGAACAATAAAAAACTGAGCTGTGAGCGAGGACCGAAATGGCAGTTCTTCAGAAAAACAAGTTAATCTGACCCCATAAAACAAAGAAAGCCTGTGAGAAATGTAAAATCTTCTTGTACTTCACATCCCAGAAATACAAAAAAACTTTTCACTCAGCCAGATCTCAGCCATGACCTCCTATCAAGACATAAATACAGAAATCTCTGTGCCGTGGAGAGTTCTATTGAAGTTTTCCCGACCGCCACAGATGATGGAAATACATTACATAACACCCGTGGCTGTCATACACAATGCATGGAACCATATTTACATTCATAGCTCATTTGTAGCTGTAATTTGAAAAGAGATTGCAAGATTTGGAGCTTTAACCTGCAGTGGTTGGGTCACAGTTACCTGAGGAGGAAGTGCAAGCTGCTATGCTGCTGGTGTACACTGCTGCACTGATAAAGTGGGGTGGGCAAATGAAAAGTAACAGACTTGTAAAGGAGTAGGAAGAGCGAAAAATGGCAGTGGTCATGTTTTCCAAACACAGCATGCACTTAAATATTCAACTTAAAGTCCACAAGTACGATGAATTTGTCTTCTGGTTGTGAAAATAAGCAAATGCTCACTAACAAGTTTGCCATGCCAATTCATTAACTTACAGCACAGAGTGTATTTTAACTGTAAAGACACAGTTTCAAAAAAGAAAGCAGGGTTAGTGTAGGGGAGAAGTTAGAACAGCTTGTGTCCAGCATGTGATGGGTCTGCATTGCTTCCTGACTCTGGAAGTGTCCTGAATAAAGGGCAGGTTGGCAATAGAGTTGCTTTCTCTACAGTCCTGATTGTCTGTTGTAATCTGTGTCTACCCTGTCTAAGCTCTGCTCTGGTTTTAACACCATTTGACTAAGACCATACCTTTTTAAAAAGCTCAGTGTCATTAACAGTTTCTAAGATGTTGAGAAAGAGACAGATTGTCCACACAGTCATTTTAGGATTGTTTGTTGTTTGCGCTTAGTGACTTAGGAGTCCTGACTAATTCTAATTTTCCACATTTTTAGGAGCTGGTTTTAGCGTAGAGCACTGTAAATACTCTGTAAATACTCTTAGTCCAAAATTTAGGAGTCCTAAAATCAGGATGAACGCGCCTTTTTTGGGGGGTCAGAGGATGTTATGTGTATACAGCTGCAGATCAAATCAGCCAACATCGATGTTGAATCTCATAAATATTCAAAAATCTGGTGGACAGATGTAACAAAACAGTTAGTTTAATACCTATTGTTTGGAAATGTCATGCTCAACTGTCACAAATAACCATATGCTCACTTGTCCACATACTTTTGGCCATAAATTTGTCCTCTACAGTGTCCACTAAGACCTGAATATAGCGCAAGACAAACAAGATCGACCATAACCAGAAACCACTTGTCACCCAGTATCTTCATCAGTACTGTTTGCAGATTGATGACTGTGTGTTTGTGTTTTTTCCAGGGCCTTTGTCTACCTCAGTCAGAACAACTACGCTGAAGCACATGCTTCCTTCACTGAAGTCTTGAAAATGGACCCAAAAAACCCTGTTGTAAGTGCTATTACAGTACACGTCTTTCTTACTTTATGACGGGTTTTTAATGTAGGACAGGTGTGAAGTGTGTCATCTCATCAGAAAATATTAATACATCTATCATAATGTTTCAGTATCATCCACATGTGGATCCAATGCAAGAAACCAACAGACAGGGTTTACACATTATCTAAACATGTTTCAGTTTCTTTGCTGCTCTTTCGAGGAGCAGTTTATTTTTGGAAATACGTTCATTTGCCTCCTTAGAGAATAAGATCATATTAATGATGCTAACTTCATGTGTTGGGACATGATCACGCCAGCTTTGCGTAAGACTAGAAGCAGGGGTAAAGCCTGACTCTGTCCGAAGTGGAGAAGTGTGCCATAGCTCACTAGTTGTTGCATTGTTTTGTATGGTCAGTGCACAGACTGACATTTAAAAATGTTTTTGAGTTTTAGAGGGAGTTACACGTTAAAACTGTTTTTGAAAAACAGTTTATTCTTTCTTGCAGCACTTTCTGCATTGTCTTCAGTCATAATGTGGCTTGCTTGATATGGTCAGTGACATGGTTCTCTAAGCTTTGGAAATGTGCTGTACTGCCATCCCAATACATTATACTCTGTAAAAATGCTTAATGTGGAACTAAAATTAAAATTTAACTTCAAAAACTCAACAGCAGCCTCATACCGTATAGAATGATACACTCTTGTGTCCTTCCCATTGCCTTCCCACCTCATATTCTCAGGCCAACAACAATGCAGCGGTGTGCCTGCTGTATTTAGGTCGTCTGAAGGAGTCCCTGGGCCAGCTGGAGGGCCTGGTGCAGCAGGACCCTGCACTCTACCTCCATGAGAGCGTCCTCTTTAACCTGACCACTATGTACGAGCTGGAGTCATCTCGCAGCACTCAGAAGAAGCAGGCTCTGCTGGAGGCCGTGGCCTGCCGGGAGGGCGACAGCTTCAACACACAATGCCTCAAATTGGTCTAAGAGGCAAGAGGATGAACTAGGAGAGGACACGCACCACTGCATTCTCCTCTAGTGTGACAGGAAGTACAACCCCAAAAGTGGAACCCACAGAGGATTAGAAAGCTCCATTGCCCATGAGAGTGTGGTGACAGAGAAGTCACTCGGTTTGGTTCCCAGATGCAAGTTGATACAAGATCCTGCAGAACTGATTTTATTCTTACAAAATGGATGTGAGAAGCTAAGTCCAGGTACACATTCCTCTTAGTGTCCATCTGAACAGTGACCCAGTAATGATCCACTGACTTACTTACAGCTCACACAAACTGCTGGATTGACATTCGGGGAAGGGACATTGCCCTACAAAATCTGTGTTCAGGAGTTAATAATGATTTTATTTCACATATTAAAGGAATAGTTTTCAGAGTTTGGAAAGTCACCAATTTGCTTTCTTGTTGGGAGTCAGTGTAGATGATAGCTGCTGCTCTCCTGTCTCTATCATTATAACTCAGCTTAGCAAAGAGACTGAAAACAGGAAAACAGCTAGCCTGGCTCCGTCCAAAGGATAAAAAAGTTACCTACTCTCAAGAGACCTCTACAAATAAACGGTGAGGGTCACATGACCTACAGGGGTAAATCACTAGCACCACCAATAGTGAGCTGATCTGCTTGCATGTTCATTGCCAGCTGTGTGGGCAGTTATTACATGCTTTCTTCTGAGACCACACTGGCTGTGGGTTTATGATTTAGTTTCATTGTTTTTATTAATGTTACAGCAGACATATTTCAGAAAAAAAAGGTTTTGGTTTAAGTTTTTTGTTTTTTGTCTCCATAACACATCAGGGTGTTTCCTCCTCAGTATATTTCTTCAGCAAGATATTACATACACAAATGATTTCACTGGATGAGACATACGGATAAAAGAATGAAGGTGATTATGTAATTTTTAATACAGAGAAGTTTTCCCGATCTGATCAACTGGAGTTATGTGCATGAATATTTATGGTGGTGTTATAAATTATAGGAAGGTTGGCTTGGTACCTGTCTTTAGTTTGCTTCTCATAATCATATTTAACTTGAAAAGTCTGAATCATTACATTAGAATCTTAGTGTAGGGACCTGCTTTTTCAAAAACAACCTTCCTTTTTTTTAACTTTTGCTATAAGGAGTTTTTGTCATTTTCAGCTATATTATGTGCTTCTATACTAAATAACTAATTGCAATACACAGTGACAAGCCAGCAGGGCCACTGAAAACTAATAATCTCTCACTGCCATCGTCTGTCACATGATCCACACCTTTCAGGTCATGGAGCAGCACATAATTCACACAAACCACAAGTTGTCTGTTGTTGTTATGTTTTAGTTTTTTTGGAAAGCTGTCTCCCTCCAACCTCCACCTCCTGTCTTTGTGCTAAGTTGGGTTAAGCAGACTTGAGTGCAATATTAATTTTCTCATCCAAATCTCTTTAAGAGAAAGCTAAAAAAGCTTTCCCGCCAGAAATCATTGTGATAGGATCACATCAGCAGCAATGCCCGTCTCCATGACGTTCCAACCCTTGAGTACTCAGTAATCATTACTCAGACCAGATCCATCCTTTGTTTTGATCAAAACTTCACACTTGTAAAGTTTGCGAAACTGCATCTGAATTGTTTTGACAAAATCTGTTCACACTTACAAAACCGCTCCTTCTTTAGTCGCCACTACAATATGCATGTTCAAAAGAATGATCATGCATGTGTTGTCATTAGTGAGGCATTCGTCATTTACAACTGTTTAGTGTTGCTTTTTTTTTTCTTTTTTTTTACCAAAAGACAAATTATTTCAGCAAAACAATGTCACTGATAACAGGTTAAAAGTTGGCCATGTGAGGATGGTTAGGCTAATTTAATGTAGCAGAGTTCAACTTTTTGTCTAAGTCATTTGTTCCACTGCGCCACACTCACTGATTTAGTGTGGCTGCTGTGGAACCATCAAGACAGTTTTACCTAATGTCTCGGAATGGATGGGAATGATTAAAACTGTGATCCAGTGATCCAGGACTTAAGACGAATGAGTGGAGTGTGGAAAGTGGAGGCGGCCCTTAATCTACATCCTACCCTCCTCACATCTGCCGCCTTTGCTGTAACCACACACATTTCCAAACTCAGCTTTTATATTTTCTCAAACATCACATCTGTGTTGTTTTATGACTTGCAGGTACACGTCTATGTCCGTCAGAAAGTCTAACACACTAGCAGTTTTATCATGAGAGATTTAACGTGCATTATTCTGAGCTTGTGTGTGCTCAGAGACTCGATATCAGAGTTCCAAAGCTTCTTCCTAAACAGATACCTGTGATACTGGATTAACAGCCAGAAACAACTTGATTGGGGCTGCAAGGGTAATTAATTAAATCAGTGAAAATAACCCCTCACATTACTTCACAGCCTGTTCAATTAAAAAAAAAAAATGTAATGTAATGTATTAGATATTCAAAATTGTACATATCAGAGCAGCTTATTTTTTTTCTGTTTAAATGATATAAAATATGTATTATTAAATCTTTTAGTGATTTGTCCACTTTATCTTTATTATTGTTTACATATTGTGATCATATGTGTACATTGAAAAAAACATTGTTTTATCTAAAATAAAGCATTTTTTAAATCAACTTGTCTGGTTTAATGTAAACAAAGATTAAACAAAAACAGATTGAAAACAGGAGAAGCTTTATTTTTCCATCAATCAAAGGATGGCTACTGATCTACTGAAAGCTCCACCTCGTTGGCAAAGAGTGTTAAAGGAACATCCCTCACTTCTGATTTGCACAGATTTGAAGAAGTAATTAAAAAAATACTGCTTATTGCATATTTTATTTTTAAAACATGATGTTGTCTAATGGCACCTAACAACAGACTGAAGAGAATAAGGCACAGCTGACTGTCCGGTGGTGAAAGAAGCAATCAGAAACAAACGCAAGTCAGCATCCAGCATTCAAACTATGAACTGCATCAAAGTGAACATCGCGCAGGTATGAAAAGTATTAATACTATGCAAAATGTCTCCTTTGAAAATTTTATGTATTGTTAAGTTAGTATTCCTAATCATGAGCCTGTAAGCAACGCTGTATTTTAGCTAGGTGAAGTGAAGCTAATTTTGACTTCTTTATTTGCTGAAGTGTAAGTTCTGAAATGATCATATGTCACATATCTATTCAAGTTTTAAATGTGGATCTGAATTACTTGTCAAATGCAGTGATGTGAAAAAAACAGATGTCCCTCTAAAATGTAAAAGACTTGAAGCATAAAAAATTAAGAAAAATGATCTTTAAGTAAATCTAGTCACTTCATTCCACCTGTGATACCATGTAACATGTTTGCTACTTCATTTTATTCACCAC
>JAQMCX010000017.1:11283381-11307774 GCA_029814765.1 Acanthurus leucopareius | reverse complement strand
TGTTTAGTTAGTTAGTGTCGTGTGGTCCTGCTGTTCTCTCTCTCTCAGGATCCCTGCAGGGAAGCAACGTACTTCTGGCGGATTTCAAAGTTGTCAGCAGGACGGTTGTAAGCTTTCCACACTGGCTCGCCGGCAAAAAGCCTCATCATTTTGGTGTAGTCCTATGGAAACAAATATTTAGATCAGTCTGAATGTAGCTAGATAAATGAAAGTCAGCTCTGCTCCCTCATTCAGGAATTCAGACTTATTAATTGTCCTTATAGGAGCCAATTCATTTAGGATATAATAGAGTCCAGTTCATTTGGTTAGCTAGAAGCTGACATACTACTGCTTTTCTGTGGTTAGAGTGACATAAAAAAAATGCAGGAACTTCTGGATCAATGACATCAGTCATCAGATAGCAATAACAATGCAAACTGCAGTAACACTTCCCAGAGCTGTAACACTTACATAATAACTTAATAGTAATTGCTCAGCTGCATAAATTATAAGTTTTGTAACTGTAAAGCACAAAGCATGTATTCTGTGCTTAGCCGTAACTTAATATGTAAATGAGAATTAGGATTCATATTTTTAGTATTTCTAAGTCTCTTTGATTATGAGCACCTCCACATTTTGGTTTCATCCTGTTGTATGTAAAAACCACTGACTTTGTGTTCTCTCTATCTGCTACTATTTGTC
The DNA here is from genome assembly GCA_029814765.1 of Acanthurus leucopareius. Classification (NCBI taxonomy): domain Eukaryota; kingdom Metazoa; phylum Chordata; class Actinopteri; order Acanthuriformes; family Acanthuridae; genus Acanthurus; species Acanthurus leucopareius. Next base: position 11,307,093 of record JAQMCX010000017.1, on the reverse strand, counting down.
TCACTCAAATATTCTTCTTTTCTGCAGCAACAATCTAACTTTAAAGGCATCACTAAATCTTATCTTACAGTAACCCAGAGTACTAAGCTGCACTGTTAACATTGTCAGTGTTGAAAACTCACACTTTTCAAGGTAGTTAAAAATCAGTTCAGTCAGTCTTTTTTTTAGGAACATGGCTTTATGTAAATGACCATGACATGCATGCGTAATACGTACAGTCTCATCCAGGGTGAAGCGGTGGTAGATACCAGCCGGCAGGGTGATCAGGTCCCCCTTGCCAATGTCAATGCGGATCCATCGGTCGTCCTTGTCCCTGATGTCAAAGTATGACCGTCCATCCAGGACGTAGCGGATCTCATCATCCAGATGCAGGTGCTCTGTATAGAACATCTTCAGCTGACAGACACAAAGAGACAAAGAGATCTGAACAATACTGTATTTTTTTATTAAATTACAAGTCTTCTGCAGAGTTCAGGTGGTCCCCATCCTTTGTCCCATCACTAATAATGCAAAACAAAAGCTTAATAAACAATCATAAAGCATTATACTAGTTTCCCACAAGTCATTAACACTGACAACATTTAGTTTTTGTCCATAACATTCTCTGACAAAGTTACAAAAGTGTGACAAAATGTAAATGTGTACTTGCTTTATTATACTTGTGTATACTAGCAGCATAAAGTAGCAAGATGGCACAAACTTTGTGAGATAATTATCATGACAGGTCTATTTCTCAGAAGAACAAGTCATTTTTATTGTGTGACTTCAAATGTACAGCCTTTACAGCCTATGAAATTCTTAGTTACCCTATTTTCATAGTCAGGGAAGTCCTCCTTGCGAAGACTGATAACATCGAAGAAGGTGAAGCCTTGGTCCTTACGGAACCGGTCCAACTCAGGGTCCGTTTCATAGATATCAGCATTCAGCTGCAACAAGACAACATGACTGATCAGTATATACACTTGCCTGGAAAGAAAACTGCTACTACAACCAATTTAGTCATTCAATATTTGGTGATAGTTTGCATCAGCAGATCCCATGCAAGCTGCCCCCCATTTCGTGTAATGATATTTTATAGTGGTAGTGAAAAGGGGGCTCACCAACAGTATGAAAATCACCACCAGAACTTAGAAAAGTCTCACCAGATTATTATGTTATTGTGTTTCTTTCCCCACAGGCTCCGGCGGTGAGATGTGTTCCAGGTTTGGGAACAGGCACGTTGAACTACAGCATGTTCTCTGCGATGGAGTACATGGACAACTCTGCGCCTGCACTGTCATCACTCAGACTGAACTAACGGTGAGCCCAACCAAAGGCAATAACTTCAAACCATGTGCGACTAAAGCCTACAGCCATGCCATTAATAAAACCAGGAACTATATAATTTTTTAATTTTGTAAAGCTTCTTTATGACAATAACAATGACAATAATTCATATCATGCATGCTCACATCAATTGTGAAACCTAAATAAAATCCTTTCATAAAAATCTGAAGTCTTTTGGCAAATCAAAGGGCCTTTCAGGTCCAGACTGTATATTTAATAACACAAAACCTCTTTCCAAGATCAGCCTCCGAGGTTTGACTGAAACTATCCCACAGGTATGTGCACGAGCACATCTCTCCTCATGCAGGACTCGTGCACAGAGGCGTCACCGTGTCCTTCTATTTGCGTCACACGTTTCATCTTTTTTCTAACTTATTTAGTATTGAGCTTACTTATCGATCAACGACACACCGTCAGCTTTGGGCACTCGACGCACACATACCGTCACCATACACAGCTGATGTATGCGCGGCAAGCTGTCCTGCGCTTACTGAGCGCGTGCGTTCGCGTGATGGTGCACTTGGTACGTGCACTCACGCGTCATGCCATATCCCTGTATATCTCTCACATATTCGTGTTCAATGCTCGACTCCTCTCATGGGCCTAACAGTGTGCACTTCTCGTTCACAGTGTCTCCCAGCAGCGGGCATGCCACACGGGTGGAGTGAATATCAAATAAAAGAAGAGTGGTGCAGTGAGGGAAAGCTGTGGTTGGGCTCCTGCTTTCGATGGATGTATGTGGAAAGAACAGAGGGAAGGAGAGTTCACCGTAATAAACAAACTATTAGTAGAAATTACGTTAAATTGATTTGCACAAAAGAAGGCAGCGGGCTGCAGACTGCGGGCCCGCTGGGTCACGGCTGCGGCGCAGTTTGCAACAAGAACACAGAATGCAATCACAGTATGTAACCTGGGAGAGCCGAACGGGGACATAATGCTCCATCAACACTCCATCTTTCCTTCAACTGTAGCTCGGTAATCGTGCAGAAGTCCATACAACTTTCAGGCTTATAAAGAATAAATAGGCGTATATTTCAAACCTTAAACGCTGGTTATTTTGTAAGTCTCCCTGCAGCGTTTGCTGCTAAATGTCTCTCTTGGTTTTTTGATTTTCCAAAATATCACAACGATTTAACAACACAGAACTAACAGCCTGTTTAACGCAGTTTTTCACAGGTGCGCGCTCACGTGCACTATTGAGCTGACATAATTCGCTGAGTCACCGTGAAACAGAGACTTTTATTGACAAAGTGTTCTAAGATTGATTGATAAGGTTGTAACCTGAAGCAAAAGGCGACAGCTCGTGCAGCTCATCAGCTTCATACCTGCACATTTCAATGTTTTTAATGACAATGCAGAAAGTTAGAAGTAACTTTTGCAGTGTTTCTGTTTCGGTGGGCAGAGTCAGGCTGCATGCCAGCACTGTGGGGGGGGAGGAACGGCGCGGGTCGTGGTGTGTTCCTCTCTAACTTCAGTAACTGCCCCCCCTTCAGTGCTGCCTTCAGGTATTTTAGGTCGCCTGCTCCTTGTGAGAGCTCCAGAGAACAAGATCGCGGCTGATCACATATTGACCGATATTGTCCATTTTCTCACCCAGTGCTGCAATTTTAAAAAATCAAGCAGAAGCAAGAATATTTTTACATTTAAAGTATTCTACAAAAGCTCCAAAAGGTTGACTGCATATGCATGTAACGACAGCTGTAGTGTAACGCTCCTTCTGTCTTAGGCTCCGAACTTATTAATCGCCCCTTGTAGGTCTCCTTTCATATCCAGATTACAATGTGTTTTGCCTGTGTGCGTGAACATGTAGCCATAGTCACATTGAGTGACAACTTTAACCCTGACCCCACCAACGAAGATTTAGGCTACTATGAGAAGTTATTTATATATATTTTTTAAAATAAATAATGACATTGTTCCTGAGACAGTGTCGGGCAGTTTTAAGCTCTGTGTTTATTCTGGTTAATGTGACAGACCAAAAGCAGCAAACTGCTATGAAGTTAACATTACCTTGTAGTAATGAACCCCAAGCTTTTTGAGGTCGTCCAGGGAAACGGGCTGGTTTGGCTTCATTCTGTGTGGCTTCCTCTGATCTTCATCAGAGCTGTCCATGTACCAGGCCTCGATTCCCATGCTGGAGTCAAGAAGTTGTCGCCTTCGACTCTGGAGCCCTGAGAAAGTGTGAGTTAAGGAACAAATGTGACTGATAAACTTGCGTCGCAGTTCAATATCAAGTGCATTAGGCCACACATCTATTATGCAATGGTGACGTTTGCTCTTTTCCCTGACCAAATCACTGCTGCAGGCGACGAGGAGGAGCAACTGTTTATCTAAGTTATCCTGATGTATTTTATGGTACTTGATTCTTAATGGACTTCATAGTGTACAGTGTTTTGATAATCATGGCTAAATACTGCTCTCTAGTGTTCCCATTAGGAGCTACAACTCGCCAGTATTTGAGTAGGCCTAGAAAATAATTCAAATAATTACAATTTCAGCACGTTATTTATCATTAATTCACTGTTATTGTTGTTTCTCCAAATCAGTAGCTACTGCAATACTCGTGTTAGTTCTAATGTGTGTTCTTTAATTATACCTGTATTGAGAATTATTTTTAAAGAAGACAGAAAAACGTCAAGTAGTTTTTTGAGAGAGAGAGATAAATCTTTATCGCTAATCTTTTTACCTAATTATGTTAAATCAGAACTGATTTGATTGTGTGTATTGGGTATCAGTAGCCCATTAATTCCATCAAATGCCCACAGTGGTAAACGTTTCTCTTCGTTGCATAGTATTTCAAATTAACCACTAGACGTGACTGTCAGAGCTGTGAAAACGACGACACCTGTTATATGTGATCAAGTTTCTCTCCCACAGCTTTGCATCACTTCTCTGTGTACCTGTAACATTGAAAATAGACGACGAGGATGGGATTCGAACCCACGCGTGCAGAGCACAATGGATTAGCAGTCCATCGCCTTAACCACTCGGCCACCTCGTCGCAAAAAGCTCGGAGGGTCAACCTGTTGACTTCTCCTTGTCTTGGTTCTGTGGTGATACATATTGTCTGAGTGTATTAACGTGCATTTATGAGTTGACGCAGCACGCGGAGTCACAGTGATTTACAGGTTTTTTATGGTTTTATTGTTACAATGAAATAAGTTCTTTTTTAAAGTGAGGAACCTCATACAACTCTTGTTTAAAAAAGGCTGACTTGTAATTTACAATGCAGCTCAAATTTTCTCAATAGACGGTCGAAGAACATAACGCATGCATGTAACGAGAGCTGTAATGCTGCACCTTTACATTAGGCCACGAACTTATCGATCACCACTTTAATCCTTTTTATCACCTTTGAAAACAGCACTTTGGTCATGTTTAAACGGTGTAACATGAGGATATTGCTGTTAAAGGATGCAGCGTTGGCAGGCATGTTAGGTAATATGCTTTATTGAGCAAACACAACACGCCAAGTCACAATGAAACACAGCTTTATATGATTTTATTGACAAAGTATAACTAGGTTGATAAGGCAGCAGCATAAGGCAGAAGGAGATAATGAATACAGACATGTAAGCACTGTTCAGCTCTTTTAGTAACTAAAACCTTTGCGGTATTTTTGTTTCGAGTAACTGAAAACTGTCTGAGAACGTGCAGTTTTTTTATGTTTATTCTCGGAAAATGCGGACCGGAAATCTTCCAATCAGAAGCGTCAGATTATTAATCATTTTCAAACTTTCTGCATACTCAGGGACTGGACTGGAAGCGCATGTTATGCGAGCTGTACAACTGTCCTTTCGCCTTAGGCAACAAGCTTAAAATCATACCTTGAATTTCTTCTTTATTAAAAACTTTAAAAAGCAGCACTCTCCTCGTGATCCAACTGTATCTGGACATGATCAAAGTGCAGGTCATTAAATGCAGATGTGATCTCTGGATCTGACCTTTGAGAGGCCTCAGTCCTTGATGAGAATGTGAAATGCGTGCAGTGCCTTGCATAAGTGGGATCTTTGAGATCATTATAGTGATTGATGTTTTTTAAAAAACTTTTTTCTTAATTTTAATAACAAGAGTTTTTCATCAATTTTACACTAAGAAGAATCATTTGCTTTTCAAGCAAAAGTAAATAATGCTCCCCACAAAACTATTTAAGCCCTTTCACTCTGCAAACCTAAGTTTAAGGCAAATACACAATATAATTTTCAAAAGCAACTTCATTAGATGTTTCTCCATTGTTTCATATAATAATGTGTCAGAAAGAGCAATTACAGATTTCAGTATAATGCACCTGTTTAGGAGAGGTCCCAGTGTCAGTGAATTAAATCTAAGGCACTCAATCATAAGAAACAGAACTCTCCAACATAAATTAAAAGGTAACGTTATAATAAAACTAAGATGATACAAGAGGAACAAAACATGGTTCCAGTCTCTGAACTGCATTAGGACCATGTAAGGATCATCAATCAATAAAAGAAGTATCATCTGTACAATACAAATATTGTCAAGTTGGGCCATTCCTCCAATTTGCACACAAGTCAAGAAGCAAATCAGTAATAGATAACAATCCAAGACAGTTAAAGACATTTCCAGACTTTCCAGTTAGTCTTGTCCACACTTTAATATTGGGAGGCCAAAAGAAACAACAAACTATATTTGTATATGATACATTGCAGCTTAGCATATTAGTTTTACTGGTTTGCCTTTAATATGGGCTCACTCCACTTTCTGCATTTGCCTTCATGTGTGTCAACTGGGCTCAAGCTACTTAAAATGATCTCTCAACATTACATTTATGTTACATTAAATTTATTCATTTTATCTGTCAGCAATCGGTGTTCCCATTTGTAAACTGTACAACCCTAAATGTCATTGCAACATAATTATTTTTTTAGGGATGCTGCAATGAAATTAAGGGTTGTTTCAGCACCTCCAAAGCCAGACCAAGATCACCCATGAACACCCATCATTCCTGAGTCACAGTGAAACAATCTTTTTTTTCTGTAAAAGTGGACAGGTGACTGATAAAGGTTAGGCTAAGACATGATGATTCATACAGCTAGTGTTACACGTACAAACTGCCAACTCTGAGAAACTATGCAGAAAACTTGAAATTAATAACTTGTATTGTGGTTCTGCTTTGGATAAATAAAAAATTGTGTGTCAGCACTGTCTGAGAAAATGGACAACATTGGCCACTTTTATATTCAGTATTCCACCTAAACACCAATGCTGTAAGAACAGGTACACTCCCTCAGTGATTAGTACGTCTTTGATAACCCTCTCAGGTGAGTACTTGGCACAGGGTTGTGGGGGACCACATGAATATGTCAATATTGCCCTTTTTCTCAGGCAGTGCTGATATGCAGAAACCAAGTTAGGTTGTTTCATCCATCTGTCAGGCTAAAATATAGATAAATCAGGTGCTTTGGTGGGTCGGACGCAGGTTGGGAGGAGAACATGGACTACATCTTCCCAGAAGATGCTGCCAATCAGCCCAACCTCAAACTGCTGGCCATGGCGAAGATGGCCATCCTCTGCTCGGACACTAACTCTTGGCAACTCGTAACCTTTGATTAATTATCCAACAGATTTACACTTGTACTTCTTTTGCTTGTAACCTAAAGAGAGGTCTGTATTCTTTTGCTCCTCTGTTTCTGACACATTGGTAACTTTTTAGCATTTATGTAATATCAAGTCATGTAGTTTGTCACATGGCCGATATTTGTGCCTGCATTTTTATCTTTATAACCTTAAGAGAAGTCCACGTTTCTGATACATGTGAGAGGTACGGCACTTGAACAAAACTTTTGCACTTTGAAATATATTACATCTATTGGACTTATTATCCGTAATATCCCATTCACTCAACCCAGTGACAACCGTACAACTGGTCTCTGTTGACAGTTTAAACTAATTGCGTCGTGCCTTTGTCCACTTTGACTCTGTTGAAGATAAGGTAGTGTTGAAATGTTAGTTTGTTTGCACAACTAAAGGCTGTGTATTAATCAGTGTGCTCCAGTCACAGTTTGTTCTCCTGTAGTGCTGACTTGCAATTTTCAATAATCTGATATGACAAAAAATATAAACTTCCAACTTTTTGCATAATCCCTCATAGAATTGCACTGCTTGCCCCATACCTTACGCCATAAACTTATGGCTCCTTTTTAAATTCAGAAAGCAGTAAGATCGTCTTGTTTCAGTGGTAGTCAGACATGAGGGTAGTGTTGTCAGTGGATATGGTGTTTAAGTGCTATTTTCTGTGGTCCGTGGCATGTTTTGTTGTGATAACTCTCTGTCACATCCTGCCTCTGACCTTGACTTTTTGAGTTTTGAATTTGCCTCCTTGCAGCCCTTCTGATTGCCACAATTCTGTCACAATTCTGTCACAATTTTTCAGCCATTTCCTTATTTGTTACCTGCAATGTAGCTCAACAGAGACGGCCCATATACTTGGAGGCAGAGATTGTGAGAGACACATTAGAAACACATGATTTCCAAGATATTTTTGATTTTAAAATTAATTTCAAATTTCATATAAATAGGGTTGATTTACTCACAGGCCCTCATTTGTTTCTCACTTTTCTCTTCTTTGTCTTCTTCCTCTTCTCTTGCTGCTCACAATACACTTTCTGCACGCTTCTCCATAGGTTTATTTGGCTCAGCTATCAGCCTTTATGCACAACATTTCCTCTGGAGATTATGTCCAATGCAACTCTGCTATCAGTTTTTAGGGTGCACTTTTACTAAAATAAAGCTTGTCACAAAGGCATCTTGCAAAAACTGAACCACATTTTTTGCATTACACATAAAAATTTAATTTTTAAGGGATAATCTACCTGCATCATTACGCTAGCACTGGGTCAGAAGCCAATAGACCAAGTTCAAGAATAGTATTTTTGAGGATATTTAACTTAAAAGAACAGTGGTAATTTTTTTTCTTGACCAGTGACAACAAGGCTCTAATCTAGTCAGTAGCAGTTTTATTGGTGAATTCTACCTTGGAGAAAGAGCAGAATAAAAGTTGTAACCTTGACTCTAAGTGAGCTATCCTCGTCTTTCAACAAAGTTATACATACTGCAGAGGGGGGTCTCCACTTGTCTAAATAATCCACAAATATAAAAGGCTTGTGAAGTGATTTTGCAGGTCAGCACACAACTTTCATATCAAAATCCCTCATGTCACATACCTGTGGATGTTTATATAGCTCCTTACCGGTAATTTATTTTTCTGGGTTGTACTACTTCAACTGAAAATTGGACTATGGCAACAGAACTAGCTGAATAACTGGATGAACATGCAAGCTGTGGTTCATTTATATCAAAAGACACCAAAGCACAATAATCACTCATATTTCTGTCATTTGGGCTTTTACATTATTGCATTATTAGCCTTTATTTCCAGAGAATTTAATAAAAAACAACAAGTCAATAAAGAACACTACTGAAGCTGATGGATATCATAGCAGAACCCACATCATATGAAGAACTTAATTTTTTTTTTTTTAATTCTGTGGGGCCTATTGTACTTGCTTTGATAAATACATGTCTTAGCTCAGGGTGTGTTCCAGCTGCTTTTAAACACACTGCCTCTTATCAAAAAGAGAAAGGGAAACCTGGACCCCCCTTGTTTAATCCAGTTGTAGACGGATTTCTAAATTGCTGTTTCTGTCTAAGGTTTTGGAAAAAGTGGTTTTCATTGAGCTGCAATCCTTCCTAGATGCCCATGAAATTTGTGAAAAGTTTCAGTCTGGCTTTTAAACCATGCCACAGCACTGAAAGAGCCCTCTTGAGAGTTAACAATGATCTCTTGTCTATCGTTGATTCATCCTGTTATCACGCCCAGAACAGTGTGTAGGCATCACAGGCACTGCCCTTTCATGGTTTTAGTCCTACCTGACTGATCTGAGCTTCTCAGTCCAGCTGGGTGAATTCTCCTTAGCCATGGTTCCTCTTACCTCTGGGGTCCCTCAAGGCTCTATTTTTGGTCCTATGCTGTTTATACTATATATGCTGCTGTTGGGGTAAATTTTGAAGAAGCTTAACATTTCCTTCTACCTCTTTGCTGATGATGTACAGCCACATCTGCCCCTAAAACCAAATAGTAAGGATACCATTCAGCCTTTGCTAGATTGCTTAAAGGTCAAATCCTGGATGAACAAGAACTTCTGAATCTCAACGAGAATATGACTAAGATCATTATGTTCAGACACAACCCCCTCTAATGAGCTCCTTCTCTCCCAACATCCATTCATCTCTCATGCATCATCTGCAGCTTGTGTAGAATGCAGCAGCTCATCTCCTCACTAGCAAACAAAAGCACGACCACATCACTCCAATATTGGCCTCGCTCCATTGGCTCCCATTGTGTTTGAGAATTGATTTAAAACCTTGTTGTTTGTTTTTAAAGCTCTTAGCTAGTTAAACAACTAGCTGAACTTTTGCATTTTCATACCTTTACCTTTTATCATTTTTTAAACATCAGTTTGTCACTCATGGAGCTTATGTCAGTCTTTATGAAATTAAATTACAGCCATCTCTATGTTGTCTCAATGATGCGCACAAATTCTCAGAATTTCCGTTCGAAAACTAAATTCTTGTCATTAGTTTTAACTTTGCCATTGTGCAGCCCTGCTTATTGACAGCTGACCTCCTATTGCTAACAGCAGCTCTGCACTCCAATGTTAATGGGGCCAACAATAATGCAAGTTTCTTTTTAAGTGTTATAGATCAGACTCAAATGAGACATCATGTGCTTTTTCCCCAAAACTTTTTGAGAAGATGACATTAGCTATCTAATGTATGTCTTTACTGTTTCTATCAGTCCACTTATGAAACCAGAATCCATAGCATTAATGATCACTTTAATAGGTAAATCATAAACAGTATAACAGATTTTTTACCCTTAAACTTGCCGCATGTGTTTTATGAGTTTTTGGGTTTTTTGTACGAGTCTCTAAATTACAATTCCAAAGTAGACAGATTTAACAACATGTGAACTTGTGTGCCTCAAAGCATTTGCTCTGATAGCTTAGTGTGTACTAATAGACCTCAGTGCTTCTCAAAAACAAGACAAAACCATTCATAGAAAGGTTAGGGCTCTGTGGGTCTGTGCAATTGTTCTATAAAACAGCAAGACAGTATTTGATCATATATTAAGTTTGTGTCCACAATAAGGTGAGGTTGCATAGCGGTGCAGTAGTTAGCATCAAGAAAGTTTTGGGTTTGAATCTCGCCCTTCTGTGTGGAGTTTAAAGGTCTTCTCATGTCAGCGTGGGTTGCTCTGGGTGCTCTGGCTTCCTCCCACACTCCAAAGAAAGGTATATTAGGTTAATTCGTGACTTGTGAATTGCTTTTAGTTGTGAAAGTGTGTGAATGGTTGTTTGTCTACATATGTAAGACCTGTAATGGGCTGGCAACTTGCCCAAGGGATATACCTGCCTTCACCCAATCTCTGCTGGGATTGGCGCCAGCCCCCCCGCAAACCTGCCAAGGATTAAAAAAAGGCAGCACACAAAATTCCGACGTCTGATGTCATGTAACATTTAACTTCTTATTATCCTGTATCATCTTGAAAAAGACAAGAATTCTTAATTTTCATATCTTAAAATTTTTTATTGCAACATTAGCTGAAGCAGATAATAAATCCTTAATATACAGGCTTTTTTAAGGCATGGAGGATCTCATAAGATGAGCTATTGCGTTGCATCACAGTTCACAGTTCACAGTAACTGGTCCTAACTACTGTGACCAGACCTGAGTCACTGATACTCTGTAGACAAACATTTCAAACTCCTGTATTAAAAAGATTATTAGTGTAGATGGAGTTCATAAGTTTCCACAAGAACTGAATACACACACTGCGCCCATGACCTTAAATAGAAAAGTAATGCAATTAAGGTGAGCTGCACAATTAAAAAGTAAGCATGAGCAGATCAACATCAAATCTTAATATTTTAAAAATATTGTAAAATTTTTATAGCAAATGGGATATTTTGGGAAATTATTATACTAAGATGCTGTTTTCATTTTGATCAAATTCCCTTTCAGTTTTTTAAATTTTTTTGATGAAACCACCAGGGGGCACCACACTTTACTAAGAGACAGCTTGCACTCCACCTGGCTTTACCTGGAGGGGGTTTATAAAGCAGGATTCAAGAGGTGGCCTAAACACTGTGAAAATTATGATACTCCCTACTGATATGACTCATTGAAATCATGCAGATAAAACACTAATATCAGCAACAGGATATGTTGTAGCGTGAAAACTGTGCTCCTTTTTGTCTGACATAATCAAAGCAGACTCACTGTCCTTAAGTCCAAGGTGAACCTAACACCTCGGCCTCTACAGGAAGGGAAAAGTCATGGTGATGTGTCATATTAGCTGGCACAACTTGCTCCTTTACGGACAGAAATAGAACTGTGTGTGAAAACTGGACACAGGACCAGAGAGTAAGTTTAAGCACATTTGATTCACAGAACCACAGAGATTTTTTGATTCTTTGCCATTAAGCATGTAAAACTGATATGGCTTCAGGTTCCTATTGTCATTTTTTACCCTAAATTAGAATTCATACAGAATAAGAGTAGATAAGTAAAAAGAATATTTCGATGTTAATTAAATAGTTTTTCCTCACTGTATCAGAGCAACTTCTGATTCAGTGCTTCAGCATTTTTTCAAGTTGGAAAATCAATGTTCTTTGTATGAAAGTACACAGAAAGAAATTATGAAAATATTTTGAAAAGGTGGGAAAACCTTGATGAAATTTTAAGATGTGAAACTGCCTACACCTTTGATATATTTTGCCCCAGTCCCAGATAGACCCTCAAGACATGAAGTGGCAGCTTCCCTGTTGGCTCAGCACTTTAAACTTCATGTGGTCAAAGAAATGACCCAGAAAAAGTTGAAACAAGGTCTCAGATTCTGTTCTGAGATTCAATTGATTATAATCAGCATGATGTGTTCCATTAATTCACCAAAAAAGTAGGATAATAATCGTGCGACAGTGTTACAACAAAAACCTAAATTCCTATTTGGCCAGAGGGCAGGATTAATCAAATGTAGCAGAAAGAGTGCTAATGGAGAAGTCCAACTGCAGACCCCACCCTCAGGGGCCAGTAAGCAAATGGAAAGAGCAGGGTCCCCAAGGTGCTTCATCATTATAAAAGCAGAAAAGCAAACTGGTTTACTTTTGCTGTGTTGATTGTCGTGTCACACTGGATGAGAAGATAACAGAGGCAAACTGTTAGCACTCAGACTCTGCTGTGAGGGAAAAACTATTTGGGCTGGAAGCTGAAGTCCTGCTCGAAAATCTAACTTTGTTTTTACTCTTAAATGAATATGTTTGGGACTCCCAAGCAGTTTATCACTAGTGAGGTGTGAAATATTTCAGTAAATTTAAATAAAAGTTTGGAACATTAGATGCTTATCAGGTAATATATTAATATTAACAGCTCATTCTGTACATTGAAAGTGTGTTTGTCATTGAAGTTGCAGTGGTGTAACTTCCATTTTAATAGGAAACGAGTTTAAAAAAAGAAAGTTACATTAAAACCAATATTTTACCAATAAACTTGTGGACAAGTGCTGGCTTACAAGATCTAAGCAAAGCATTGTGAAGAAAGCTGAGAGGGAGCAATGCTGCGCTTCAGATGTCTGAATTATCAAGGGACAGACCTTGAAGAAGGAAGCAATAAGAGAAGTGATCAGGAAGCGAGGCTGCCCAAAGCATCATCCTAATCACTTACAAGAGAGCACACATATGAGTAGAGTGGACACTTTTGTGGTTTTGTCATGGTCAGCATATAAAGATTTAGTGTTAACAGACTAGACTCTAAGGTGGTGCTGATATGAGTCATCTGGCCTCCTGGGCTGAAGTCAGAAGCATGAACGTGTTGTTTTAAGAGGAAAAGGATTGTAGGAATAGTTTCCTATCCTTAGCTGTTCCTGGCTCGAGGTGCAGGACAGGTGTTTAGCAATACTGAGGTGAGGAACCCTCTCACCAGGAGCCTGGAGAAGACATGGGGAGAGCTGGACAATTTTAAGATACGGAGCATACAGTATGTTACAGTAGTTGTGGTTCTGCTCCCTAAACTTGAGTTGATCCAACCGTATTTCACAAAGTGTAAATCAAACTTCAGTATTATAGTATTATTCCTTTACAGTTTACTGTGACAAGAGAGCTTGACCTAAATGGCCACAATGTAGGAAAAAGACTCAAATGCAATGTCCATGATTATAGTGCTTTATTTACAGATGTGCCAAATTATGTCTACAAAGCAAAAGAAACAACGACTTTGTGCACTAACATCTGCAGTAAGCAGATGTCAATCAATCAATCAACTCTTTATTTGTCACATACACAATTATACACAGTACAATGCGCAGTGAAGTGTGCTTGGTACCAGCATCCAATCGATGCATTAGAACAGCTAGTGTAGTTACCATCTTTGTTTATGTTTTTTGCTTGATTAGCATTAGCTTGATAGCTTGGGACTAGCAGTGGCTGACATGGTGTTAGTAATTGTGATAATGCAAACTGTACTTACATGTCAGCTCTGCATTGAAGGTTTTGGGTTTGTTTGGGTAAGAAACAACTCAATATAGTCAAGAATGACATTTGTGAGAACATAAACATGAGAGAATATTAGAGAGGAAGGAATCTTTAAACACAATGTCTTTTTTATTTTTCAGGGAAAAAGTCAATTTGTGTGGCTTGTGGTTTGTGTGGCTAAACCCACATTACATCTCCCGTGTGTTCTCTGTACTTCTTTATGGTGGACTACTAAACATAGTGAGTCAGTGCAACCTGGCAACAGCCTTGCTGTTTTTAATTATGCCTGTTCAGTCTTAAGAATATTTAACACTTCAGTTTTGAGTTGGTTAGTCTGCTTCATCCAACAATGTTTGTTTTTCTATACAAGCATCAAATCCACCCACTACTTTGCAGGTGCCTGTATGGTCCTTGATAGGCCAGTCTCGATTTGTTCAGCACTGTTCATTTTCTGCAATATTCTGAAACAACAGTCAGGATTTTTTTTGGAATGATTTCACCAGGAGACAAATTTGGAGGTGCTTCACTGTAAACCCCCCATCTACATTAGATAACAGGTCTTCAAAGTCCCCATCCACTATCTGCCAGATTTCTGCAGGGAGGGGAACACATGCTTTACACACACACATAAGCACAGTTTGCTGTGATGGCTAACATATCAGCCCACACTGCTTCTTTCTCTGAGCTCTAGCCCAGGTTTAAAATAGCTCTATTCCCTCTCAGGTTCTTACCATGATATTTGTGATGGTCTTATGTAATTGGCTCCTCCTGATCCTCTCTTGCTCTTCATCCCAGTGTTTGTATCCCATTTTGCCTGCCCACAGTATATGTTTCACTCTCACACTCTCTTTATTAGCTCTGACAAAGAAAAAAACAGAAAGGTAAAGGTAGACATTCTGTTTCAGCCCAGACAGGCTTACAAGCATTAAAATCCTCTTATTTTCAGCTTTTGTTGCTGCTTTTGTCTTATGGTAATACAGAAATGAAAGAAATGAAATGAAATGGGTATCAGTATTCTAATGATCCTGGATTTCATTCATCCTACATTTACCAAAGAGTCTTTTTTTATTTTGTGACGTCATCTCTTGCCATCCACTGCCAGCTGCAAGCCATTTCCTGCATGCTGGAGAGCTCCATAGTCTTAAGATATTTTACTACTAATACATCTCAGATACTGAAAGCGAATACATTTGATCCATAACAACTTTTAAAGAAATGACTTTGTTCTGAAAACACACAGGTTTTTACTTTAAAACTTGAATTAAAGAGTAACATTCAGCATCATCATTAAGCTTAATAAAATCCTCTGTTCTTCGTGGATGGATGCTGCACCATGTTTGGATCATGGACATTCAACACAACTGCAAATGAATGCTTATGTTGCTGTGTGTCTCCTGAACATGCAAATACTCAACTATATGTAACAGGCAATAGTGAAAAGTAACTAAGTTCATTTACCAAAGAGTACTTAAGGTACTAGAGGTACTTGAGTATTTCCATGTCATACTATTTTATGTTTCTTTCAAACTATATCTGAGAGAAAATATTGTACCTTCAACTCCACTATAATTTTCTGAGAACTGTAAGTATTAATTACTTACCAAGTTTAGATTTCACATAAAAACCACAAAAGTTTTACTAAATATGGGCTATTAAAGATTTAATGAGTTGTTATGATAGTGTTGGTAGAATAGGTATAATAATGTTTTCTAAGGCTACGTAAGCAGGGTCCTACTAATACTACACTGGAGGGCGATGTTGTGTTGTTGCTCTAAATCGTTTGGCCGCAAGTAAGCCTTACCTGGAACCGAGGGAAGAGGAGGACAGATGGATTTCTGGGAAGACATTCTGGAAGACAAAAGAGACTGAAAATTAGAAATGCAAACACAGAAATACTGCAAGGGCCAGAGTCCAGCGTCAAGAAATAAACCACGCAGGCTGCAATCACAGGGGACAGAAGCCCAGAAGGTTACAAGAAGTCACGTTATTAATGTTGTAGTTATGTTTGATCCTTGACTTCAGTTGATCGCTCTGCCCCCCCCTTTCAGAAAACTCACTACAGTGAGAGGTGTAGGTGGTCAAAGATGCAATTTAGACGCAAGACATAAAAACTAGCCTACAAGATGGACAATATGAAGAGCAAAGGCGATGCTCGAAAGGCCAGATTAAAAAAATAAATAAAAAGGAAACTCTACAAGCTGATGTGGCTAAATGTGCTCAACTTGGCAAGTTTTTAATTAAAACAACCTTGTGGCTTGAGAGTGAAAGCACCGAGTCACGAGTCACTGAGAAAGAGTCAGATGGAGATGATGACACAGGTAAGCTAGCAGTGCAGTGCAAGATCAAGATGCCAGCTGTACAAAACACAACATAAGAACCGATGCCTGCAAACCACTGTGATGTTTATGAAACAAGTCAATAACTTTTACAATGTTATATAGCCTGACGTATATGATATGAATAAGTTCCTTGCAAAAACGATGCGGCAGCACAACTAAGTGTAAAACACCACCCTGTAGCCCCTCAGCAGCAGCAGCCCCTCAAACAGTTTGCTGCTGACAGTGAGAGAGAAGAGAGTCAGTGCCAAGCAGCAGCCATGAGCCCATCATTCAGAGTGGGCAGGTACAATTCAATCAACGGTAATAATATAAAGAGAACAGTATAGAGCCGTTCCTTATAAAAAAAAAGTGCCTAGAACTAACTTTATGATTTGGCATAATATAAGTAAAACTGACTTGACTCAAAGATCATTAAAAAATCATCAAATTTTGTAAGGAAGCTCTCCTCTTTACAAAAGCAAGCAAGCATGTCAAAGCTAAAATATCAAGATGTGAGATCAGATCAGTTTGGCAGTTAAGGGAAACATGCATTTGCAAAGCATGGAGGCATTTTTTGAGAGGACATGCAGTTCATTATGATGTCATTTTAGCAACATTTTTTCTTGTCTTTTTTTCTTATTCCTTTTGCATTGCAGTAATATTACATTTTCAGGAAGCCAGATTGTAAAATTACAATATGAACAGTTCTGTGATATTTACATGAGATACAAGAGTGAATGTGTATTTTAATGTCTGTTAGATTCTGCTGAGATTCAGCAGCTCCTTTCGTCCTTCTATCTTCACACATGCAGAGCATAAAGCAGCAAGCACCCACACAGAACAACACACACATACGCACACATAGACAACAAAAAAATCTAGCAGCCACCCACTCACATACACACACACTCCCACACAGTCAAATACACAACTGTGTGAAGTACAGACACCAAACAGAGAGAGGCAGTGAGAGATATTGAAGGACAGAGTAGATAAATGTTCTGCACTCCTGAAAACACTATATGCATGATAATCACTGACAGAACAAAGACATAAGACTACAGTTAGCGAAGCAGCATCCAGTCATTTGCTGGGTTTCACTGCAGTAGAGTGAGTTAAAATTTGGCCATCGTGTTAATGGTCACTGCAGATAAAGAAAGCCACAACATCTTGTCAGTGGGAAGATAGAGAGCAGTATTATTATAACACTTCATGGTGGTGCTGAGGCATTTTATTTGGCTTATGTGGCTTTTATTCTCATCTTTTCCTTTTTGATGTTTTGATAAAACCATGAATATAACCAGTATATATACATATGTAAAAAAAAGGGAAAAAAAATGGCTCAGTGGATTTACCCATAACAATCAGGTACTGTAGTACAGCTAACCATCAGTCCCCAGTCTCTCATTATGACAACGCTGGCACATGCTCCTTCAAGCTACTTTTTATTTTTTTCTGTTTTTTTATCTGTTATTTTTACGACTTTTGTTGCTGATACTCATATTACTCATCAACTCTGATAAATGAAGTCTGGGGTCTGGATTAGGAGGATTAAATTTTTGAGATGATAATTGCACACAACACCCTCTAACTACTCAGCTAAACCAGCTGGACCATCCAAGGAGGAAAGCTGGGATAAGAGCCATTATCCTAACTTGGACCTGGCTAACAAATCCCAGGAAAATGAAGCAGACAAAATGAAACTCTTACCGGCCAGGCAGTAGAAACCAGAAATTGATATGCCCATATCCATACAGTGACCTGTCTCCACCACATCATCTTGGATAAAGCTGTTGCAGTTTACTGGCAGCTGTGTTCTTAGTCCAGTGAAGGACTCCTGGAGAAAAGGAGGAGGCAGACTCTGTGTTTTACATCAGTGATAACTAGTGTCAAAGTTGATGGACAGTGTTTTCCAGATGTCCAACTTTTAATGTAAATGTGACAACTATGATGGAAGTATCTTATTTCTGCTGTTTAAATTACACCAGATTCAAACTCAAGAGAAGAGAACATGAACAGATGTTGTCACCAGTTAGTTCAGTGAGACTGTCCTCTCTAGTAAAACACCAGCATCAGTGGTTTGTTTTCAGCCTCCTTCAGCCTTGCAAACAACTCTTGACTTTCAAGCAAGGTTTCAATCCAAATGTTTTGCAAAAATGTAACAGAATTAGGAGAAACTTGGCAAAGAAAATGCAAATGAATGCTTCTAATTATCCACTAATGTTGTGTGATTATTTAGAGTTGATTCGCTGAGATATTTTTTCAAATTTTTAGCACTTCTACTCAGTTTTTTTGTGCAGTTTGAAAATGTGCATACAACTGAGTAAACAGAAATGCACCCTCAGTGGCAAAAATAATGTGATAAAATGCTAGTTTCAGAGAGGGCATCATTTCCACTGTATGAGTAGTAAATGTTGCCCCCTCCCTTTCCAACATGACATTTTGTTCTCTTTTACTATATTGTTTCAGGTCTCTTTGAACGATGTTTTGTTACTGTCCAGCTGCCAAGAGGGGGACTAATTAAACTGTTGATACTAATCTGCTTCAGCAGCCACATTCTCCATGTGACTATTTTGCCAGGGCACCGTGGCTGCATCCTGGGCTAAGTGCCATCCCAGGCAAGTGGTGATTGTTGTAAAGACATACAAACCAGCCAGGCCTTTCCCCCCCATATCAGAGTGATAATCAGTGCAGTCAGACCATTATCCAGCACTGAGGCAGTGCTGCAGAGATTAGCTGGGCTGGCTATGCAATGCCAATGATTCTTATAAAATGTACATCATTTCCTTTTCACAGCTAACATCTTGTTACCACTACTACTGAAACCAATAATGAAACAAATGTTCTTGAGTTTGATCCACCTAAATAAATAAATGCTTAAAAAATAAGTAAATAAAGGTTGAGTTTTTTCTAAGCTTTCAGCCACATCTCATGACCTTCCTCAGTGGGCCAAGTTTGGTCAGACGTTTTGGAGATAGCTCAGGAGATCATCAGGCGGCACTGACCCCTGTGAAACTCCGTGCATGTGCCGCCTGATGATCAATAAACTCTACAAAAATACAAAAAACTTATTAACAGTTTGTCTTTCATGCTACATGGGCTTGTCAACCATTGACTGCAAATGGGCGTCTTCTGCAGAATACCATTTGCAGTCAAATGGTTGACTAGCCCGTGCGTAATTAAACTAAAGCTTTGAACAAGATAGCAATATGCGGGTCCTTTACTTGTTTTGATAAGTAAAGAACTAGCCGAGCAGTTTGCAAAAGAGCATTTGACAAAATTTACAAACAGACTGTAGTGGCTTCCCAGATAGTGAAAGTAAAAATTGGGCTTCAGCCATGTCTGAAAGAACTACATCCCCTAAAGCAGGCCATAAGATGTGGTTGAAAGCTTAACTTATTCTCTTACAAAAACTTATTTATTTAAATGGTAATAAAGGAAAAGCACCAGGCTGGTTTATGTCCACCGCTTTTAGTTTGTACACGTAAACAATGAAACCTCACATGGACTCAAAAGAACTGGGATAGCACATCATATTTCTAACATATTAGCCTCTCTGAACTGACGCCCTGTCAAACCTAGAATAGAATTTAAAATCATTTTCCACACTGATAAAGCACTTAATGGTCCAGCTTTATAATATTTTAAAAAGCTCATAGCACCCTATTATCCCAGTTGATCACTGAGGTTTCAGGATACAGACTTACTCTTGGTTCCTAATGTCTCTAAAGGGAACGGGAGCCGGACCCACAGCTATCAAGCTCTTCTCTTGAGGAACCAGCTGCCCGTTTCAGTGCAGGAGGCAGAGCTCCTCTTCAGATTTAAAAGTAGGCTTAACACTTTCCTTTTTGATAAAGCTTACAGTTAGGGCTGGCTCAGGTTTGCCTTGTACTGGTACTTTGGGTTAGGCTTAGGCTGCCGGGAGACTTCCCAGACACTCTGAGCTCCTCCATCTCCATCTGTTTTGCAGTTATGTCCCATTAATGCTTGTCACTAACTTGTCATCCTCCCTGGTGTCTTTCTGCAGTTTTATCTCACAGGGTTAGGGTTAGGTTAGGTTTTATCTCACAGATTACCATGGACTGTGGTCATGTGCGGATTGTGGACCATGGCTGTTGCTCACTGCAACTGTTGTTTTCATCAACGTACTTTAATATCAATGAAGACATCTTTAATATAGTTGTTTTGCTGTTGTTGTGCATCTCTCTCTCTTTCTTTTTGTCTCTCTGCCTCTTTCTTTCTGTCTCTCAACCTGACCAGCTGATTCAGATGGCCACCCAACTCTCAGTGGGGATGTGTTCTGAGTTTTCTGCCTGTTCAAAGAAAGTTTTTCTTTGCCACTGTCTCCAAGTGCTTGCTCAAAACCCTCAAATAATTTGATTGTAACGCTAAAACCGCTTGTTTTCAAAGGCACTGACAATCAACCTCATTGAGGTTGAGAGCTAATTTTGCATGATATCTAAGTACTCAAATGAATAATTTTAGAATGTTATACATTCTGTGGTATAGGTATAAGAACTTGTTCATTTAAATGATTGATATGACTTTTATGTTTCCTTAAATCAGGAATGGAAGATACCACTCAGTTGATGAATGTGTACAAATATGGCTGTGGTCCTAGAATGTAGTATTGGGCTATACAAATCAACTTCACTTTTAAGGAGACAAAATCAATTTTATTCAAAAAGGTCAGTTTACTTATTATGGGCAGCCATTGAAAACAATTGCACTGTGGTTTGGGAGGTAGCTTTGTCACATCTGAACAAAAAAGACCTTACATTTTAATCAAGAGCTCAGAGACTACAAATTAGAGCAGAACACCAAAGTTACAAATTGAGTTTGCCAGTTTACAAGATATCCTTGACCCATTCTAGGAAATAAATGTCAGAGTCTGTCTGCCTCTGCAATGATTTTTTAACCATTCTTCTAAAAGTTTATTCTGTGTTCCTCAACTAAGCCACTGGAGTAAACATTTAATTTCAATAAAAACCATGATCTGTAGAGATGATTGAGGCTGTTGAGTTCTCTCTAAATGTTTGGAACTGACTGCTGGCTGTCAGATTGTGTTATTCACCACTGGCTCTGCTTTTTTTCTTATGTTTATTTAGCTCTTTTTGACTTCTCTAGAGCATTAAAGGTCCCATATTATGCAAAATACACTTTTTCATGGTTTTCCAATGAAAATATGTGTCCCCAGCCTGTTTACAGACACCCCAGAAATGAGAAAAATGCATTGTCTCTCTGTTTTGCTTGCTCCAACTTTCAAAATATGTAAGCCCACATGCTCTGTTTAATATTTGCCTCCTTGTGATGTCAAGAGGGGAATTAGCCACACCTCCAGCTAGGTGACACTTCCAATGCTAGGTGTCTGTGCCGCCCCCTGAATCCAAGTGTGTCCACCCCACAGCTGTCATTGCTTTCAACACTAAGGGGCTCCAGTAGATCAACAAAGATGTTTATGTGCAGGCAAAGCACGCTAATTAAAAGCCTTCATCCAGTGCTAAATTCTGATTAAAAACCCAGTGAGTTGTTCAGGCTGCTTTACTGTACATTTAGCCAGTTCAGCCTGGCATTAGCACTGCTGCTAATATATACAGTATCTATTGTGGGCTCAGTCAATGGTGTGTGTGTGTGTGTATTGACGGTCACTAAGTAGGGTTGGGAACTGAACTTGGTGCTTTTAAGGGTACCGACCATGTCTACGTGAGTATACCAGAGCATCTATTCACACACTCAGAGTTCACTGTAAGCAAAGGGCTGTGGGCCAAGTAATATGCACTTCCTGAGAGAGGCGTGACCAGGCTCAGCTCATTTTTCATTTAAAGCTACAGGTACAGAGACAGCACGTTCAGAAGAAGGCTGAAACAGAGAACATATGGACATGCCGTTTTCACATGATCCGGGTGGTGTTTTAAGCAAGAATCTTCAGAGGCATGTTTATATTGACCTCTAAGACCTATTACCACTGTCTAAAAGGGGCGTAATATGGAACCTTCAAAGACTTTAGGTGCAAGTCTACATGTAAGTCTGCTGTCAACGAAAGCTTTTGCAATGGATCCAGCAGACCATCTTCTTTATATCAGGACCCTCTGTTAGACCGCAGAGCCTTATTGGCAAAGGCAAGAAGGATGTTATCTATTTGGCTATTGCTGGTGACAGCCTCCACCAAAATCCTGTTTTCAACTGCATTTACGATTTTCTGCACCTTGCAGTCTATGATAGATCAAAAATCAGTTGTCACACTCACAAAAAAGAGTCTCTAGATCTCATTAGACATATATAGAGGGGTTCTGTGCCAGTTACAATGACAAAACATGAAATAAAACATTTGTTACAAAACTAATTTCCTCCTGGATCATTTCTTTTACATTGCTGCAATATACACCCTGCCAGTGGTGGCAGTACTTAGCACAATATCATAAAGCAGCATAATGAATGAGGAGTTGTAGTGTGAAAAAAATGTAAATTAGCCAGCACACCATTGATTTAGTCACTTGTCTTTAAAAAATGGGATTTTTGTTAATGTGTTAAGATTTCTAATGTTTGTCAGTCTCTAATCTGTGAGACTAAAAAGAGTATTAGGGTCATAAATGGAAAAAAATCTGAGGAGGAGGATTTTTTTTATTTTGCAAATCAAGAAAAAGTAGAACTTTTGAGAATGAAGAGGAAATTTTAAAAATAAAGTCACTATAAGGATTTTTTTTTATCATGCACCTCAAGAGAAAAAGTCGAAAATTTGAGGATAAAGTTGAAATGAGGAGGATTTATTTTTATGATGCACTTCAAAAGTGCATGATAAAAAACTTCTTCACTTTGACTTTTTTTTTCTAAGGTCCATCCATGACCCTAATACTCTTCCATAGTAGGATATATCTTTTTACTAAATGAAAATAATTTAAAGTAGACATTCATGCAAACATTCACCAGGAAGGAACTTTTAAACATCAGACAATCTGCCTCCCGAACTTTTTCACATGTTTTCACTAACTTCAAAAGTTTCACAGGGCTTCCAGCTGAAGGAGCAGCTGAATTAAGCTTGAGCCCTTGTTAAACTAAGATGGTTGGGATTTTGAGCTGCACTCCTGTCAATCCATTTTGGGTATGTCTGCTCTCTTGCTGACAAGGAGGTCAGAGTAACAAAGCAGAGCTACTCTGAAAAGGTTATAATAACGACCCTGTGTCAGTGTGGACAAGCCTGCAGGGAATCACTTACTTTAGGATACCTTTCTCCTGCACTGTGGTAACCCATCAACTGGCCAATGACCTCACTGTGTGTTTTCTTGCAGTTCTGATAAGTAATCACTCACACCCCTCACCCACTCTGATTTAGACATCAGTCATTCAATGGCACCTGCTGCCACCCACTTACTCTTCCCAACCAAGCCCCCATCTGCACACAGCCCCCATCTTTTGTGCACCCACCTGAAGACAGGTCAATAGCAAGGTGGTAGTAGATGAGACTGAAGTAAAAAAACACTCAGGACCTGGACAATCAGTCCTGGTGTCCCCCTGGGATG
>JAQMCX010000017.1:11239740-11283281 GCA_029814765.1 Acanthurus leucopareius | reverse complement strand
CTAACAGTGGGCATCTAACATCAACTCTGTCATCAGAGTAACAGTTACCCAACTGAGTACACACCTACCATTCAATGCCCTCCCCTAGTTTGGGCATTTCTGGAGAACCTGGTTATATTTTCCGCAGAGATACTGAAGTACACACATCATGGTCCTTTATGGTGCAGAAGTTAAGAAAAATGATTACCTTTACTTGCAGCCTCCACAGATCCACGACCACATAATTTCCTGCTAACATATTTTGCTGGTTTTATGAGACAGACTTATTGCTGCCTGACTGTGAGGACAGTGAGAATAACAACAGTAAAATATATCAGTCTGTACATTTATATTTACCTTAGAAAATTTGTTTAAAATCAGTCACCCATCTTTCTCAGAATGCACTGAGCTTGAAAAGTTTGTTCAAATTAGTTCAAGAATTATAGTGAATCTGGTGGTGCATTTTTTCAGACTGCGTGACAAACAGACTGTGTCATCTGGCCCCTTAAATCACCACAGTCCCTGTGGTAGCTTTGAAACTGGCACATAGATTAACTATTCATAATGGTAGTCTCTCTCTTCTTTCTCTCTGGCCTTATTCAAAGTGCTCTAATTAATCAGCCTTAAATAGATGGACAGACCTACATTACTGACACAACTCCTCATACACCATGTACTATTTAATACACAGATGGCACCATGGGCTATGTGTACTGGTGTATGCTTGTGTGTGTGCTTGTGTGTGTGCACGTGTGTGTGCATGTGTGTGTATGTGTTTGAGTGAGAGAAAGAGAAACAGATATTGTAATTTAATGAAATTATGGAGAAGCTCAAGTAATATTCAGTACTTGTAACCGTGGCTTGATTGTGCGTTGTGTTCAGTAATAAATGAAATAATAGATCATTGCTCCAGGTTTTATAGTTGGGAAGTAGAGTAGAAATTAGCCATAATTTCATCCATGATTGACCTACGTAAAAATTATAATCAAATTTAAGTTTCCAATTGTTGTTTATTTAGTTGAGATAGTTCGGATAATTCTCTGTTGCAACTTCTTTTTTTTTTATAAAATCATATTCATCGAAGCAAAAAGTGGGAACATCATGACATCATTAAAACAAAGTTCTGTAGTGCAAGAGTGCAAGAAACATGAGGTGTCAGACAGCCTGGTGGGTTGTAAACAGGAAGACACTTTGGTCAGGTCATCAAAACCACTTTATTTGGAGGTAAAACTAAAAGTGAGCACATTGCACATGTTGCTACCAGTCCATTATTGCACAGAGCGGTGTGGCTCAGCTCAACTTGACCAGCTCTGAGCTGGGCTTTTTATGTTTGTTTGTTTGTTTATTTGTTTGTTTGCTGTGAGGTGTTTACTTGAGGGTTTGTTCAAAACTTTTTGTCTCTTGCTCTGACTTTTTTTTTAACAGACTAGAGTACAGTGTTATTCTTACCAGTTTTAAATGAGTTGTAATACATTTTTCTTGCATTAACTAAGGAGTTTTAAATGGAGGGCTATTTGCTTGTACTGATAGGTGCTTAAAGTAGCCAATAGCATTGTGTATTACAGTGAAGTCCTGCAAACATGGTGTAGTTCATTCATGGCCCAAGGTTAGCTTTTTGCTGCCAGCTTCAAAAGTCTTAATATTGATGTGTGTTTGTGAAGCTTATTTTTGTTGTACAAAATATGTAATTATCCTAAACTTTTGTTTGCCTCAGAGCTTATATCTGCAATAGTTCAAAATCCATTAGAAAAACCCAGTTGGCTCTCAGTTGAGAGTACCAGGGTGATGCTAACTTCCAGGTTGGCCTACAAAAATACAGGATCTTTATGGCACTCTGTGGGGCAGTTGAGTGCTAAAGACTTACCCACATATTGATTTATTACTTTGCTGCGTAAAATGCCCATTGTAGTAGGAGGGTTAAGAACCTTTAGAGGGACAGACAAGTCAGAGTGAGTCAACATGCACCATCAAGTATAGTCTTTATTTGTACATTAATGCAATTTAACAAGGTTTGGGGATACAGCACATAATAAGATTTCACATAAATCATCTTTTTCCACTAAGAATTCCTCTCAGGTCTCAGGTCTTTGTTTTTAATCACCACTAAGCTTTAATAGTGATCAGCATTTACATGAACAGCAAATATTACGCAGATGGCCTGATATTACTGAATTTTACACAAAATCAGTGAAAGATGTGTGAAGTAATTTATCCTTAATATATCACAGTGAAACTAGATGTCTTGCCACAGTTTGATGCGAGTGAAAATCAAAAGAGCATTTCATTGATAAAAATAATACATACAACTATCTGGCATTCCTCCCATTGGTCCAATTTGTGAACTTTAAAGTTTAGTTACTCAAGCAAAAAATTCCCTCCAGCAGACATGTGAAGCAGCAGTGTTTTGAAAATATTTCCACATTCCAAAAGAAAGCAAGTTTTCAAATGCTACACATCATAGTACCAATTGTCTGTACATTATATTAGAGAGAAACTCACACAGGTAACACGGGTTGATGAACAGAGTCATGTAATCAGTGTTTTTAAATAAGACCTCAGCCACAGCGAAGAAACAGGCAAAGTGAATCACATCATTATTTGTCAAGGCAGTTTGAGAAATAGAAATGTCCCGTACCATTGCAGCAACAAAAACATTCAGCTTCAAATAAGCAGTACAGCTTTCAACACATGATCATATTTAGATGAGATGAGAGATTAAGAGGGTCACCAAGAAACTGCCTGGGGCCAAACTTGGGAGCTGCAGGGAAACTGGCTCTGCTAAACTTGATCTTCAGCCATGTTCCATGCAATCTTTCACACAGCATAAAAAGGAGGAGATTGCCTCGGCTGAAACAAAGTCTCCCTTAACACATACACCCGCTCCTTGTCTTTGTATTGCTAATATCTGAAACGTGGGTGCAATGTGTCTCAACAATGTGGTATATCACAATGTGAGACTGGCCTCTTCAAAATAAGGGCTGAACTGGTCATGTGTTAAAAGAATTAACACCCCAGTTTTTAATATTACACTCAAAGTGCAAAGCTGAATTATTAACAAAGCAAAAAGTCTGTGATAATCTTATTTATTTCAGAGTGGTTGGCAACACTAAAATGTACTCCCTTATCATTTTAGTTTATACCATGGCCATTGAGAATTCTCAATTCTGATTGGCCAGAAGATGTGGATCAACTTTTAGGAGTCACACAATGTAAGTGAACATACCAGTTTTCTTTTTTCAGCCTCGATTATGGTACCTGTGCCAAAGTTCACATAAAAGTGTACAAAAACCAAAAAATTTAAAACTGGTCAGACTTCCATTTATTTCTGTTGACAATAAATAAATAATAAACAGAGTAATGAAAGTATTTCTTAATTTTTTTTTTTTTTAGTGTTCATCCTAAAAACCATTTATTTTGTTGTGTGTTTTTCTATTTTGTTTCTGTTTTGTTTTTTTAAGTTATTTCTGATCTGTGGCACGTTTTTTTCTCGCTGAAGACTCAAAGAGAAAGTTTATTTAGCACTTTTGAAACTGAAAAATAAGGTTGATTTGAAAGAACCTGAAAACACTTGATGAAAACATACTGTTGCTAGGAGATAATAACTGGTTCCATCAGTGATGAGAGATGGACTGCAGCCTTTTATGAACAGTGCAGTGAAGGCTGATTTAAGGTTGGGAGTTAAACACTTTAGATAATTTTGTCACTCAACAGAAATGAAAGTCGCTCTGTGTTTTCAATTTATGCATTGGAGAAAGGTTTTCAATCATCTCCATGGTAACCAGAGGCCCCTGCTTTTTTACATTCAGTCTATTTCGATCACATTTAGTGAAGCGTTATCTGCAGAGGCAGCTATTCAAAACACACAAATATCCTGCTATGTATATATATATATATATATATATATATATATTGATCTTAACAACCTAATCTACATTGATTGATCAAGGCTTGCAGTCTTTTTGTGAGCTCGTCTGTTTCCTAGCATGCAAATTTACTTGGTAGAGTGAGCGAGACATGAAGTCAGTGAAACAATCATCAAAAGCTGTGAATTCTTCCCCCAGTATCAGTTGGGACTGTTGAAGAGTGTTTGCATGAAATAACTGAATAAAATGAGACAGTGACGCTCTTCTTCTCCCTGACCATTTGAATACACAACATCACTGGAAGAGTTGTCGAAGCAGCTTCGTTAGTAGGTCACATCATGATCACATTAAGATCTACACGAGAGGGGATTATTTAAACTGCAATAGACATCAGGTGTCTATATAGGAAGTATTGAGGGAAGAAATTCCTCTGGGAGTAGCATTTATTCTGACCAGGCTAAATGCCCTGTCTTGTATTCTTGATGTAATCAAAAAAATATTTGTGATTCCACCTCATGTTTCAAGTCCCATGTTACATCCTTCCACAAGTTTCGTAAAACTGGTGCTAGTTTTTCTGTATTTCACTGAAAAACAAAAACAACAACAAAAATACATGAAAGCTTCCTCCCCTTGAAAAAGAACTGGCGAGTATATATAATGTTTAAATCTCTAAACATCAAAGATGAGGTTAGCTAATTATCATTACAATGCTTAGCTGCTGTAGGCTTTACTTCAGATCGTTCTGGTCTAATAAGGCCTTTGGTATGATGGTATCAACATCAGTGAACCTACTCTGATGTCAAACCAAGAAAACATATGTCAATTTTGTTTTTTGATGTCAACAAAAAACACCAATTTTTTTCTTTTAAATTAAATGAATTGGTTAAGTAAATATATAATACATGGACAGTGAAAACAGTCATTAGTCAGGCTTAGCTGAAGAGCTTGAGTCTATTTTTTATAACCATATAAGTAAATGGATAAGTTATCCAGCACATTGAATTTTAAATATGTTATATTATTTGTGTAACTCTGAAAAACCAAATTAACTAATGATTCTGAATGGTGTGTGAAGGAAAGAAAGAAATTTTAAAACTGTCCGCTCGCTTTGATGAATTTGTAGCCAGTGTTTCTGCGGGACAGCAGCGGGGAGAAAGAGAGTGAGATTGTGATGAAAACTGCACAAAAGTATAAGGACATTTAAGACTTCAAGGAGGATCAATGGGAGTTTCAAAAAAGTTTCTTTCCGTCCTTTTTTACACTGTGGCTTCTTGGGAGTTACATTTTCGAGCGAACGGTGGCTGTGTGGGTACTGTGCTCATGCAGTTCAGACTCAGATGGGATTCATAGACTGAAGAGAAACAGGAATGTAATTCACTGTTGCACTGTGCTCTTTGCTTTTGAACCCTACATAGACGTTCGTTTGAAAGACAAAGTTCATTACATAATGTGCAATAAGTGCACCTCCACAGATGTAATGCAATAGCTGAATTGAAGAGCTTTGTATCTTGCTTGATATGATTATTCACAAAAAAATCCTTTGCTTTTAGCCTAATATTTCTGTAAAGGACCTAAATAACAGGAAAACATACATTTCAAAAGAAAAAAAGTGGCATCAAAAGTCAAGTTTTACTAAAGCTCATCCTGACTTTCAAAATGAGGCTGTCTGGGAAGCTAAAGTTTCTTATAGAAAGCTGAGCTCCAAATGACTCCTGTGTATTTTGAATCCTCATGGTTGACTTATCAGAAGTTACAAATGATGGGTTCAATCAGTTTGGTCTCTCTGGTCTGCACTGATCTAGCTTGGTGGATGGACTTGGTGTGCGTAGACGCAAACACCTTCTAGATCCTAACACCTAAACAAGAAAAATGATTCCTGGCAATTGCAAAGTTGTCTTATTACAAGTCGTGTGCTCTTAGCTGTCCTGCTAACAGTAAACATGGCTTTGAACTACATTCAGAAATCACCCAGTGACATGCAGAGTTGGAGGGAGTATGAATTTCAAAGTTAATGTTGGGACCACATAGAGAGCTGCAGCTCTACATTGTAGGCCTGCTCACATGTTAAACCACAAAGTCGTATTTTATATCTCAACACAAGCAAAATACAAATGCTGCAATGCAGAGTGTGGAAAGGGACACTAAGGGTCATTATTCAGAGTTATCATATTTACACATTTTATTTTTCTCTGTCACACATATGAAACAAAACTCATCTACATTCTGGAAGGAAAACCCTGCCAGAAAGAGGCAAAATCCTTCACACATACACAACTGAAGAGCTCTCATAACAACTAGCTTTTTAATAGCATATGTAAACGATTTTTATAATACCATTACAACATTTTAACTGTATATAAGGGAACTCTTTACTTGCATGTGTGCAAGTATTCTGATAGTTTTCATAAGGGCTCTTCTGTTGTGTATGTAAGTGTAACATTTTTCGTTTATTGTCTGATATTCTTTCAGTTTTATATGTAATGCGTTTCACTTGTGTGTGTGTGTGGTTTTCACTATAGTATGTGAATGGTCTCATACATATGCATGAGTGAAAAATACATGTATATGCAAGGTAATTCTGAATAAACGTCCCTTACTACTCTACACATTTTGCAGTTGTTTGATGTAGCTGCGCAGAGAGGAATGTAATGTGTAATGTAATCCATTACTTTTTGCAGCTGAGCAATTAAAATAATGATGCAATTACATTGCAATGACTGATGGACAATTGATTTAATTTTTCAAGTACCGTCAAGCTGTAATTTCCATGATTACAATGGAAATATCACAAAGGCTAAAACACTCCATGGTGTTTATATTAATAACATTTGTTTTTCATTAAATACTAAAAGCTGACACAAAAAGCCAGAGTCGTACTCTTTTTCACCACCTTGAGAGGAAAGTCCAGTCATGCAAGAAAGCATTTTGAGAAAATCAGAGGAAGTAAGAGACTGTGGTCGTTTTAAACCTTTGTCAATCATTATTTCACTCCTGGTTAACATTCACTTGTTCAGACATTCTGAAAATTCTGTGGCTTTAAAAAATACAGACTGAAACACTTAATTCCTCTGTGGATGCCTGTGAATCTGTGCTTACAAGGACCTGAAATAAAACTTTCACTGAACCTGACAGATGCATTAAGGGCTTTACAAAATCCTGTTGGTTACACAAAGCGTCATGATCTAAAATAAGGACTGGCGGAGCATTTCACTGTTCTAATGTCAATAAAAGTACAAGGCAACAGGTTTTAACTCCAACAAAACAGCCATGACACCACTTCAATCTCAATCCAAAAAATGGCACCAGCATTCCTATATAGATTCATGCTCAAAAGTCTGATGCCATCACTTTCACTACTAACACCAAACATACACACCCACAGCCACACAGACACACAGACAGTCACACAAACACCCCCCTAAAAACTCATCAAAAATCAAGCAGTTGTTCTCACTGTCCAATTTAAAATTCAAGTGCAAGTGTAAAACAGCACAACTAAACCTTCTTAGGAGGCGATTTGTCTGTCAGGCCATAACCTCCCACACAGTCTTTCATAATCACCTCATATTGTAACAAAAAGTATTATTGTGTAAGTGACAATTATGTATTAATCTGCCACCTTCCCTCAGTCACATTTGCAATAGGATAACAAATCTGATAGCACTTTGCTGTCATTTAAAGGTGCCAGATGTGCCACATTCACTTGGAGACATTGGTACAATCACTCACCACCAAG
Source organism: Acanthurus leucopareius (assembly GCA_029814765.1). NCBI lineage: Eukaryota > Metazoa > Chordata > Actinopteri > Acanthuriformes > Acanthuridae > Acanthurus > Acanthurus leucopareius. The sequence goes on along the minus strand of JAQMCX010000017.1, from coordinate 11,275,703 downwards.
ACCACTGCTGGAGTAATTGGCAGCTCTGCCAGCCTCACTCCGCATTTTACATTGTTTGTCACCAACTTGGATTTGGAGGGAGATTGTTTGAATTGCTTCACTTTCAGCACAAACAAAGCTGAACATGTCAAAGTTCTCATTGCACCAAACAGTGGTCTTAAACATTTTCATCCTCCTTGGTTCAGCCAAAGGTGTCACAGAAACAGAATGCAAAGGAGATCATAAAGGATGAGGTCTTTTGAGAAACAGCACTAAAAATAACACTGGTATGAGACAAAGGCTCTCAATCATCTAAGCCAACGTCTCCTTGCTTATGGCAGTTAAACCAAGCTACCTGGTGATAACTTGATGCTTAAAAAAATCTTACACAAACAACCTCTAAATGAGTGTAAGACATTTCTAATTTACAATTAGTATTTTGCTATATAAATAATTAAAAACTAAGCCATTATTATACACATCACTCAGGCAACACTTTCCACATATGAAACATAGATTATAGCATGAATCTGTAAGCATATTGCTCAATTATTACATTCACAATTTAAAATCTAATAGATAAATAAAACATTTAAATTAAATGATATTAATAAATCCTTCCATTATTTGTTGCTTTGCACATTCATCACATATATATATTTTGATCTATAATTATCTCAATGTTTAAAATATATTATTGACACACTGTTAAATACACTTCAAAGTTGGGTGTGATTATAAAATACATTGTACACTGTAAAGTTTGATCTCAGATGGTTTTTAAAAGTCAGTTTTTAAAGTACATTTATGAAGTAGGTAGGAGTAGGTGTTAAAGTGAGGCATCATATGGGGAACTAAGTGTAATATCACATATGGCCTGGGACACATTCACATGGTTAGACCTTTATAAACCAATAAAAGAATGTTCAACACAAATTATTTTCCCCAACTATTAGTGTTTTATGTGTTATTGACTGAATTCCAACATTGGAATAATGTTTAAGTATGGGTGATCAAACCAAATTACAAAGATATTTGATACATAGATTCAGTTTTAAGAAATACTTTCCTTGAAATGGTCTTGTCATGTACATTCAATGGAATAAAAAAACATAGAAATAATCATATTTATTGTTTAGATACAGAATAATGTCCCTGCATAACTAATAAATCACCTCTATTTTTCAAAATTTGATCAAAAACCCAATAGGAGTGACCCTGTTCATATTTACCGAAGTATCCAATCAGTGGCCATAATTCCACGTAATCTCAACCTGAAGGTTTCTTTTTAGCCTGAGTCTCACACTGTCTCAAACTTAAACTGATTATAGAAAATGATACTGTATGAGCTAGTCTATGAAAATGGCAACAGTAAATTAGTCTTTTATGCAGCCTTTGTAAGGTAATAAGAAGGCAATGGCAGCAGCTAGATGCAAGATTCAAAACTGACAGGCAAACAAGCAGTAGTTGTTACAGTAAACAGTTTCTACAGAATAAAATGAGGATCTATTACCTTTCAGCAACCAACTCCTTTATGGACAATGGATGCTCCTCCAAATCAAACAAAATTTATTTCCTTCACAAAATCAACCAGAAGAGGACGAAGATGGTGACGATGACGAAGAAGATGAAGACGAAGGGGAGGGTCTATGGGTCTCGCCTCCTCCCAGTTCCGAAAACCTCACCAATGACGATGATGTCACTTCTCTGTCTTTTTCCTTTCTGCTTCCTGTGCAGACTGACCTCTGGGCTGGTTTAAACTGCCATGTCACCTTTTTCGTTGTTGACTGCTCAACCGTTGTAGCCTGCCTTATTGGCATGGTGACAGGCTGAGTTGCCATGGGAATGGCCTGTGTCATTGACATGCTGGTGGTAACCTTTCTTCCTCTGCCATTGTTGCTTCTCTCCTGTTCCCTGAAGAGCTCACTCAGCACTTCAGGTTCGGTGGTTTCTCCAAACAAGTCCCAGCCTAATTCAGTAGGCAGCCGCTTAGGCCGTGCTACGCCAGCAGATTTATTACCAGCAGCAGACATTCTGGAGGAGCGACTGGGATCGGAGTCAGACAGGTCTGAGTCCCAGTCACTGTCCCCTGCCACCGAGCCACAACCCAGTACTGACACATCAACGGGGCCAGATCCTGAACTCTCAGAGTCCGATTCCCTGAAATGACACAACAGACAGGATCTGAAATATTGTACTAATTAAATATTGAATTGCAGCCACCAAAGTTATCACTTGAATCTAAAGTTTATCATGAATCCTAAAAAATATTTCACCAGCATCATATGTATTTAAATAGAGTTGCCTTCATAAACATTGCATAAATCTGACCTTTGATACAAGTATTCTTTATACTCTCTTATTGGAAATGATAAAATTTTATTAACAGCACTCAATTTTACACACAGAGATAGCTAGTGCTACAATGAGTTTGTAATGGAAATTAAATGAAAAAGGGAGGGTTATAAATCAAAGTATATCTGTATCTGTATCTTTATATCTGGAAATGTAAATCCAACAGAGAGGTCTAACAGAACATTATAGTGTGCTAAGCTAAAAAACACTCTATGAAGAGTTAAACTTTTAGAGTGCCTCAAAATGTTTTTTTAGCCTCCAGCAGTTCCCTCGTACTTAGTCAGTAGTTTCCCTCCTGCTCATAAAAGTCTTGGCTAAGCCTTATCTGCTCGTCCTGAGATGTCTGCCAGTTCTTCAAAGCCTCCCTGAACATCAGTGACACCCTATGTTTTGTTTCAGAGGTCCCCTGCTCCAAACAAGCTCAAAAGTTTCCCTTCAGTTTATGGGCCCCTTAATAAGCCAGTGTCCGCCAACAGGGTCATGGTTTCAACCACATATTGGATTAATAACCCTCTGCCCACAAATCCAGCCAGCTCCTAACTTGATGGTTGCCTTGAACATGGGCCACTTGGATTTTACATGCTTTCCCTTTCCTAGGGTGCAGGAAAAGTTTCTCCAAAGGAAGGAGTTCCCTAAAGGTAGAAGTTGTAATCTTGTAAAAAAGAGAGCTGCTTTTTCTCGATTAAATCAGTAATAATGGGGATGCTGCACTGGACTGTCATGGTAAAGAGGGAGTTGAGCTTGAAGACAACAATCAAACTGTTACCTATGGTCATGAGATTTGGGTAATAACCAAACAAAACCAACAACTAGACATGTGTGGCATGAAGCTCTCTTAGAGACAAAGTGAAGTGTCAAGACACCATAAAAGAATTTCAATGCTGGTCCACTGTGTTGAAAAGAGCCCAAAAGTTATTGGGCATCTGATTAGGATGTGGTTCAGGTAGAGCCAGCTGGGAGAAAGCACTGTGAAAGAACCAGAGCAGACTAAAGGGATCTCATCTGAGCCGGGACCTTCCTGGTGTTACTCAGAATGAGCTGGGGGACATAGCTAGAGAGCAAGATGTCTGGACTATCTCACTCTGCCACTGCATCCCAGACCAGGATAAGAAGTGCGGATTGGATTGATGCCAAATGGATGCATGGATGGATGCATGGATGGATGGATGGATCTATAGTTATATTAGCATAATTGCTTTGGCATACTGTCAGTCATATTCAGAGTTATATATTTTTGCTTACACCAAATTACAATTGCAAAAATGCACATACCTGCCACTATAGGTTGTAGTTCCTGCAGGGCCCAGTAGGAGGCATGCTGGAGCAGCCAGGTAGACAAAGCTGTCGGTGCACAGAAAGTCTCCTTCCTCTGGCTTTTGTGGGGTCAGTTGAGTTGGGTTGACAATGCGACCTGTACCTGACTGGTCCAAGTGTGCTTTCATGCTATCCGGATGTTGCTTCACACTTTCTTGTTTTGCATCATGGGCGGGAGCTTCTGTTACTGTGCTGACTTCACCCTTGGAGGCGGGTCTCGCAGATACAGCAAGGTAAACAAAGCTGTCCGATTGAACAAAGGGATCTAAGTCACCACAGTCCAGTCCTGAGCTTCTGATTGGCTTCTGATTAGGATCTAGAAGGTGTCTGATTGGCTGCTTTGAGGGAGACAGGGGAAGAGGGGTGTCACATCCCATGATGGTGACTTTTCTCCTGGGTGGCATTTCTTCACTTTGTGGGGCATTTAGAGCCATGGAGTCCTCAATGGCTGTATGGTCAAGTTGGGTCTTAATCTTATCAGCTCTTCTGTCATTTTCCTCTTGCTCTGTCTCTACGTCTTCCACATTCTTTCCACGGCCTGCTTCCTCTCTTTCACCATCTCCTTCAATGTCTTCCTGTACAGATGTGTTGAGGAGAGATGGATAGCACCATTGTAGCTCTGTGCTTTCCTCTCTTCCCCATTCCTTTAACCCTCCATCGTCCCCATCTTTCTCAAGTGATGTACTGCTGCTTCCGAGGTCAGAGCCACTGATTGGCTGATCACTGTCAGAGCCTGCCTCCTCCTGACTCTGATTGGACAAGGAAAGGAAGACGCCACTGGAGTCAGACTCCAATGTAAGGTTGGAGTCTGGAGAGCTGTCCTCCTTATTGGAGCTAGAAAAAAAAGACAAGGCAGCCAAATTACTGCTAATCCCCATGTGTCTGCAAACTCCTGTCCCGTAACTTCTAATACTCTCTCTCTCTGTCTCTCTCTCTGTCTCTCTGTCTCTGTCTCTCTCTGTCTCTCTGTCTCTCTCTCTCTCTCTCTCTCTCTCTCTCTCTCTCTCTGTTGGTTACCACAGATGCCATCAAATTTGTCATAACCTACTTTTTCAGATCAAGGCCATTGATTTGTTTTTATCTCTAAGCTCAACAGAGCACTCAATTTTTATGACTCCAATTTAAATGCTTTCATAGTTGTCATGGCCGATGGACACCTCATTATGAATCTATTAGCTCTCTAATTTGATGGAGGCCATGGCATAGTTTGATTTATGTCTTCATTTATTAGCCAAGAAAAAGACATAAATTGATGGAAAGTTGGTATAATGATCTTTGAAATCTTGATTCAGGGCACTTTTATATAGTTGATTTTACACCTATTTCATTTGGTACAAATCAAATCACAAATTCTGCAGTTCATTCTGATATGTGTGATGTGCTGCATATGAGTCATTTTATAACAGTCCATACCCAACGAATGTAGGGTGTTAAATATTGTTAATAGAAGAAAAAGTACACAGCTGAAATGCTTAGAGAAAATTAGTAAAATATTCTATTGTACTGTATTGTATCCTGTTCTGTTCTATTCTATTCTATTCTATTCTATTGAACATTCATGAGAGTCATTAAATGTCTTGCATGTAAAAGCCAAGAATTGTTTGTGTTGTAAGCCATTTCAACCAGTTAAGTCTACATCATTTTAGAACCAGTTCATTACGTAGAGTTACACAGTCCGTATTGGAATATCAGTCAATAGGACTTAAGCCAAAAGCAGTCTGATGCAATCACAAGTTCAGTTGACATGTCATCAGGATGACAATGGAAGCCTTTTCTTTTAGTGCCTTTCAAAAAGAAACAAGACCATGAATCCAGTGTGTGTCCAGAAAACACAACTTTGGTCCAGGTCCGTTCTTTTCTATAGCAGCTCATTAACACAGTATCACTCACATACATTCAATGTGCCTGTTCAATCCCATGGGGAGACACTCAGCTCTTTTATCAGTATTAGATGATCATAATAATAACAGATAAACAATTAAACAGCAACACCATGTGCCTGATAGTTCATCTTAACAAATGTTTCTCTGCCAAATATAATCTATCACCAAATCATCCACAGCTACACACAAATCACATTATAAACAAAGCAGCATTTGAGTTCTTAAGGTGGGACGTCAACTTTATCAAAACTTAAACAAAAGCACTGCATTTTATAACCCCGCAGGAGACTGGAGGAATTTAATAAGCTGTAATAACAGCTTTAGGAACTTGACTGATTGAATACACCTCCTTCATTTGTAGGGCCACTGCCATTTTGTTAGTTCATATCACTCATGGATCACTCTCAAGACGTTTTGTGCATTTAAAGTGCATTTACTCACATGGAGAGTCCAAGCATGAACAATTTTAAACTGCAAGAAATATTGACATCACACTGCACAATACAGCAGCAAATCAAAAACAGGGGCTGATATACTCCATTGCTCTGTGTTTGTATAAAAAAAATATGAAAAGAAAAGAAAATGAGGAAATAAAAGAGAAAAAATGACTTTCAAAAATTTTACCTTGTTGTTTATGCCATCTTTGAAATACTCAGAAACATAAAGTGCTACATGTGCCATGATCCATATAAATAACAGTGACTTCAGCAGCCAAAGAAAAAAAATTAAAGTAGTCAGATGTCATGACTCAAAAGGCTGGTGCATGTTTATGCATTGTACAAAATCTTCAGTCATCCAGGATGTATGTCAGCCTGTAGAGGAGAAATTTAAGGACAGCGCTCACAACAACATTTTCTTGGAATTACCTTGTGCCAACAGTGGAAGTCCCTGTAGATTTGGTTGACCAGTCTACAGAAGATCTGTCTGTGTCTGTAGCTGGTGAGGCCATAGCACTGAGCTCTAAACTGACCTGGGATCTGCACCCCACTCCTGGAAATTAAACATGAGATACCATCAATACATGACACTGTTCATTCCCCAACAGGTCGAGCCTTTTGACATCTGATCACAGTCTGTGGATCAGTGTCTGCCATCGTCCAGTGGATGTTGTGACATTTGTTCATGTTTCAAGCTGAGACCTTTCTGCAGGAATAAAAAAGTGACAGACACACACTGTAGGCTTCTGTGAAAATATCTTGGTCAATACATATTTGAGCCAACAAAGGCTTTTTCATGTTAATGTGTAGCGAATGTGTAGATCTGAGAGGACAAGGAACAAACCCACCACGCCTCAGAGACATGACAAACAAGGAGACAAGCCTCAATTTACACCAGCTCTAAAAACTGATATATCAAATGTTACAGTGGATCAGTTGCTTCTGCTGCTACTCTTTATTCAGCATTTGAAATTTCCACCTTCCACCTTTTTCATTTGTCTTCAACAAGTTGTAAGTATTTTGTGCACAGCTTATGCATCCTTATCCTCACCTTTCCGAAGTTACTTCTTCGACTTATTTTGGGAGCCACATTTATTAGTCCAACTGACCAGCAAATGCTTCAACATGGTCTTTCAGTCACACAAATATATTTAATAAAATGCACAGATGTAAGTTTACTTCATAGCAAAATAATGCTTGGGCTAAAGACAAGTGATATGGTGGTTGCTAAGCAACAATAAAAAAAGACCGGAACGGAGAAGGCAGTGCAGTGAGTCTTAAGTTGTGCAACCTCCATCTGATCAGAGTCTTAGTCTGTCTTTCTGTAGGAGATAGACTGTCACTCGCATCCCTGCTCCCCACTGTGCTGGGCCAAGCTTCTGTTTCCTTCAGTGAAGTGAGGAGGTCAGAGCTTGAATGCCAAACATCCAAATTCTACTTTCTATACAACCTGCACATAGTTTACAACTGAACTGTGTTATGCTTATTTGGTACCTGTTAGCAAACCACACTACAAACATTCAAGTGAAACAACTTCAACTGGTAATGGCTTCTTACAGATAGACATCAGTCGTGTATTTATAACCAAGTTTGCTAAACTAGTATCAGTCTTGACCTGGGCCTTATTACTGAAAAGTATCTTTCTCGAGGTTGAAATGATCCATGAACTATCTGAAAGGCCCAAGACGTTATTGAAATATTTAATTATAACTATATAACTTTATGAAAGTTATATAGTGTATCATAGATACTGTGTCTTTATTAGACCAATATTTTATCCTTTGTGATCTCTGTATAAGATATTGCTCAAAACTAAAGTGACCTGTGATTGTAATGAGACAGAAATATGAGATAATATTTTAAAAACGTGGCCTTATAAAGAACCAGGAAAGGAAGGACAAAACAGAAACTAGACTGTGCTGATGACAAACAATGTGCTGAAATTGTGACTATTTTTGAAGTCGTGCTCACCTGCGGGGTGGCTTGTTTAAAGTAACTGAGGTTGTTTTTTTTTTTGCTGTACGTTTGTTTGTTTGTTTGTTTGTTTGTTTGCTTGTTTGTTGGTCAGTAGTTAAATAGTATTTTGCTGAGTTTCAAAAATTCTGCTTTGGGTGATTCTGTAAAAGGTTTTCCATTACCTGCCTCACTGCTCCCTTCTCAAATCACATTTCATCACTGTCCTGACACTAATGAGGAGAAAATACTGGAAAACAAAGTCTCTGCTTGGCAGCAGTTCAGAACTTAATACAACAGTTCAGAACAAAGAACAGCTGCACTTTGCTGTTACTAATTGACTATTTGCTGGTACTAATTGACTACCTGTTATTTTGGTGAATTTATAAATGAAAAAAAATCAAGCAAACATCCTAATCAAACTTTTAGACAGCCACAAAAAACACAGAGCAACTCCTAAAATTATGGGTCAACCTCCAAAAACTCTGCACTGTTTCCATGCAACGAACACTTCTTTTACAGTTTGCATCAAAGCTTGTTTCTTATCTGGGGTTGTATATGAATCTGATTTTTTGCTTGATTACATGTACAATGGGAATAAGTATTTGTCGACAGTGTCCACACTGAGATCTGATTACGATCAAATCACTCTGTCCACATTCTTCTTCTTTTCTGAGAGATGAAAGCAGAGGAGAATGTCTTTTATGCAGCTGCTTTCATTTCAGCTGTGGTCAGTGCCACCACTGTCCACCAGGTTCATCAGGATACATAACACAGTCAAGACTCTTGGGAGGGGACACTGAGTGCAACCTTCACGAATGAAGCTGGGGGGTGAATTCAAAAAGAATGAACTGTAGCCACCGATACACTGTGCATCACTTGAAACCACTGCCTGGCCATTGTAAAGGTCTTACTCATAAATGTTGTGCTAATAATGCTGAAGAAAACATTAGACATGCCCATCAAGCTTGCAGTTGATCGTAATTTGCAAAACTGGAGATCAGTTAAAATTTTGGCCACTTTGTCACTATTCTTTATACCTCTCAGCAGTTGTTTTCACATAAAGTAATTTTACTTTATTTGTATATTCATTTATTATTGCAGTTGAAATCCACCTCATACTACCTGTTCGGGCCACTGCTACCTTCAGATGCCATGAAAGTAATAACAAGTAACCAGTAATGTCAAATATAATTACGGACTGTATTTTAGGACAATTACTGATGCCATGATCACTGGAAGGTTTGTTCTTACATATGACACCTGAGAACAAGACACAGTAAGCCAGTCAATAAAGCAGAGCTCACTCATGCTTTGTAAAAATAGACATCTGCTATCATCCCCTTTCTGTCTCTGCTGTTCATGTTTGGTAGCTGCAAAGGCAGCACGGTTATAGATTCGAGTGTCAAACTTATGAATGCAGACGACTGCCACCGGTGTTTTCCAGTAGAGGCATGCACAGCCATACAGATTAACACTGATACGGTGACAATTTGGTACCTGCCAATAGGCTGGTTTTTATCTCTTCAACTTGTGTAATTGTTGTATATGGAGAGAAAAATTGTTTTTAGACTTTTGCATTTTTTAAGCCTCCTTGACCCCCACCTCTGAGGCTGATTTGATGGCAGTCTTTTCTTACTGGATCTTGGGTACACTTACACTTTTCCTTTCATACAGTCAAGTACTATGTGATTACAATACAAAACTCATTTAAATGCTACGTTTAAAGGAATTAAAAGTACATTCTTTGTCACGCTCCCAGTTCGCAATGCAAGGTTTCTATTATACATTTAAAGTCTCCAAGCCAAAGTGAAGATAACCAAAATGCCATCATTACAACATAATCAGGAGATTTTTTTGCATGAAAAAGCTCTTCCAAAACTGTAGACACCACTCAACTGTTTTATTAAGGTTTAAAAGTCGTATCCACAACAACTTGTCACTGATCTATACATCCTTTTAATCTTGGAATCAGTTGAATTTTCCATATACAGTATATTACTCCTGGAGCATTAACAGCACAAATATATGAAGAATAAACACAAACATGCAAAAAAAGGACCATTATGTACCTGTCAGGAGAGCGCCTTTCTCTCTCTGTGGCCCAGGGTGTGTTTGGTACATGTCTCCTCGCTCCCTCTGTGGCTCCAGCATGGTTTGATATAAATCCTGTGAGTCTCTGTGGGGCTGAGACAGGTCTAGGTGCTCCAGGTCAGAGTCAAGCTCCCTGGCTCTCCTTTCTAACTCTGTCAGGCTGAGCTCTGAGGCTGCAGAAGAGGGGGGGTGAGAGCCCCCAAAGCCAACTGGTGGCCGGAGAAGAGGCCAACGTTGTAAGGAGCCTGAGAGGGAATCTGTATCACCTCCTCCTCCCGCTCCCCCTTTCTCCCAGCCATCATCCCACAATGTGGTGACCATCTCAAGAACAGCATCCCAACTCTCCATCTCGCCTTCTTCTCCAGATGTGCCTCCCTCTCCTCCCTCCACCTCACCTTCTTCTGTCTTTACTTTTGCCACCATACCATCCCGTTCTTGTCCACGTATCTCTGGTATTTCATCCTTAATCTTTATTCCAATATTCTCCACCTTTTCAGACTTAATTTCCACATCATTTTCCTCTTTCATGTCTTCTTTATTGTTTATATCTTCTTGATCATTCCTTTCTGATTTTCCTTGTTTCGTTTCCTCTACCAGGCCCTCACTTACAGTAACCTTCTCTTTCTCCTTACTAACTCTCTCTTCCCTTTTGTCTTTCCCGTCCTTTCTCTCCTTTTCTCTCTTCTCTTCTTTTCCCTTTTTCACTTCCCTCTCAGTCTTCTCCTTACTCTGCTCTCCTTGTTTCTCCTTGCTCCTAGATCTCTTGGGTTCTTCTTGCTCTCTGGAGACCCTCCAGTGTTCCAAGTTCTGTTCCTTGAGGGAAGCCCTGCCAACCAAATTGGCCCCCTGTCCTGGTTCTACATGGGAAGGCTCTTTAAGTGAGCATCGTCCTACAATACTTATAGAATTGGTTATGTTTGTCAGCGGGTTCTCAGAGAAGTGGCCCATTCGGGAGTGGAGGTGGGCATGTGGCCGCCTTTTCTCCAATGCTGAGAGGACAGAGGGGAGAGGGGGGAGAATGGGGAGGTTGTGGACTGCCCCACCCTGTCGAACAGTCCTTTTTCTGACAATGATTCGGCGAGGCCAGGTGGACTCGATGCCTTCTGCAGGACCTGTTGACTGCAGGTCCCCAAGCCCCTTGCTCAGTCGAGGACTGACCACGCCTGGTCGGAGCCCTGTGGCTGTGCCAGGTCGAGTCCTGGAGCTCCTGGACTTGGATGCTTTCGACTTCTGGGATCTAGAACTTTTGTCTACATGGCTAGATTCAATTAAATCAATTTCCAGTGTCTTTTTGTCTGTCTGATCTGCAAGAACATCATCAGTTTTATCTTCAGATGTCTGAGCTTTGTCCGCTGTTTCCCTGCTGTTCTGGTTTTCAATGACATTTTCAGTCTCAGTGATACTCTTAGCCCCTGTGTCATTACCAATCCCAGCTTCTAGTGTGGCCTCGGGCTCAGATATGGGAACAGTCTTAACTTCTGTCTCAACTTTGGCTTCTTCTCTCAATTCTGCTGCTGAACCTTTCCCATTAATTTCTTTAGCTACACCCAAAGCCTCTGTTTCAATCTCCTTCTCCATATGCTTTACTCTAGCTTTAGCCTCAACCACTGTCTGAGTTTCTGGCCTAATCTCTGGACCAGATTCTGTTCCCATCTCAACTTTATCTCCAGGCTCAACCATGTTCTCAGTGTCAGTCACAGTTGAGGGTATAGTCTCAGTAACATGTTCTGGTTTAGCCACAACCCTTTCAGTTTTTTCCCCATTCCTTGGCCCTCCTCTATGTCCCCCTTTGCTGACATGTGAAGCCATGTTATCTATCTCCAACCCAGACTGCACTTTTCCTTCCAAATCCCGTCCCCCTGGTCTTGTTTTCACCTGAGAGGCCATTCTTGTGTCACACCCATTTTTAATGCTAGCTCTGGATCCATTGTCACTTTTATTCCAGCTTTCTGCTCTATGAAGTTCTTGCATTCCAGCCCTGATTTCAACCTCTGACATGTTTCTAACTCCAACTTCACTTACTAACCTGGGCCCACACCCAGATTTGCTGTCAATTAACACCAAACCCACACTCCCATTGTCATATTTAGAAATCATACTCCCACCTAAACCTTCAGGGCCAACCTTTGATCCAGCTCTGTTTCTACCCACAGCACCGGTGCCCATTCTGGGGGCAGCATTGGGGGAGGGTGAAGGTGAGGGCTGTGGGAGCAACAGGGGTGTTGTGTCTAGAACCTGGTCCGGCTCTAAAAACACTGAGTCTCTTTCTGAACGCAGAGGAACTGGTCGACCATATCCAAAGGTCCCAAAAGTAGATGTTTCCCTCCTCTCCCTTTCCCTCGCCCTCTCCCGTTCCAGCCTCCCCCTCTCCCTCTCTCTCTCCCACTCTCGCTGGGCCCACCCTCTTTCCATCTCCCTTTCTCTCTCCCTTTCCCACTCTCTTTCTCGCTCACTCCGGCCCCATCCTCCTCCTCGTTCCCTCAGGTCCTGCTCGAGGTCGTGAGCAGACAGTTGGACCAGTGGGGCACGGTAAGGGGATCGTCGAAGCTCATGGGGTGGTGACAGCCTGAGGCTCTGAGTTTGGGAGTAATGCCTTGGCTGGATGACATGGGGAGGGGAACATCGCAAACTCTGAGTCTGACTGGGACGAGGTTTGGCAGGGGAGAAAAATACTGGAGTATGGTAACCTGAAGAGAGAGGTGAACCTGAGAAGGGGGAAATGAGGGGGGAGGTGAGAGAGGAGGACTGGCCCCCGGGCGGAGGGTAGTGCCCTGGGTTTAGGTATCCACCTCCTCTGTCCATCATTTCAGTTGTAGTAAGCTCCAGACACTCCAGGTGTTTTGGTGGTGTCAAGACTTTCCAGGAATGTCTGCCATCTCTGCTCTTTGTACTGTCTCCGTGGTGATGTTGGTGGTGATGATGATGTTTTTTGGATGAAGAAGAGGACACTCCTGGTGCTGAGAATGAGGAAACAGAGGGGGAAACTGATCGGGTGTATCGTCCTGGAGAGTGGCAGCCTCCACCGTCAGCATCCTGTCCCTCAAGCTTTAATGAATCATAGATGGCTCTTTCATCCAGTCTTCGCACAAATGAAGGGTTTGGTGTTAAAGAACGGGGCTGTGGATCAAACATGTCTGCAGGAGACCTGCTAACTCTCAGTGAGCCGCTTGTAGAGTAGCTAAAGCTCCCCTCACCTCCACAGTCTCGCCTTATAGACCCAGGGTGATGGTGATGGCTGTCAATCTGTTGATTGATGCACATGGTGTCATAGATGGATCGTTGGGGTACATAGCCATCTCCGTATCCCCCATCCATTCCACCGGCTCTCCCTCCCACTCCCCCATCCCCAGCTCCATGTTTTTCCAGGCAGCAAGAGCTCTTCCTAAAACACCCAGGACGGCTGAGAGGCTTGCCCATGTTTGTTCGGATGGCTGATGGTGGGAGGGGTTGGTGGGAGGCACGTGTGAAGTTTGAAGAGTGAATTGTGAATTCGTAAATTTCACTAATTCTGAAAAAAACTGCTCTCAGAATGTGCAAGATGCATGGCTGCTGGCTTTGACAGGGCCACAGCAAAATAAAAAAAAATGGAAAAACATAAACCTCAGAATTTTTGCTTTTTTTCCCTGGTAAAATACTGAGTTTATAATCCTTCTGTTTTAAAGACAAGACAGGGTGATCTTGCGATCGAAGTATGGCACTGCTGCAAAAAATTCAGTCTGTCTAAATCTCCGTGGCATAAAATCGATGTAAACAACATAACATCCAAATAAAAATAAAAACTGAATCCTACTTTGAGAAATATTCCGAGATTTTGAAGAAAAAAATGAAAATAAAAAAAACAAATATGTCCATTTTTTTATGTCCAAAGGGTTACTGTTCTTAGCTCATCTTCTCTCCCACTCTCTTCATAGCATGACTGCATTTGTATTTATTCAGGATGTGTATTGTTCTGGCTGTCTGTTCAGAGCCAATTAAGTCTTTATCCAGTGGAGCATTAGTCAGTCAGGCAAAGCGACAGACAGACCGAGCACAGTGGATGAAGGATTGAATCCAGTTAAAGCTTCTCTTTGCATTCTGGCTGTGTTTGTTGATCACTGTTGTCTCTCTGTGGGAAAAAAAAGCAAACAACAAAAGATTTGAACAGAATACAGCTTGAAAAAAGTCTTTCCATAAACATAAAAGTGAGCAGATATTAGCATTTTAAGATAATAGATATCAGTGTTAATATACTGGTTAATAACTATTGATATCCTCGCCTGTCAAATTAAAGGGCACTTTTTCAATTTGAAACAAGAACCTCAGTGTACCTGTCACAAGAAAGTAATACACCATCTGCAAAAACAGCTGTTTAATGTCCTCTGTGGCTCTTATGGAGCTTTCTAAATAGAGAAAATAACTCATGGTGATGGTGTCATTAGAGTTATCTCAGATTTGAGACTTAAATTTTTTAAACAGGAAGCCAATGCTACAAGCTTGAAATGTGGGCCTGCAAAGCACTTATCAAATCACTGATAGGAGAGGTAGTCCACAGCTATCTAAAAAGTAGTAGAGCATTTCCTCAGCCTATTGATTATAGGGTAAGAATCACTTATGTTAAATGATGCTCACAGATCAAACAGCACCAACCCAGTGACCTCCATCTATCAGTAGTGGGTTACACACAATGCTGAAAAGAGAAGCCCTGTGCAGGCGGATAAGAGAAGAACCCAATGGACTTTTAAAGTTTTCTTGTTTTTAAATTATCCTTTTCACTGGCTTCTCAAAATGTACTCAGTTTTTGTAATTGGGAAGCTAAGCCATCACCTCAAAAGCTGGAGTATGAATAAATACCCTGTTTGCTTTTCTGTCAGAGACAGGCGGCTGAGCACAGAGTTATAAACTGTGGCCCAGATTATACTTAGCTGTAGACCACTCAAGTCAACATTTAAAACCTTAAATGTAGGCTTCTTTTTTTTTTACATACTCTATATAGTTTATCCCTTAGACAGTTCAAACTTTAAGATAGATATTGAAAGCCTAACTGGAATAGCCTCATGAAAATTAAATATATTAAAACATACTCAAATACACTTAGCTGCCTAAATGGTGAAAAACCATGCACACTTTTGAGAACAAAGCATAAAAACCTCCAAAATTCATTTTGTTTTTCTCCCAAGGACAGGCTAAACAGTAAGGTAAATACCACCCAAGTTGTCTAATGCTCTAAGCCTTGAAGCAAGTAACATACCATAACTCAGTTAAAGGCAAAACAACAACAGATAGAACCTTAAATGTACTTTTGGAGAGTACTGCTGTGTTTTTGTCACAGCGCACTACCCCTGCAAAATTAGTAGCAACAGGTCCCAAGCAGGCTGGGTAATGAATGTTTGCTAACCTGCTGATGGGCTCAGCGTTTTGGTATTTTGAAGACAATTAAGTGTTGGTTAAAAACAGAACTGATAGTGTAAGATGAATTAACATGCTGATGGATTTAATGTTTTTAGCTAAACTAGACCAGGACATATTGGGTTAAAAGGTGCCGGTTTGCCCTGACTGTTCCGTGTAAAGTTTGCAGGAAGTGATGTAGTTATATAGCCAATTTAAGCATCAGACTTTCAAAAAAAAAGCCTATTAAATGCTACATTACTTGTCATAATGTAACTGATCAATTTGGAATTGTTTGCTATGATTAATTTAGCATAGATTAAAGACAAAAGTCATAATTTTGATTCAACAAAAAAATTTGCTCCATTTTTTGTCGAGTGAAATGATAATATTACTTAACGAGTCTACATCAGCATGTGTCTACGAAACTTTAGAGTGTTAATTTGAGGACAGAAATTGGTGCGTTGTTAGAACAGAATGCTGACAAACTCTATACAGTTAAGAATACAAATGATAAAAATGTGTACTCTTTTCGCTTTGGACGAATGAATAGAGTTAGCACCAAACTAAATAATAAAACCTATTCTGACTTTGGTCAATTTTGTAGATGTTATGTCTAAAAACATAATGTGTGCTAAGAGTTCTGACACCAAAAGGGTGAAAAACTGTCAATAGCCAAGAACAACAAAAGATAAAAACCTCAAATAACTCGACAAAGCATTTTAAAGTTGGAGAGATGATAATGCGACAGCCTGTACCAAGAAGCCTTAAATCCCCATGCAAATATGGTGCCAAAAATAAAGTCAAGATGACGTCAATATTCCTCTAAAGCTGTTCTGTCCACCATTATCACAGAAATCAGAAGAAGAATTTTTCAATGTGCCAGAGTCTGAAATTGAGAAATTTTCGTTTGATGTTGACATTCTCCCCTTGAATGTACCAAACTCATTCAACTACAGCAGCTGGTCTGCTGAATTTGTGGGTAACAAGAAAAAATTGCTATATGCTGTTAGCTTACAAGGAGTCATCTATATCAACAACAAAGACTTCTGAAATAAAATCTTGACCACCTCCAGCAATCGTACTGAACCCCCGAATGACAGTAACTCTCACCACACTTGAACCAGTTAAGAGAGGGAAAAAAGTTAAGAGTTAATCATCTTCTACTGTTTTCAAAAACTCCATTCAGACTTGTTAATCTCAAAAAAAGGAAAATGACAGATTGAAATGCACATACCAAATAAACATCCTTAGACAGCTTTCTACAGAGGTTCTTGACTATCCATATCTCCTTATTTATCTGGAATGCAATATTAAGGAGTCATAATGTCTAAATCACATCTACTAGCAACGTCCTTCTCACTAATTAGTTAAGCAGCATCAAAGGAGCCCATTGATTGTTGAGAACAATTCCTGGTCTCTGTATCTCTGTCTCCATCTATTCAGTGTGCCTTCGTTCTTGAGCACCCTCTCTCCCTCTCTCCTTCCCTCTTTCATCATTGCTGCCACCACCTGCTCTATTTTCTCTCGATTAACAGAAAAAGCCAGAACCTTATCAACATGGTCACAGTCATTAAAAGGCATCAGTCAATCCGGTCCGTCGATCTCAGTCCCATCCCGGTAATGTCTTGTCATTCTGCCTGAAATCAGCATCCTCATTTGTTTTTCTTACCGGCATCTCTGCCCCGTTGTTTCTCTCTCTCTCTCTCTCTCTTTATCTTTGCTGTTTTTCTCTTTTCCTGGTGCTTGTCTCCCTCTCTCTAAACCTTTCTCTCTCTCTCCTCTCCCTCTCTCTCTGCTGTGAATCATGCCTTCTGTCAGAGGAAGGTTTTTTTGACAAGCGCTCTCTCTGCCAACCAGCACACCAACGCAAATCCTCCTCCTCCTCTCCCTTTCACTCTCTCTCCTTTCTAGCTTTTCTTCTCCTCAATTCAGCCTCCCTTTACCTCTTGCTCTATCCTTCTCTTCCTCCATCTCTCTCTCTCCCTCCCATTTCCACTCCACACAGCTTCAGGGCTTTAAGAGCTTTGGAGCTGCAAAGAGACCAACTTCTCCTCTCCAGCTGCCTCTCTTTTCTCTCTTTTTCCTTTTCCTTCTCCATCTCTATCTCTTCTCTCATCCCTCGCTTGTCATCTCTCTGTACTGCTATATATCTCTCTATCATTCTATCTCCTCCTTCTCTCCTTCTCCTCTAGATTTAGTTTGACCTGAGTAGGTTACCCAAGGGAAATCATCACCATCAGACACTTTAGAAATGAGGTAACGAAAGAGAAGCAGCATAAAGAGAGAACATATCTATCTATCTATCTATCTATCTATCTATCTATCTATCTATCTATCTATCTATCTATCTATCTCAAATATCAATGTTTCAGTCTCCCACACACTCTTTTCTTCTCTGGCTCTCTCTCCATCCCTCTTGTAGCCCTCTCAGTTTGCCCTCTACCTCCCACTCTTCACCTTAGTGTTAATGCAACACGCATCACTGTGGAGGCGGCAGGGAGAGTGAGAGAGACAGAGAAAGAAAAAGCAACAATGGATACTCACATACTGTACAGTGCGATTTAAAAGCATCATCATCGGCAGCACCACCATTTGAACATTAACAGCTGTGTTCAGTCATTAATAGACTGTAATGTAATGATCAGTGGTATTATTCATATGCACTGTTTTGTTCCTTTCTCTCTGAATGATATAACCGCTTGCTTTTAAACTTGCTTTACCAAATGCTCCGAGAAGGAAATATTCTGGTGTACAGACCACGATGTCTTCCTTGTTCCCTTTTTGTGTCATAGAAACATGAAATAAAATGAGGAACACAGTAGTTATCCTGAGCAGCAACAGATGCAGCAGCCACCATGTTTGGGCAGAAAAAACAAGTGCCACCTACAGAAACACAAACTTGATCCAAATGAAAAAAAGATATCGAAGGAAGAAGATGTCACAGTGCTGCCCACATTTTTTGATTGACACATTGGGAGTTTGATCTTATGGGAATTCACTGAAATGGAGCAGTAAACACTGTATAATAGACTGCATACCTCTGCCAAGGCTGAACAATCCTGCAAATTGATTAATTTTAACAGAACTCGTAACAGAAAACAATATTTAGAAAATTCTGATCTGCATCTGAATAGGGAGCTGTACCACAACCAGAGCTCAACTGACACTGGATTAATGAGGCAGATACCAATATCAATATATAAGGGGTTTAAAAAATCTGAACATTCACATTTCCATGACAACTGGTTAGCTCCATCTGCTGTGTATGATCAGGTGATGGGAGCTCCAGAAGTGTCATTTCTTTACTGCAATTTCTTGCTTACTTTTACTTAAAAACCAGCAGATAAAAAGTAATAAGATAATGTTGGCCAGTATACTGCTTTTATTCAAAATACACGTTGTGACAGATAAATTTCACATATCTGTTGGCTGAAGGTAAATATTATTTTTTGTCCTATGGAAATCCTATGAAGAAAATGTGGTACCTGTTGTTATTTATCTTTTATTTGTGTGCAGGATTGCTTATGGTTTCACTTTACTTGCGTGTTATAAATTTGGTTACAATTTCACAATGTGATCAAGGCTTCTAGCATTTTATTTAAATAACCATGTACTATCAAAAAAATGTTTTTTCTCCCTTGATCATATATTTCATGGTCTATATTAGGTGTAGTTTTGCAAAGTTATAAAATTGAAATTAGAGTATTTATTATCAGAATACTGGACCGAAGTGGATGTAGAATTTGTTTTAATGTCTCTTGGTTTCAGACCCATGACCCAAAACACAATATGGTCACTTGTTGGCATTATTTGATCCACACCTGCAACAAGACTGAACCTTTCCTTCCTGCTGGCTTAGATACGAACAAACCAACAGGGGGAAAAAACAAAAAACAAACCTTCAGCAGACTTTAATTATTATAAAAGGATGATGATGAGGATGCAGCTGCCATTCAGAACTCAAAACTGAGGAATCCTTTTTTTCAGCCTTATTTAAATGATATATGAAGGGAAAAAATCAGGACATTTAAAAATCAGTACACCAAAGCCTCCACTTGAATCAAATATTCCTGCAAGAAACATTAGGCACCATTAAAGCTCTGGCAGTGGACAGTTACTTGACAGCAAAGGTAACACATGTTTTTCACTGTGCAAAAATGTTAAGTCAAGGTGCATTACAATGAGTCATATGAAATTGATCTAAACACAGGAAAATACCAAGAAGATTGTATTGGCTTTCTAAACCTCCAGGGTTTTGACTGCAAGCTTTACCATTCACCACAGGCTTGTTAAAATTGGGCCAGTCGTTCCCATGATGTTTTGTATGATTGACAGAGACAAAGACTGACTCACACTCCCCTTTATTATGCTTGTTCACCGTGTGCACCCAAGTACTGTTGACTCTGTGAGTGTGTGTGTGTGTGTGTGTGTGTGTGTGTGTGTGTGTGTGTGAGTGTGTGTGTGTGTGTGTGAGTGTGTGTGTGAAAAGGAGAGAGATGGAGAGGAGGCAGGGAGAAGCAAGCAGAGACAGGAAGATCTCAGTCAATACAGGGAAAAAATAAAGTGTCAAACAGTAAATTTGCTTGAAAGTCTGTTGCTTTTTTCCAGCATGCACAGCCTGGTGCGTCTGCAGTGGACAGTTGGGCATGATGAGTTTCATAAGAACAACATCTGTTGGAACATGAAGTTTCACAGTAATTTAGTTCAAGTTAATGCTTATATTTCCTCCTGTTTCTGAGGTCTTATTTAACAGTAAAGGTTAAAAGTTTGACCATAATCTAAAAGGCCCCACGCTTTGGGTTGTTATCCAGAGATTCAAGTGATGTGTATTTACATGGGTATCTCCAAACTGGGCAGCTTCACAATTCTACTTTACAACGAGAAGAAAATATTGTAATGTTTCAGACACTAAACATACTCTACCTTTGAAAACTCATAATGTTATGTCAGTCAGTTTTGGTTTTTTTTTGTTGACCACTTAAAAAAGTGCCTCTTTGTGGGACATTTGCTCCCATTGCTTGCTCTTCAGACAGTCACCCATCTCATGTTTGTGTCTTCTTTAACCAGGTTACATAGGTTTTTGTTGTAAACTCCACACATGATGCGGACTGCCTGCAGCTTTGCTTTGCAAGATGTGCAGTGATATACAAATATATGTAGTTATTTTTAGGTAGAAAAATAATTGAGTCGCCTCTCCAGAAGTGATATACACTGTAAACCCATGTATAGGCGCCACTACATTTCTGATTTAGTGTTATAAGAGGAGCTTGGAGCTGAGCTGCTGCACTTTCACCTTTAGAGAAAGCTAAAGATGAAGATGATAGCTTTGAATCATTGCAGTTCAGACAGCAATGATTCAAAAAGCTCAGACTGACTGTATCTTAAAAGCACCAAAGACACCCCGAGATAATCCAGAGACCTCCATGTGTTCCTGCAAATCTTGTTCCCCATCTGCCACAGTTAAAGTTTGACAAGGTGCTTTGAACTAAAACCAGAACTACTGGTTGCAGCTATGATAAGGTCATGGATAAAGGAAAGGAACTTTGATTCTTGAGACAAAATGCTAACTGCAGTTGAATGTGGTTGCTTTGTATCTTCCCTCCCCCTCCATCCTATCCTCACAATGCCACTGTATTTGGCTTCTTACCCCTCATACACAAACTGTCCTCAAAACTGTCCTCCATAGAGGAGGGACAGCATAAAAAAGTCTCCTGTGGCTGTAATAATTGATAGCCTTGAGGCAGGTGGTGTTGTCATAGAAGGTGCACAGTCCACAGAGGGAAACGATCTGATTGGATGGGTGGTTTAGCAAAACACTGAACTTTACCTCGAGAGATCAGTGTTTGTTTTCTGTGTCCTGCTGAAAGTTGTTGTTTTTTTATTTGAATCATGAGCACAGTTGCCCCTAACCTAGAACACATGGTTATTACTGTTACCATGACGATGAAGCTTCTCTAACCTTTATCAAGAGCTCATTGAAACCAAACTGTGATGTTTTTCTACAGGGACTTATTTTTGTCAAAGCCATAATATTTCCGTCATCAGGTTGTTTTTGTTCCTAAATCTAACCAAACATTGACTGTGGTGCTGTCACATCATCAGCTAGGTTTATTGTTTAACAGGGGTTTGTAATGGTTTTGAGAGGTGGAGGCAAATCATATGTCATCAAATTAGATCACAACTCAACATGTTGGTTTGTTTATTTTGATAATGTCACAGCTGACAGGTTTTTTTTGTTGTTGTTTTTTTTTTACCAAAGCTCATTTTTTATGCTTTATTTCCACTGCACTGTATGGCTCGACTTTTACTCTGTTTAGCACAATTCTTTTTGTTTTTTTTACTGTCAAATGTAAGGAGACAGTACTATTTTGCTGCTTACATATCCCACATATTGACCCCAAAATGCATTAGCCAGTGTTATTTACAAGATTCAGGATTTTAAAAATGGTGGCCTGCAAAATCATGCTGTGGCCATTTCACAAAGTGCAGACTGCATCCTTCTGTTGGACTGCCAGGGGAAGGATTTGAGAGGGAGAGGATAGCCTCCATTGTTCCTGTGTGTTTGTGTCGTGTTGAATTTGATTTCAAAGCAGTTTCACCCAATGACACTGTGATAATTAGCTCAAGAATGCCGCCTACATGGGGAGAACCAGTTGCAGTAGAAAATGAAACTGAGTAAAGTACCTTGTACCACATGCACTCTGAGTCTGGCTGAGCCTTAAAATGCAGAGAGAACAGGGCACTGGACCAACAAATTACTGTAACCAAGCTTCTAGTTACTTTACTGACATCCTCTAAGGACAGCAATGCTGAATGGTCCATTGTTTTATAAGACTAACACTATTTTTGGAGATGTGATTTTATCTTGTATAAACAATACTAGTCCTTGTCTCTTGATATTTCCTTAAGCACCATGAGCAGGAAGAAATTTCAATTTGCCCAATGCTTTTGTTCCAACATATCCTCAAGTGTGTTTGTTTCTAATTCTGATAAGCAGTTTTATCTACGAATATGATAAACTAACATGGTTAACATGGTAAACTTTATAACTGCCAAAACACCAACATGCTTGCATTATCAATTTGAGCATGTTAGCATGAGCTCTAGGGACGTTATGTCAGAATTTCCAGCATAGATCTCTCTTGAAATTTGTGTGCTTTACATCTAGTTTTCCTTTTCCCGTATAAATAGTAGTCTGAGCACTTCCTTATCTTCAATGTAAGAATCAAGATATCAAATAAGATGGAGAGTAAATGTAGATTCAACTATGGAATACACATGAACTTTTGTATATGAGCAGGAAAAAGTCAATATAATAAGGTATATATATGCTACTATTTCACATGCATATGTAAATGGCACAGTACATGGCCTCAGTTTTATTATCTCCTTCAGTCGTGTCTATCTCCATCAGGACAAAACCTCCTCCTGTATAAACATGCAGCTGCTCCACTCATTCACTGCTCCACAGTTATTGTCATCAGTAAAGAATTTTGTGAGGCAGTCAAATCCCACAGCCAGTTTCTGGTAAACAAGTGAATCAACTGAACCAAATGTTCATTCTCTTTAACAGCTAAACCAGAGAGGTGTGGCTGTGTTCAGAAAGCAGATAAAAGATAAAGTACTGGTTAGAAACGTATGCACTAGCACCACAGTAGGCGTCTGGCACAGCATATGGTGGCCTGTAACTGACACAAATACCACAAATCACATTTTCACTTGCCAAGTGAAGCGGACATCCAACAGAAAAGTCTAGAGAGATATAGGACATCAACTGAATGGATCGGATCAACAAACCTGCTGAACTAACTGTTATAATATGGCCATATGTTGACCTATGCTGCACTATCCAAATTCTTGTTATAATACTATTCCACTTCCCTATTGACACAATGCCCAGCTTAATGAAATAATACACAACATTTGATTGACACTTCGCACCAAGATGGATCCAACACAGCACATACACATAAGTTTGCTGCTAACGTTAGCTTGTCATTGACGCCTGGATGGCAGGTAGCCAAGCCAAGCTGGGTCACACACTGTCACTTCAAAATTTATAGGAAACTGTTAATTTATCCAAAATTAAATCTGGGTATTCGTCTAAGTTTTAAAGCAGAATATGTAGGGAAACAAATTGGAATGAAGGGGACTGATCAATGAAACAGTGAGGAGATATCAGGGCAGTAAGTGACGGTAGCATTAGGCTTTTTAAAATGATTATCTTTCAGTTATTTTCTATTTGAAATGTTAGCAAACATGGGATATAAAATTTTTTTGGGTGTAAACAGGGGTGGTACCGCAAAGCTTACATGCTTTTATTGTGTTTATTCGATTACTTTGCCGAAACACACTGATCAAACTTGTGCCACTTTTGTGCTTCAAACTACT
This sequence comes from Acanthurus leucopareius, assembly GCA_029814765.1. Classification (NCBI taxonomy): domain Eukaryota; kingdom Metazoa; phylum Chordata; class Actinopteri; order Acanthuriformes; family Acanthuridae; genus Acanthurus; species Acanthurus leucopareius. The sequence continues at coordinate 11,251,930 of JAQMCX010000017.1, read as the reverse complement.
GCTTCTCATGAAATGTTGCAGATGGCTGTTATATTGCTTCCTTTTGTCATGCAGTGTTGCTCCTTATAATTCTTCAAAGCAGTAGAATAGATTAGAACATAAATGTGGTTTACTGGAGAATGGATGGGGGCACTTACACTACTTTTGTCCTCTCCACTTCACTTATTGATCAGATAACACTGAAGAAATTCTTTTAACAGAAGTTGCATCTGCATACGAGAATAAAGCGATTGTCTAGTCCAAATATATAGTGGGGTTTACTTTACAATATGGCTTAAAAGTAGCCACTAAATCAGTTTCTGTACTTTTGATATATTATTATCTTCAAATAAGTGATCTTTGGCCAGCATTTTCCTCTTCTTGAAATCACACAATATTTTAACTATGTTTCCCTGCTAGTCCAGCTAGACAAAAAAAATATCAAACTACCTATTAAAAAGCACAAAAATACAGGAAAAGGCTTTTACTATTTAAAAAGTATCTTGAAAAAGCCCCAGGACCCCCCATTAGATTGTTACACCAACACTTATCATGCTTCATATGCCCATGTCTACAAAGCATTTATGTATCTCCAAGCTCACTGTTCTGGTTTTACAAACTGGGAAACTGATGTCCTCATCTTCGTTGTTTACAGCCACAGCAACTGTTTTTAGCGTAAAAGCTCCGATAGACCCAGTGAACATCGCAGCACCAAACAGCAGACACCCAGAGCATTTGGAGCATTTAGCAGCTATATTACTCCTAAGAGCTGGTGAGGAGCGAGGACCTTTTTAGCATGTATTGACAACTGAATTATCCAGATTAGAATGTTGATTTTGAACATGAGTCTGGATCCATTGGATCTTCATGGTTGGTATAAAATTATTCTGAAACTATTGTTAAAATAACAAGTCCTTTAGCTCAATCCTGCAAAAGCACAGCTCACTTACAGTTAGCTGGACCATCCGTAGCTAAGAGGTTTTAGGTTGAACTCCATTCATGAACTCATTTCGAATGCAAAATGCTCTCTTTCATTTAATAAAAGACTGTTCATATATAATTTTATGTGAAAGCATGCAGTTTATTGCAAAATCACAATGATCTGCCTGTGTAATTATGCTGTACTTATCTCATAATGATGAGATATCATACAGACGAAAAAACTAACAAAAAAAAAGTCTGTACAGAAAAATACCACAAACCTATTTTTTAGTTACTATTAGCAAAAAAGAAATAAACCCAAAAACATATTCTGTTAAAAGATCAATAAAGCCTGAACAATTTATGTCAAAATGGCTCTTGACATTTGAACACTAAAACTTTGGATGAGATGTTTAACTGCAACTTGCTGTGCTGAAAATTGTTAATGCAAAATGAATCGCCCTTTGAGGGATTTAAGCAAAGTTCATTTTTGTAGCACCCCAAAGTCTCTCAGATCACACTTTTTTAAAAGGTTGTACATGAGAGTGACATTTCAAAAAGATTATGTAGTAGTTTATGTAATTTATGATGGTTGTGATATTTGGTATTTCTATTTCAAAGTTGACATTTTTAAGATTTTTTTTAAATTACAATTTCCCATCAACCAAGACATTATAACCTGTCATAACGGCATGCCCAACTGTCAGACTTAAATGACATAACGGTCTGTGTTAACATTACGTTTATCTGTCGTATGTGGTTGGAGGCAAGCAGGTACAGCTGCGGTTCCACCACTATTTATCATTTGATTTGATTTGACCATTACAATAGTGTCATGTGATATTTATTGACTGTAATTACAGTTGTTCAATTTGGACTTGTCATTTAAGTATCTGATGATCATCTTTATCAGTTAACAGAAGCACCAGCTCAAAAGCTAACTAAGCTAACTTGCTAACAGTGACTAGCTGTAGCTGGCAGCACTTAACAGTTAGCATTTGTTAGCAACTTTAGTTGAATGCTTTTGTAATAATGTCATGACTAATTTTCTTGGCCTCAAGCAAAGTGGTACAATTTGAACTTGCGAATAAGTTGGTACTTAATTTTACACAGGTACTCGGAAAGAAAGGAAAAAGTACTGATTTTTGGAGAGATCGCATTCGTACAAAAGGGTCTAAAACAGAGGTAAAATGAAAGTAAATAAGATATTAAACTGTTCACATCGACATTCAACATAAGAGCCTGTATTGAACAGAATCTGAAAATGTCTCAGTAGTGTCACAATATGATAATGTGTTTACAGATTGTGTTGTTTTCAAACTGTGGTATTGAATTATTTGCCCTTTTTCTGCATCTATGTATGAAAAGAAAATTTTACATTTATATAAATAAATAAATTAATGCATGTTATTTTATGATGACCAAAGTAAACCTCGAATGCTGACATATTGATCAGTAGTGGTGTTTTCAGCTAGTTTCACTGCCCTCTAGAGGTCCAAAATCAGTGAATACAGCTATTAGTTGGATCAGGCTTTCATTGGGTCATTGTTTTGGCTGCACCAATTTCACCAACACCAGTATGATATGGCTGTGTAAATGAGCCTGTCTGTGCACAGCTCTGACCACAGAGATATTTTCACAGCCCAAATTTCCTCCTGCTCATGAACAGATGAAACAATGCCTAGAAGAGCACAAACCATGTTTCTGGGAGTGTAAGAGGCTTTAATGTTCCCTTTCAGTCCACCACAAAGCTAATGCTACACAAACTATCATGTGTCATGATCTGTACCATAGCTCCCTCCAGTGGTTGCTCACTGCTGGTGATAACTTGTACCAAAGCACCTTTACACATAGTTCTCGCGTTCAGCAGAGAGACAGGAAAAGTCTAAAGAATCACATCACATATGACCAGCCATGTTTGCACAGGAAGCAGATGCAAAGTCAGCATGCTTGGCTGCATTGTCACAGCATGTGTGGTGTGTACGGGTGTGTCTATGACCACATATGCGTGTCTGTACACCTTAGCATGTGAAAGTTTTACAAAGTGGGGATTTCTTTGGTTTCTGTAAGCTTGTTATGAAACAATATGCAAAATGTACAGCAATCTGATGAAACAGGGATGAAAGTAATCAAAAAAGAGACATTAGATCATGCTTTGGTAAATGTGCAAGAAATTTACTGATGTGAGTTCCTGATTAACATGAATATTTTGTGCAAATATTAAGATTTTCTCTTTCAAGTATTTTCATGCCCTCAAACTCAAAATAATTCAGTCTTTTGTTGTGAATGTGATTCTGCTCAGTAAAGACCGTTTGAGAAATAATTGAAACCAAGACATAGCTGCACTCCAATATATTAGCCCAGCCTCAAGAGTTATCCACACAGATCTCAAAAAAAAAGATTACAAATGAGAGGAGGGAAGACAAGACAACTGAAAGCAATGAGTTTGAACTGTGACCAAAGAAGGGGGAGGAGTGAGTGAGGAGGCAGAGAGAGAAGCGGAAAAAAAAGAATTGGGGGGGTTAAAAGGAGTGAAGCTTAAGGGAAACATGAGGTTGTACATTCCACAGTTTGAACGAGGAGCATCTGGAAATCTTTACAGGAGAGGGGAGGGGAGGGAGAAGGAGAGGCGGAGGCTAAAAGAGCATCTGCTGAATATTTAGGCCACATATACAGACTTAACATTTAAAGGTGGCTATGTGTTATCTCATTTGAATACACTAGAATAGGCAAAGATCACAGGATTCAGTCAAACAAAGTGAGTGATATGTTAACTGCACTGCATAAAGCAACAGGGGGAGTGGGGGAAGTCTGACCAAAGTGTTCGGCCTCTTCCTGCCTGACGATCAGCTCAGGAAGTTGAGGCAGAAACAGAGGGGAGGGCTGACACAGAGAAATATATTTTCCCTTTGCCTTTTAGTTTTTCCTTATTCAGTACTGCTCCGATCAACAGGAGGAAGAAAAGGGGGGCAGAGAGGAGGCGGAGTTTTTTTTGATGGAGCTGAGAGAGAGACACAGTGATAGAGAGCAGTCGGACACTCAGTCTGTGGAAATATGATGGAAGCCAGCGTTGTTTCCAAGGACTCAGGGTGAGTTTTTAAGGGGTCTGCGATAATGTAGCAGGGTGAACAGGGTACAGTGCAGGAACTGTACTCTGTCGAGGCTGGGGGATGTTGTAACTTATGGAAGGGAGGGGGAGCCTGGGGTCGAAAGTCCGGCAGCCAGAGCAGGAAAACAGATGTGGTGACTCACTGACTAATAAATAGGTCAGCAGCTTCTCAGAGTTTTGGAGATTTCATGTTGTCTCCCTGAATCGTATATTTTGCCACATGAATGGCAAAAAGAGAATGACAACCATTTTGTTGCAGGAAAACTGGTGTTTGGAGTTAATCCTGCTTGTATGTAAGAATGTAAAAAGTTGAAAGTTGCCAAAGACCACTTAAAAAGTCAACAGCCAACAAAAAAGTTTAAATGTCTGAGGAAGATTTTACTCATTACGGCATAACAGCCTCAACTTCAAACTTTAGACAATGGCACCATGTTTTTTATATTATTTAGGTTGAGATCATCTAGGTTTATGGCTGCATTTGTTGAGATTTGCAGCATTAGGCAATAAGGTTATGGAATAAAGAGGAGATTTTAGGCAATAATGAAGTTTTTGTTTTGTGTAATGATTTTTTGAAGGAGTAAGCGCCAGAGTTATGTTGCTCTTTTCTCATACTTTCAAGACAATATGATATTTCTAAGGGTCATGTTAGGTCAGTTAAAGTGAAAGAATATGAGTAAAACTTTTAATACAGCAGTAAAAATACTTTATTACAAGACCTGCACTTAAAACATTGAGTGATGTAATTACATATTTTATAACTGAATATTTTAATAATTCATTGATGTGTGAGTAGCTTAGTTGTGGTTGGTTAAGGTAAGGCTCATCTGGGCTATTCTATATACTGTTGAGGAGATTAATCCATAACTACTCATATTTTATGAGTTTATCATGTTTTGAATGTAAGAAGTCCAAAAGTTTGATCACTAAAGGGATCTAATACTCAAGGGAAGTACAACTACCTACAATGTGTACCTAGAACAGTACTTGAGTAAATAGCATTTATATGAAGTGCTTTTCAAAGTACTCACTGCAAAGAAAGCTGACATGACACATTTATAACAGTTGTCTTTGACCCCCTGCAACCAAATAATTGTGTGATTTTTTCAAATCTACCTGACTATAAAAATATGTCGTAGAAATAAATGTATGATGTTTCAAAATGGCAGTGAAAATGGAAGTCAAACAGAGTCTATTGCAGGATGTGTGTGCTAAGTGGTTGACTGAAAACTGCAGTGTCTGATGATTCCCTAGATTTAGCTGACCCAATGAGAATCTTACTCTTTTCCTGTGAGTCTGCATGACATGTGTGGCAGAAACAAGACTTTTGGGGCGTGTTTTGTAATCATGTGATTTCCTCAGTTTTTCTGGAAATCAATTAAAAAAATTCATAGAAGAATGACCTCGCTCACAACTGGCTTCTGGGTGTTCTTAAAGAATAAGGGAAAAAAAGAGAGAGCCAGCAGTTTTAGGGCTGGTTCACCAAATTTACAAACAAGCACATCTTCTGACTTACCCCTGGCACTGTCTTTTCCTGCATGATTCAGAAACAGGGTCCTTGTTGGGAATAATTTTTAGACTACAGCTAAAAATGGGGAAGTTTCTTTTTGTAAGGAGGTAGTTCTTATCAAAAATGCTTACGATGACGTCTCTAGTTCACAGATACTGTGTATATACTCCCTGTGCTGGGGATCAGGCAGAAATGACAGGGATGAAAAATTGAGGCAATTAAAAACATAACTATCTGCATGGTGAGCTCTTACCAAAAGATTCACAAGAAAATATTTGTTGTTGTCATTGTGGTTGCTTTTGAGAGAACTGACCATTCATTACCTCACAGTGGATATGGTTGATTTAACAGTGTTGATACAATCTCACATAGCCTAAGGTGTTTTTTGCCAAATATTTACTGTATATTATACTGCATTTTTGATGTTCTAGATGTTGTGATGTGATGCAGTGATTAACTGCTGGCTAAGAGGACCCACAGTAGTAATTAACTCCTGTCATTTCCAGCAGTAATGGGTACTGTTTTCTCCTATTTAAATGCAAAGCTCAGCTATATTTATAAACAGAAATGGAGTACAAACTCACAGTGTAAAGCAGTTTATTACACCACTGTGACGGTGTGATGTAACACAATGTTTGTCAAAAACTTGCAATGATCAGCCTAAACCTACAAAGGGGACAAGCAAGCAGTCTGAAAAGCACTGAGTTAAAATCAGCATTCAGCTTTTAATGTATTGCTGAATGAATAAAAGTGGAAATGGCTCAGAGATTAAACTAATACTGAACCTGTTTACATACTTATGTAAAGTAAAACTACCAGGCCACCACAGTCATGTTGTCAACTGTTCGAAAGAAGAGTCACACAGATGCTGATTGGACGTGAATGAGGAGGAATAAGGAGGAAATGTTGTAACCTAGCATGATGTTTAACAAGTAGTATTTAAACATCAGTGTGAGAAAATGATCAAATTACTGCTATTGTAGCATTTATACTCTCTGCTGATATTTTTGTTTCTTAAAGTCAAGGCCCGCTTTTCTTATTCCCACATAACCACACTGCTTCCTCTCAGAATGACAATGTACTTGACCACAACTGTTTTTGAACAATGAAAATTGAAAAAATTGAACCCTGCTAGGCTAGGCAATGCTAATAGGTTGTGCTAATATGCATTCTGTCCATAGACTGTATGGCTCTAACTAGTTCTTGGTTAAGCATACAAATACTCTATTTTCCTCTTTAAATGTTGTTAAAAGAGCCAAGCCAGCAATAAACCAGTCCTACCGGTAAATATTTTATGTTTCCAGATCCTGATATTTCTTATTCTAAAGAACTCAATAGTTGTTTATTAAAATATATTAGTGAGCCTAACAGACATGTTACTTAATCACCATAAACAAACATTGTAGTTCATTAGTTAGTACATACACTGTCCTAATGCACACCTGTGTATTAAAGGTACTGTATTTTACATTTCGATGCCAATAACAGTTCAATTTCCACACAGAGTTCAGATTATTACTCTGTACTGCATGTACAGGGCTGATGTCTAGTTAAACCATGCTGAGCAAGTACAAGAGTGGATGGCAGTGTAATGAATATTGACTGAAAGACAAGAAAATGCTCCTATATGGAGTTTAACTACGTGTAATGTGAAATGTATCATTTCTCTGGACTTTTCTCTCCTCCATGGAGAGTTATCACAAACTTCTGCATCTTTAGCTCATTGTTTTGGTTACACCCATTGCATTCATCAGTGGTGTTTCCAACAGCTGAGGGCAAATGTTTGTAGTAAAAGTTAAATCAGATGAAACCCCTGAACACTGCTTCACCACAGGAACATGCAAAGTTAGCAACTAGCTGCTAAACATAATGGAACATTTAGAAGCTAAAGGGACAGATATTTTGGTCAGGGGCTAGTGGAGACCACAGTAGAGCCAAAAGGAGATTAAATATCAGCCTTGTCTTGAGTAGGTGGGCAAAACAGGACTCTAATTAAAACATTATGTTACTTGGATGATATTTAAATAGATAACTGTTTGCTAACTTACCAACCATAACAATTTTAGAATTGTCAGTTTTGTGTTCAGTGCTTCTTGTGCAAGTGGCTAAAATCCATTAACACAGCTAAGGTGTAGCAGCAGAGATGGGCTAATATTTTGGTTTTGGTCTTCTCATGGAAGTAGATAGCAATAAGAAAAACAACAGCTGTATTCTTTAGGCTTATGTCTCACTGACACCGTGCAACAGGAGAGTGTCTGTGTTTGGTGCCACCTCTGCTCAAAACAATCCAGCAGAGTGCTTAAAGAAAAACTGATGGCTCCTCATCCCCTCAACAACAGCTTGAATTATTCACAGTAATGAAACACATCATGTGTCACAAACCGCATGCAGTGCACAGGGTGCACTTCAGTTCCAGGCGGCGTGTCTGCTGTCACTGATGAGGAGTCATGTTCTGGTCACCGAACGCTTGTTTCTGGAGACAAGATGTTAACAAATCCTCTGCATGTTGTTCCATCTCTGACCTTTGCTTTCTTTTCCTTTACAGCCACACAAGCCCTCTGGCAGATGCACTTGATGCTCCAGTTGTCCCTTCAACTGCCTCCATCCCTCCATCTCCTCTCCTCTCTTCTCCTCCCCTGCCTTCTTCCCTTCCTCCAGCCCGGCCATGTCGACCTAGACCGCCACCTCCCACAGCAAAGCCCTCCCAGCTCCCCTCCGGTCCTCCTGTACCTCCTTCCACTCCTCCATCCCTCCCTCCTCCTCTCCCTCCTGTCCCCAGACATCCTCTCCCTGTCTCCTCCAATCCTCCCTCCACTCCTCCACCTGTCTCCTCCAATCCTCCCTCCGCTCCGCCACCTGTCTCCTCCAATGCTCCCTCTGCTCCTCCACCTCTCTCCTTCAATCCTCCTCCCCCATCTCTTCCTCCTCCTCTCTCACCCACTCCAGTCACTCCTTCTCCCCTGATTTCTCTCCAGCCAACTATCTCCTCTGATCTTACTCCTTCTTTAACTCCTCCTTCATTATCTCCAACAACATCAGCCCCTCCTGTCATCCCACCATCCTCTCCAGCTCCTCCACTGCTGAGTGCTATAGATCGGTTGGTTGGGAGCGCCTCAGTCTGGCAGCCCAAAGGACTCAGCCAGGACCAAACCACAAGTATAATGGAGAAAGAAACAGCTGGGGTGAGACACACACACACACACACACACACTTGGACTAGAGTTTGAAGTAATACTTCCAAAAAAAGAAAAGTTTTGGATTCTTTTGATAATCAACTGGAGGGTATTTAAAATATTTAGGGCATGTTTGTCACAAAAATGTTCTCAATTAAACTTACTGTTTAACACTTGTAATAAAGTTCCATAATTTATCTAATAATGTCTGTAAAAGTTCTAAAAATAAATGGGGATAAAATCATAAAGAGAGCCAAAAATGTCATTGTTTTCTCACAAGTTATAATTCCGACACACAGGCATAAAGTATCCTAAAATATTATGGTATTCAAAGTAAATATCCATTATTATGTTCACATATTAAATTATATGCTTGACTGTAAAAAAATTTCACATTTTTTCATGACCTGCTGTGCACTGATTCAAACACTTTCTGGGTTCTGTTGGTGATTAATTAATTGGTAGTTTGCTGGCTCAACTCTCCTTAACGATGTAGTCCTTTTCAGGAATCTCTTGAATTGAACTTTCCTTGAAGGAAATCACAGGTACTTATTGGAACACGTGTGGCCAGATACTGGCACAAAATATTGCCAGCAGCAGATAGAAAAATAAATAGCATCAGCTTTTAAAACCCATATTGGTTGAACTTTGACACAAGCTGTATCAGGTTTGATACAATGTGTCTGAATATTTTGTGGTGAAATTATAAACGAACGTTTGTGTTGTTTTTGTGTGCATACTGTATTTTTAACACTAGATTTTTCTGTACATGTTTTCCATTCTGACCTCAAAGTTGTAACCTCTCATGTTGACATCTGCAGGTGTTCCTGGTTCACAGCAAAGAGGACAAGAACATGACACTGTCAGTACGTCTGCCTGATGAAGAAGGGCAGCCACTCGTATACAATCTGATGGTCAAACAACACAAGACATGTAAGTGTTACACACTAGTGCTGCTTTGCTTCTTAGAACTGTTACTAAAGCTTCAGGTTGTGAAATGCGTAATGCAAAATGTGCATTGCTGACCACAGATAACATGGCAGAGCAGATATTCATTCTTTAATTGTTTCTTGTCTCAGTTATTCACTTAGATGGTTCATCTCTTGTTTTTGATGACATCTTCAAACTGATCTCCTTCTACTGTAACAGCAGGTGACGTATCATATGTTTACACATGCGGATATACATGTGACATGCACATACACAAGGTAGTGCTGTAATGCTTGTAACTAAACTATAGCTAAACTTTTAAAACATACATGCATGCATGCATATTATTTTATACTATACATATCCACACATTACATTATGGAAATTGCACACAAATATGTAAAAACCCATGGACGCACAGACATTAACAAAGAGCCACAAACACACTTGATTTTTATTATGTCATACTACTAAACCTGCCTGCATACACTTAATGCTTGCTTCTCATAACCAAATCCACCAATCAGGGACATCCTGGCCATCCCACTGAGGTTACCCCAGGCCATTACCACAGCAACTAAGAGAGAGGAGCTGGAGGTCATCTCTGCTATGGGGGCAGGTAGATAAATCTACATCTGTAGTGCTTTGAAGTTAGGTCACTGCTGTAAGCAGAAAATTGCATTGAGCAATAGAAGATTAAACAGATTGCATTAATATAACTACTCAGTAGAAATGACACATATCTTTCATATTTAGTCATTTGTCTTAAAGGGAGAGTTCACCTTTTTGAAAATATGTTTGTTTAAGTCCTAGAGTCTTGTAGAAATATGTCCATCTCTTTCTGAAATATCTCTTTTAAACATGAAAGCCACAGCCAGGAGATGGGTAGCTCAGCTTTCCATAAAAAAACAAAGCATGAGGAAACAGTAAGCCTGGCTTTGTCAGAGGGTAACAAACGCTATTTTTTGTCTAACTGCTATTTTCAAGGTTGTTAATGAACCATCATGCCTAGTTGAATGTTTTCATATGATCATGAAGTGTGAGGCAGGGAAAAGTAGACAACTTTATCCGATAAAATAATCTGCTAAATAAGTAGGAAGAAACTTTTTAAACACAGACTGAATGTGTTGCAGATTTCTGGACGTCTGATCTCAACCAGCAGGCAAAGAGTGAGGACCAGGTTTTGGATCAGAACCACAGCAGACTCTACTTATATGTCAACCCAGTCAACGTGGAGGAGAGCCCCAACAAGGACCAGAACCACCCCTCTGTCTCTAAACATGATGTCATGACCAATGAAAACATCACTTCCTCCCAGCAGAATGGAGAAGCCCCACAAAAAGTTAGTCCAGAGGTCAAAGGTCCTACTAAAACCGCATCAAACCAGGAAATCAAATACAAGCGTCCACCACCTCGACCCCCGAGTCTGAGCTCAGGGTCCGGAATGGGCCTCCTCTTCTCCTCTCCACCCTCACTTCACACGCCACCCTCTGTACCCTCAGCAGCAGAGAAAAAGGAGGAAGGAAGGGGAGGAGTAGGAGAGAGAGAGAAGAGGAAGTTAATGTCAACATCACCTCCTCCGTCGAGGCCTCCTGTCTCACCGCAGAGCCGAGCCGCTCCCCCTCTGCCTCCTGCTCCTCTCCGTCTCACCTCCTCCAGGAAAAGTACTGACCGAGATGTAGGAGAGGGGAGGGAGAGAGAGAAGGGACAAAATCCTGCAAAGAGTGAGGGGGGAGGAGAAAAAGGAGAGGAGAAAACAGGAAGTAAATCAGGTCTGCTGGGTGAGGGGGCTGAACAGGAGAACAGTACCCAACATCACAAAGAAGATGTAAAAAAGGACAGTGAAAAGAGAGAGAAAGAAGATGACAAGCAGGAAAAGGAGATGAAAATGGAGAAAGAGGATGACAAACAAAAATCCAGCTCTCAGTGTCCTCCGTTGGTGAAGAGACCCTCTCGACCAATCCCTCCACCCAGGAGGAAAACATGTCCCTCGGATGCACCAGGATGCCCTAAACAACCTGGAGGAGGAATAGCCAATCAGAGTGCTGGGATGAAAGTCCCCCCGCCCTCCCCGGCACAGCGACCAGATGTGTCACTGTACTCACCACAGGGGGGCACTGTGCTTGCTACGGACCCTGACTCCTGCTCTACCAGCAGCACAGAGGAAGAAGGAGAGCTGAACCAGGACCAGGGACAAAACCACAGGTAGGTCTTGACTGGTTAGAGTTGTGCTTCAGTGGACTGTTGGCTGAGGCCTGTCACGCTTTCACGCTTCACTTACTGTTTCTGCATCTGTCAAGCTGTCTGCTCTCACATGGCCACTTTCTATGTTTAAAATAGCCAAGTTTCCATCCCAAAGTTTAACCAAAATTCCAAAAAAATAGGCAAAAGAAAATTAGAATTAATGTGTATGACAATCTAGTACTGCTATGCTAAATATTAGGAGTTGGAAAAAGTTTGTTTTTCACGGGGGGGGGGGGGGGGGGGGGGGGGTTTTATTGTTTTGTTTTTTTTTTTTTTTTTTTTTTTTAATTTAATAAACAAGTAATTGTAAAAAAAAATAAAAACCCC
>JAQMCX010000017.1:11225741-11239640 GCA_029814765.1 Acanthurus leucopareius | reverse complement strand
CCCCCCCCCCCCCCCCCCCCCCCCCCCCCCCCCCCCCCCCCCCCCCCCCCCCCCCCCCCCCCCCCCCCCCGACATGGGTTTTTTTATTTGTTTGTTTGTTTTTTTATCTTGATCTTCCCTGGAGCTTGAAACCTCTTTCTCCAGCCCCCAGTCTCCCTGAGTTACATGAGAAAAATGCACCACCCTCTCTCCACCATTAATAACCACTGTTTTTATTATTTACACCAAATGTGGGAAATATTGGAGCCAATGCACCAAGCAAACAGGACAAAGGGAGTTATGACCAAAACAAACAGTTAATTTCTCAAGCAAAATGCAAATCCTCCCTGAAACTCACATCATCAAACAAACTAGGTGTGAACTGACAGCCACCTCTACACTCACTCCCACATCACAGCATGCACCCAGCCAACATTAGCAACATGCATATATTAATCAAGATGAATAGTTGCCATTAAACCACTGTGGAGGATCAGAACACAATGAGATGACACATTTAAAAGAGTCAAATCTTAAAATAGCAGAAAATATAATTATGTATAATTATGTATTGTTTTAAGGAGGTCGATCTCCCCATTCTTCCATTCAGATCTGGTGTTTTCTTCCTCTGCTAGTTTTTATCTCATATGGGCAGGTCAGAGCACGATTTATTCCCATACACTCTGTCACACTAAGGGAACACTCCAGCATTAACTCAAGCGTTAACTAATGGATGGTTTACCTTCATCCGGTCAAAAAGTAACTGTTAAAACAATTGTTATCTAATTCAGGCAAAGCAATCCAGCTTGTCATTTCAACTTGGCCATATTTTATAAGATGTAGCTGACCAGCTAGTCAGCATTAGCTGTGTGGGTTACTTGAGGAAGTCTGTTCAGCTGAGTTTTGAATATTTTAGGCTCTGAACATGGTAAATTGGGTCCAAATATGCTTGATGGCTTCATACATATGCTATTATGCCAAAGGACTGATGCCAAAGCTGCCTGATTAGTCAACTTTTACAATATTCTTATAACTTTCCAGTTGGTTATATATGCAGAGGACAAAGCAGAACTAAAACAGAAATGTTCTTGTCGTAGTTGTCACAGTATCATAAGCATAACAAGCATAAGACCAGAGTCTCTGTCTCAGTCCGTCTTCTGACAGCAGGCAAGGTATTAAGAGGAAGAAGGGTTCCAGAATAGACACTTGTGGTACAACAAATCTCACTAGAGCAGAAGGTGACAGAAAAACGTTGCATGTGAGTCATTCATCAGCAGTCACCACTTCTTGAGGCTTTTTTTTTTTTTGGATTAACTGTCCGTGTAAAATGAAGTTTTCAGCACTGGTTAACCAAAGTGCATTTTACAAGCCAGGACTTGTTATGTCAAAGTAAATTCTTTCAGTGCAAAGTAAAATGTTAAAGAAGTTATAATACTTCACAACAAGATTAATAAGCAAAAGCCACACATGAACCTATAAAGCTGTAATGTTCAGTACATGGCACAAACACAGGAAAGCTCATTATAAAACACTTCTCATTAGATTTTGGGATATGGAGTGAAAAACTTACAATAGTACTTGGAAACTATGGTTCAATTTCAGTTTATTATCATTCAGTTTATTAATGGATTCAATCAAGATGGCTTCATCTAGATTATTTTAAAACTTCTTGGCTTTATAAGATCGATCCTAAGTTTTAGTGTTGTAATCCTATAGCAGTGTTGGAGTGACAATAAACAATATTTTAACTTTTGCATCAAAGCAATGCTGCAGAACCAGAGATTTTGTATGGTTCATTTAATGCATCCTTCTTCTTTTTGAAACCAGGTGCCAAAATTACCCACAAAGTGTCTTGAGCACAAACAGTTTGGTCAGGAAGCTAGTTGTGTTGTGCTAGTAGCAGCCATGTAGCCTGGGGCCTCTGTGCTCAGGCAGAGATGAGGAGAGACTGCAGAGGTCTGATAAACTGACTTCTTTTTGACTCCACATCCAGATTTTTTTAGTTTTTCAACTTGTAATCTCCAGCCAAAGCCCACGCTAACTCATGTCACATCTCAGGAGGCTATTAATCAAATTTCACACAGCCTCTTCTGGAGCCACAAAAGGTTATATACAACTTCTTTGATGAATTCTGTAGAACTCTCAGACGTTTATGTGTAAAATTGGTGGAGGGCCACTCTAATGGCCCTCATGTCTGTACCTAACATAGACACTAGACAGCTTCTTCTGCTTTTTGAAAATGGTAGTCACAACCCAGTGCTATAGTGTTATGCTTGCAATAACAATGCTTTTAAGATTAAGCTTATACTTATTCTACAATAAGTCATGTATTCCAAAACACTTGGCTATAATTAAATTGGGTTGCACTGATTGTTTCTTTATGCAAAGAATTTTCCCTCTCATATCAACCAATAGATTGTTTTAAACTGGACCACTGTGTGAAACAGTAAAGTCCCAGCCCTTTTACCACAAATACATCTAACATGCAGGCCAAACTTGCAGTCATTATGTACGTAAAACTAACTTAAACTTGCAAAGGCAGACCTGACAGAGAGCAGGCTCCAGACATGTTAAGTTGCTTTCTGTTAATTAATAACATAAAGAGGAACTCACATTTTAAATCATGATGTCGTTCTGAGTTATGTATAGTGTTACTGGTCTCTAGATCTCAGCACTGCACCAAAGATCTCAGAGGAGTCATGACTGGACCTCATAATCAATTGGTACCACTAATGTTAATCAAAGGGTTCAAAGTCACGATCCTTGTGACACAGAGAGTTTTTGTACTTGAATGCTTATTTCTGTGTCACAAGGATATTGAATCCCACCCTGTGGTGGAGACTGACTGTACATATTCTTTCCAGCCGTCCTGTAGGAAGCCGCAGCCCCAAGGTTACTGTAAAGAGAACCCCCACCACTGTTATGTTGGACCGAGCCCGCTATCGCCTGTCCACCGTCCTTACTGGTCTCATCAGCCATGAGCGTCGCCTCACACAGCGGATTGTAGAGCTGGCCAGAGACCCCCTGAGCTACTTTGGTAATCTGGTAAGAGCACTGAGAGAGAAAGATCCTTATCTGTTTTGGATTTTGAGTTCAACACTCAGGAGATATATTTGGATTTGTCAGGATAACAACATTAACCCCGAGTATGAAATGCAAAGGAAATCAAGTGAAGCTTTTGTATTTTTGTGTTTAGGTAAAAGAGCACCGTGCATTCACCTTAGAGACCATGTCCAACCACTCCTCCTCCACTGAGCTGTTACAGGAAATCAGACAGATGGTGACTCAACTGAAGAGTTACCTTCTGCAGAGTACAGAGCTGCAAGCTATGCTAGAGCCACAGCATCAGTATGCACAAGACAAACTGGGTAAATTTAAAACTGTCTTAGATACTATGTTTTGTTTTTCAGTTGATTTCTTAGAGTGTCATGTGGGTCAAGCTATATGGAGAACATTTCCTATGTGTGTCTTACTTATTTATACTGAACTACTCAGTCTGTGAAAACAGTTGTATAATATCTCTGTTGGTGTGAAGCTCTGTCAAGTCTGTGAAAATGACTGTGAAAGTATTAAAGGGTTGGTCTCAGTATAGGTTTGGAAACTATAAATTTATAACAGAAAGCCTTACACAAAATTTTGGGTCTGAAATACGTGGGTGTTTTCAGGATCTAATGAAAAATAACTCTGGAATTGCACAACAGGAAATGAAGGGTCTTACATTTGTTGAACTTTGCCTATATTTTAGACCAAACTCTGAATATCTATCCTCTGCCGCCGTGATATGACAGTTCTTTTTTTATCTGTCACTTGTGAGTCTTACTCACAGATACTGAATAGCGGATGCAGCCACCGAAACATTACACACTGGTTTCAGGAGCACTGTTTGATAAATTTTGCAAGGCATCTGGACTGCTGAGGTTTCAAGTTCAAAATCTGGCAGGTCCATCTTGAAAAGCTTTAGCTGGATTTGTTTGTGTCCAGTCAGATAACGACTGGACCCATTAGCGTCTTTTAAGAGGAAAGTGGTGGCAGCAACTGAAGTGATTCAGTTTTGACGTAAGCGAGAGGCGGCTGCAAGCTTGTAAACAATGGCAGCAGCTGAAGAGGTTAGCATGATGCTGCAGTAGTGGCAGTTCAATCAGAACTGGACAGCATTTCCTAACCGAAAGAAGAGCAAAGACCAGCACTGAAGGCTTTTCTTCATGGAAAAGATGTTTTTGTTTGTTTCATGTCCGGCTTTGGTTAATGAATGTGATGGACAGAACATTCATCCAATCACCGTTTAGCTTTTTTTGGAATGACCTGCTGCTTCCAAACACTGTCAATAGGCTGTTTACCAGGTGGACATGTGGAATAATTCCTAATAATATGTGAAACTTTCCATATGGCGTGTCTGGTGAACAGCTTAAAGCCTCAAGTTTTGCGTTAGGGTTGTTGCCATCTTGTTTGGGGGTGGGAGTTGTATAAATATTCACCCCTGTTAGCCTTTCACTACCACTTTTGTGTGTGTGTGTGTGTGTGTGGTGTTTTTTTGTGTGTGAATTTTTTTTTTTTTTTTTTTCAGGTTGTTGGTAGGGTCCCTCTACTTTGTAGAAGTATTTATGAAATACAACAATTTCTATGATCTTAAAGAGTCTTTTACAATAAAAATAACTTAAACGAGTCAGGTTTTAAGAAGTTCTGTGTCCATCCTGCAAATGCAGCCAATTTCTATTTTCAGTTTTTTGTATTTTTAATTGAATAATTAAAAATATTTTGTGTCAAAAGTAGCATTTCTATAATATATATAATTTCTTCAAACCTTCACAATAGATCAGCTCTACAGCGGTTTCAGGATGTGTGAAGCCCACTCAGTAGAATTAAGCTTTTGTCATCAGTGTCAGAGAGGTGCTGATTCAGCTAATATGGTCATTTTTAAAGGTGTTAGTTTGGGGGTTTCTTGTCTATTATTTCCATTAAGAAAGATAGAAAGTAACCGAATGCTCTATATATGTGTGTGTGTGTTTCTACAGAGAGCATAGTTGAAGCTGCTCTGTGCAAGAGTGTACTGAAGCCACTGAGGGAGCCAATTTACCAGAGTCTGGAAAAACTGCACACTAACAACAACAGTCTGAAACAACTGGCACAGAACCAGGTAGGTCTGGCTGTGAGCACGTTAGCAATGGTAATGCTAATAGTAGGGGAAAATAAGTGGAAGTAGCTGTTACTGACAACACAAGTGTACTTTAGCTGCAAGAGAGTACGCACAGTACTGTGCAGCACATTAATATGCATACTTGTGACAGCAGTTGGGATGCTGATGGTGTGTTGTTGCTGTGTGTGTGTGTGTGTGTGTGTGTGTGTGTGTGTATCAGTCTGTTGTTCTAGGCAGCACCACCACAGCATTAGGGATAACCACTGCTGTCCCTGAGGCCTCTGCTATGGAGAAGATCAGCATCAAACTGAACAACCTCCATCTGGAGTATTCCCCCCAGAAAAAGATCGAGCTGCTGCTGAAGACTTGCAAGATCATCTATGACTCTATGTCTGTCAGCTGTCCAGGTGAGAACCTGCAAAAATCATTTAACCTCTGATACCCTCATGCTAATCGAATATCAAAATTTGTCAAGCAAAAAGTACACATATTGTACATAAACATATTTGTTGTTTCCTTCATATTTTCCATCAGTATGTAAAAGGTCCTGTATGTAAATTATATCATACTCTCAGTGCAATTCCTTGAAACTTTCGTGATCTGAACAAGCATGTGGCTAACAGATGTGGTCAAAGGTGTCCCAGTTTCAATCCCTGCTATGGGAATACGTTCATGTTTTTCGGTCAACAATCTTTGCACTGTCATAGTCTTGTTTTTCCCTCTCATAACTTAGAGTCAACATTATTCCTGTGCATACAT
This sequence comes from Acanthurus leucopareius, assembly GCA_029814765.1. Taxonomy (NCBI): domain Eukaryota; kingdom Metazoa; phylum Chordata; class Actinopteri; order Acanthuriformes; family Acanthuridae; genus Acanthurus; species Acanthurus leucopareius. The sequence goes on along the minus strand of JAQMCX010000017.1, from coordinate 11,233,768 downwards.
CACACACAGCACCAATTTTACTTCCACATAAGAACTGTACTTAAACTGATGCTAAAATGTTGCATATAGCACCTTTTGGATAACTGGATACTGTTTGTAAAATGGCTCTCCATTCTTGGCAATAGCATACCTTTTGCTCACTTTGACAAGTGTTTTTGCCTCGTTTTAAGCATAAGCATCACAGTCCTTCACTAAGAGGATAACTTCCTGACTGTTTACTTCCAACACACATATATAAAATGGAAAATAATACATTTTTTTAAATGCATTTGTTGTTCAACATGGGTCTCTTTCATTCTAGGTTCAGTAACCCTGTCAAAAAAAGACTGCCAGGTTTAGTGTTGACAAATGACATCGTGTCTGAATGAAAACCATGACTAAGCGTCCTGTATAAACTTCTCAATCTCAAATAAAAATGTATTTCCTCTCTAGAGTTTACAAAGTCAAATATTTATATATGAGTATGTGTGCGTGTATGTGTGTTTGTAGGGCGGGCCCATGGCGCTGATGACTTCCTGCCTGTAATGATGTACGTCCTGGCTAGATCCAATCTGTCCAATTTGCAGCTGGATGTTGAATACATGATGGAGTTGATGGACCCATCATTAGCCCTGGGAGAAGGTACACACACTCACATGCATACACACTCACACTCACACACACACACACACACACACACAGTTCATCCTGTTGATATGTGTGTGTTTATCACATGAAAGATCACACCCTCATGTGTTTGTGTGCGTAGGTTCCTATTATCTAACCACCACCTACGGGGCTCTAGAGCACATCAAGACTTTTGACCAGCAGAGGGCAGCAACACGGCAGCTCAGCAGAGAGGTTCAGGACTCCATCCACCGCTGGGAGAGACGACGCACGCTCAATCAGGAGCGTATGGCACAAGGATCCGTTCGGGTAAACATACGGACACCCATGTTCACGTGTAGACATGTACACATATACACATGAAGACTCACACACATTTACATACACATACACAAGACATGACTAACAATGTCACACTGTGTGATCTGGAAAAGTCAGAGTGACTCACATGATGAAAGACACATTGAAGATTTTTATTTAAAGCTTCTGGTCTCAGTATGAATTGTGGCTTTATGTATGAAAGAATGAAAACTAAAAAAAGAGAAAAGCAAAGAAGTGTGAAGTAAAAAAGAAGCACCACAAACGCACACAGACATGCATAGAGAAGAAGGCTGAGATGTTGATACTGTTATCTTTATGTAGGTCATCCTTTGACATAACCTTTTGTGTGTGTGTGTGTGTGTTGTATAGGACTTTCTGACAGTGTGTTGTCCTGAGATTGAAACCAACCCTAAAACTCTGGGTGTCCTCCCCACAACAACAATCCAGCAGCTGGCTGAACAGTGTGCGGCACGCTTTGAAAAAGGTAAATGTTTAAAAGACACTGTTACATGTTACTGTCGGAGGTGGGCTTTTACACTTTCATTTCTTTTATTCAACATAATTCAGTTTCTGACCTTCTACCTAAGAACACAATTTTCATAGCATGACACTAAAATTCAGTCTATTTTAAAGGGTTACCTCAACAATCTAAAAATGCAAAAGAACAGACTTAAGTTGGTTAAATAAAACTAAAAAAAAGGGATTTTAAAATGATAAGTCAGGCACGCTTGAACAATGACAACTTTAACCTAAACACTTTGAGAAAGGCTTTTGTTCTTATTTTTATTTAAGTATGACACAAAAAGATTGATTGCCTGAGCTTAGCTTAGCACAAAGACTGGATGCAATGAGAACAGCTTAGCCTGTCTCACTCTAAAGTGTGAAAAATGTACCTACAAACTCTGAGGTTCACGGATCACCATGTTGCATCTTATCATCTCTGCATCTCTCATCTCAATGCAATTTGACTGCCCTGTATTTATTTTATTTTTCCCAAATTATTCTAGAAGTAAAGTATCAAATGTCATACATCATTGGTTCAGGAGAACCCTAAGTTTCAGCTTTGTCCATTTTAAAGTCCCAATTGAACAGCTCCCACACTAACAGTTCCCCCTGCTTCAGATTTGTTGGTCAAGCTAGGCTAACCACATCCTGATTCCAGTTCTGCTCTGAACACAAAGACATTAATTGATAACAGTAGCAGCACTACGACATCATGACTATGTTATTATTATTGTTCTCAGCGTGATTCTCAGGGTTTCTTTCTTCCAGACTCCTACACACTCAGTGTGTATATAGATGGTGTTCAGCAGCCCCTGGCCCCTACAGAGCTGGCTGTCAGTGTTAAGAACAGCTGTAAACCTGGAGCCTACTGCTTTGTCTATCACCCTGTGGATCAAATAAAGAACCAGCCCGTCCGCAGCTGCCCCACTGATCCACCCCCAGTTCCACCTGTGCCATGTTTTTTCCCATCTGACACAGAGGCTGTCAACACTGTGGAGCCAGAGGTGGAGGAGGAGAGTCTGATTAGCTTGTAACTGTTCCAGAATCACAGCGGCAGCTGCTGTATTGCTATGGTAACTACATCCATGTGTTGACTTCTTTAACAAAGTACTGCTTCAAAAAAAATAGGGAAAAAAAAACATTTTATCAGTGTTTATATCTCAGGTCATACTTGAAATATTAAAACCAAAGTGAATTTGTAAATGCAGAATACACAGTTCCTTTGTTTTGAATCGGTTTTACATGAGTCTTAAGTCAGGACTGATGACACCAGAGGGAGCAGTGACCAACCAGAATGAAAAGACCGATTTTGTATGACAACACGGGGTCTGGAACCCCAGAGACTGCATTAGGATGCAGCTTTATGGAATGTAAGAGTACATGTAATTCTAAAATGCACACATATGACCATGTTTATACTGTTTATACTTTATGTTATTCTCTTTGGTGCCCAGGACTTCTGCTTCAAACAGGAGTAGACTGTAAGTTACCGATTTCTTGGTGCAGGATTGTATACGATGAATTTCTAATTTCTATATGTGTTGAAAGTCAAAAGCATTTAGATTAATATTACTTTGTGAAAAATTTCTGCCAAATACTAGCTTAAAGAGGGGAAGAGCAGGCGAGCAGGAGAGCAGTCATATGGACCAAAACTTTCATTTTCATTTCAAACTCTCCAGGAAGCAGTAAGAGGTTTCTTTCCATGTTTGTCTTCTATGTACTGATACTTATTGTATTGTATTGTATTGTAAATAAATTGGCTTTTACAATTTGCCAAAGCTGTTTCTATTTAAAACCAAAATCTTAACATATTGATGTCATCAAGTAGCATAGGATGATCATCACCAGATTTCTTTATTTCATAGTTAAACAGCCACCACAGCAGATGAAGATCTATCTGAAAGACAGAGGCAGAGATGCTCATGGATGAAGTTTCATTCACGTCACGTTATGTTACATGAGCCAACCTCCTGCCTCCCTGTCTCTGACCGGTGTAACTCCTGAAAATGGCAAAAGAAGACAAAAACACACTTCTACTTTGTTTTTGTTTTTTTTAAAAAAAAAACAACAAACAAAAAAACAAAAAACTTCCTTGAGTTTGAACATAGTTGGAAACATTTGAAAATATGAGTAAATGACTCTGCCAAATACATAACATAGGAATTGTCATATTTGGACATTTAAATTCAGAAATGTTGCATATTATATTTTGAGCATTTATTAATAAATTGCAAACATAAGAGATTATTTTATTTCCACATAGAAAGGCTATTAGCCAAATTGATTTGTTGATAACCTGACAAACACAAATTTGATTCATGCCAAAGGCTTTCAACTTGCCTATGAAGCATGTGTAAATGATTTAGGAACATTTACTGAAGTAACTAGTCATCTTGTCCACCATTTAGAAAGTGTTCCTTGTTAAAAGAAAAAAATAGACACAGACCAAGATTATGAGACCGGTGCAAGAATACAAGGCTACAAAGAAATGAGCAAAGAATGGAGGGCGGGGAAAAAAAGCCACAACTAACCAGTTGCGGCTTTTTTTGTCTGTCTGCAACACAGTGCAATAGCAAAACTGTCTCGTTTTTTTGTGTGCCGGACATGAGTCCTCATGACTTTGTCTGTATTCATTTTTACCAACACATGTAGAAATGCTATTATTATAGAGGCCCTGCCTTTTACTGCATGCTCACATATCTGAATTTGTTAAACGTATGCTAGTGGGGCATGTCATCACAAGGAAGCCACATCAAGAAAACCACATTCATTGGCTTTGTTAACTTTAGGCAGGAAAGCTATTTTACAAGTCTTTGTGTCTTTGACAAGTGATGTTTCTTTGTGAGTGATTCAGCTGAAGGTTTTTGACAGACTTGACAGAGCAGAATGTGTTTTATATGGCAGCTGGACGCCAAACAGCATTTAACACCTACAGAAATCAGGAGGTAAAGAAGCCGTGTTCATTACCACTCATGGACCAACATTCTGCCACAGTTCCCACAAGCTAATATGTGTACAGATGAGGTCGGTCCTCTGACACTGACTCTGGCTCCTGTCGAACACCAGCTCAGCAGCTACTCTGTTTAGCACCACTTTAGTTTAACAGTTGTGTCACATTTGTTTATTTACATCTTTTCTTTACTTAATTTGACACATATGTACAGTAAATACACCAAAGGCAAGGTTGTCTGTCTAATAAGGCATCTGCACGCCACATACAGAGTGCTTGGTAATAACAAGCAATTTCTGAAAACATATGACATTCCAGCAGAATAAACTCGTCAACAGTTCAGTGACGATGGCTCAGATGGGAGCTGACAGTATCTCTGATGAGAACAGGTAGTGTGAGGGGACGCAGGCTTTGTGTCTGAAGCTCGTTATTCTTAGTAAAACCAGTGTGTTTCCGAGCCCGTTAAGGCTGGAAGCTTCCTGTCTGCAGGTCGTTATTTCCAACAAGACCCTTAACGAGGTCCTTAAACAGAAACAAGCTTTCAAATGTTAACAAACTCTGCAGAATTTCCACCATTTCCCCTTTTGTCTTCTATTTCAGTAAGGATCCACACAGAGAAAATATTTTTCAGATATACACGTGAAAATGGTCACATTCGATTTTTTCACCACTTCCTTTTAAGTTCATGTGGAATGGATGGAAGATTTCTCACTGCTGAAACACTAATGAGATACTTCTTTTTTTTTTTCTTTTTTTTTTTTTACAAAAGAAGCCGGAGAACAAACATATAAAAGGATTTGTCCGGGAAATGTTCACTTTGCTGCTCTAGCCTACGTCACAGTATCAAATCTAAGAGTGCGTGTCTTTTTTTTCCCTGAAGACTTTGATAAAACAGCTCTCTTATAGCAGCTGAGATGATAAAATGACTCTCATCTCCTCAAAATAAAATGTAGTATCAACTCTGGGCTGCAGTGGAGAAGGCCTGACTGTGCGTCCAGATGTAAAATATGTCATATTATTGCAAAGTTTGAAGTCTATCGATCGCTGAAGGTCATTGCACAGTAACCGCTATCAATGAAATGATCTGATAGTTCACACTTGGCTCTCAGGATGGGAACATCAGTCTGTTGCCTCATAGATTTGGTCCAAAATGAAACAGCTCCACAGGATAGATTGCCATGAAGTTGAGACGCTTATTTTTACATTTTTGACATTGTTTGTGAGGCTTTCAGCTACTCATCTTGGTTTCAGAGCCCTTTACTTTTAAATCACTCTTACTTCTCTTATAGTGCACCTAACAGCTTTCTGAACTTTCTGAATTGTATATCAGTGTATAATTATATTTATGTGACTACAAAAAATTTGTTTATGGTTGTATCATTTAACTTTTTATTGTTTTGTAGTGCTACAAAGTGTGTAAAGAATCATATGGTGTGCCAATGTGTATAAGTGGTTTAAAAAACTCTTCCTTAAAAAAGAGCTGCAGCAGGTTGCTGTTTTCAGTGAAAAGATCTGAAAACCTAAAAGCTGCACATTACCTGCCCATCACCAAACAGCAGACGCGATTAGTGATGAGTCGGTAAAGCATTCAGTCAAGTGGAGCATTTAGGAGCTAAGGAGCCAGATATTTGCCTCAGGACATGGTAAGAACCAAAACTAACAAAGAGGACAGTAAATATTGGAATGAGGTTCATCAGTTAGGCACAAGCTACTAAACACAGGCCACTGTATACCACCAAGTTAGCTTTGTTAAGCTGAAAGATGATAATATATCATTGTTGTGTTTGCAGCTTGAATCCACTGTCCTCAAGTCAGTCAGCTCAGTTGATGCAGATCCATTTGATAACATTTTTTCTAGTGTTGGAAAAGTGAGACGATGAGTGTCATAGAAAAATATCCAGCTTTTGGTTCATCAGCTTCAGATTTGGAAAGAACACACACTCACACGTATACACACAAGCACTATAATGACTTTTAGTAATAAGACGGCAGGCTCTCCACAACAGCACTGTGACCGAGAGTCTGTGTAATGGGACACTAACAAGCTAACAGCACTTCCGCTAGGGCTGTCCCCCTGCACGTTAAAGTCAAAGTTGGTTTGATCTGGAGAAGGGGAGTGTATGCTGGTGTATATGTGTGGGTGGGTTAGGGGGATGGTGGGTTTAAACACTCCAGGTCAGGGTATATATGCATGACAAGAAGCTGACAGTTTTGAACCAGCGTAGAGCTGCACACAGCCACCTTCACAAGGCAACAGCAGTGCAAACGCAAGGACACACAAGTGGAAAATCCAAGCTCTTTTCCTAACTTTTTTCTTTTAAGAGAAGACTGGAGTAGAAATAAGTTGTAAGTGGTTTGCCCAGGAACAGTTCTCTGCTTATGTGAAGCCTGACCTTTAACCTCTGAAGTCCAACCTTAAGAGACTGCCTGCTGGAACAAAACAGACAAAGAGACCAAGTTGTGCATCTGAGAAGCAGGTAAGAAATCAGCCAACAAACAGCCACTGAACAAATGTTAAAAACTTCTATGATGATGTTCAATGAAGCTACAGTTCTGAGAAATCCAAGCAGATCACATCAAAATTATGTAAAAGTCAAAAAGTGTTGTGTCTCATTTTAACATGATGTGTTTTTTTTTTAATTTTGCCTTTTATTTTTTGTTTTTGATTAATTCTATTGTTGATTTGTCTGAAGAGATAGATAGATAGATAGATAGATAGATAGATAGATAGATAGATAGATAGATAGATAGATAGATAGATAGATAGATAGATCATTAAACATGTACTTAAATTGTTGTAACATCATTTTTCTATCATTTTGTAGGATGTCTGAGCTACCTGCTTCCCCGCGTATGTATTATCTGTTGCTTTCCATTCTGGGTCTGACCTTTGTGACATCTGGCTTCCCTCAGCCTCGACTACCGCTCAGGTAAATCTCATCAAGGCAGCAATAATAAGGCTACAATGGTTTGGAGAGAATAATCAAAATAAGACACCAGAAAACAAATGCCCTGAAAAGGCAAGAAAAACATTCTGATTATTTTTTTAGTTGGATCTAGATTGTTTTTTCTCCTGTGTTTATGACTTAAGAACAGGAAAAACAGTTTCTTCCTAGGTTCTTCATTGGTTTTTTTTCTAAACTATGATATTTATAGGTTAATTTCTTAAAGTTATTTTCTGTGAAAACCAAAAAATCTAGGGTCAGAAAAAAACAAACTTTTTCCAGGATAATATTTCGAAGTCCCTTTTCTCTTTTTCTGTCAACTATTAGCGCAGGAGAAGAGTTTTTTTTTTTACTATCAGAGTTCCAAAAGAGGGCAACGTTCATTATTACACTGCATGTGGGAGAAATTCGCTAGGTTGTTAGATGACATAATGTAAAAGGCTACAATTTCCTTTTTTAAGCTTGATGGGCAAATGTATTATTTACTGGGAGAATCTGTGCTTATAAACTTAAAATATTTTTTTTTTTTTATCTTAAGTTATTTATAAATATTTTTACTTCTTTTTTACTACTACTACTACTACTACTACTACTACTCATAATAATAACAATAATAACAAAACGAATAATAATAATAATAATAATAATAATAATAATAATAATAATAATAATAATAATAATAATAATAATAATAATAATAA
>JAQMCX010000017.1:11213251-11225641 GCA_029814765.1 Acanthurus leucopareius | reverse complement strand
TAATAATAATAATAATAATAATAATAATAATAATAATAATAATAATAATAATAATAATAATAATAATAATAATAACACACATCACACTTTTGGTCAAAAAGCAAGGCTTTTTACAATGTGAGTAAAGATTTTTTTTTCCAAAAAAAGGCAAACTTGTCTATGCAGAGTGGAAAATCAGTGGGAAAATATTTTAACTTGCCTTTTTTAAATACTTGAAAAACAATTGAAAATCATCTTGGAAAAAAGTTCTTTTTCACCTGGCAAAAACTTTTTTTTGTTTTGTTTTTTAAACCCATTTTTAAAGACTGAAGAAAATAAAATGAGAAAAAAGATCCAAGAGAAACTTTTCTTTGGACCTGTTACAAGCTTGTTTTGGTAAACCTTGTTTTTTTCACACTTTCTCAGGTCATAAACACTGGAGAGAAAGTAATATTAGGGTCAGACTTAGAATATATATCACATTTCCCCCCTTAGTCTGTCAGGGCTTTCATTGAAGTGAAAGAAATTTAACTTTTTTTCTCTTTGGCATGTCCGACTTAAAATCTATACATATAACAAGGAATTTCCCATGGCATCCGTAGATGGATTTTTTTTCTGATTGCAGGAGTCCTGATAATTCAGCAGAGCCTAAACAAGATGATTGGGATGTCTTCTTTCCCTCCATCTCTCTCCGTGATTGGAACATCCATATGATGTCAGCCCCTGAGCTTGGAGCTGCAGACAAAGCCGGGCTGATGAGGGAGGCGTGGCTGTTTGCCCCAGAAAAGGCAGAAGCAAGGTAACTGCATAGTGAGGGGAAATGCTCTCATGAAGTTCAAATCAAATGGTACAACATAAGCACAGATTTGATATTTACACAAACAAATACACATTCTCTTTAATTATACTGTATAGATATTAATCTGTATATTAATAAACTGTCTTTTATTAGCCTGGCAGTGTTAAATTAGTCCAAAGCCAAATCCATGCAACACCACCTTATAGTGTACAGTAGTTCTATTGTAGATCTATATCAAGAGCAGTTTAACCAAAAGTTTAGTTTTTAGTTTTGCAGCTTAATGCTTGTTAAGATTTCTTGGTGGTTATGGATTTTTAAAGCTGTGGACTGAGCCAGGCCCGTCATTTCCTATGTTCTAGTCTTTATTGGTTACTGACTAGATTTCATATCTAAGACAGAAGGATTGTTCTCATCAAACTCTAGAAAAGATAGAAAATGTTTGTTTACCAAAATATATAATTTTTCCAAGCATCAAAGGATATGTTGTGCTTCGGGGTGCTATTAGGATGCAACATTATACCAAAATCTAGTAGTGCATACATTAGGACTTCATGTACAAGTTTAGGTTAAATTCAAAAGGGGGAAACACAGACATTGTTTATACACAGTAATATAATAGTATTGAAGCCTCAAGCACCTGGGTTCTTTCCCAGTTCCTGATCTTGAGGTCTTGGTCTGTGTATCTCTAGCATAGAGAGGGCGTGGCCTGCTGCTTGGTCATCACAGGGTGCCGGCATGGTGAAGAGGAACATGGTGGTGGCTGATGATGCTGCCTTCAGAGAAAAGAGTAAACTCCTCACCTCCATGGAGAGACAGAAGTGGCTCAACTCCTACATGCAGAAACTACTGGTGGTTAATTCCTGATTCTGGCAAAGAGCCTTTTAAAGGGAAGCTAAGTCTCTGGATATGTGCTCAGCCGGATACAAGATAGTGTAGACACTGTAAAGACATTAACACCATTAGCATAACTGATCTATGTCTTATGGCTCTTTCACTACTTTATTATTCCAGCTCAAAATTGTATTTAAGTTACTGATTTCTTCAAAGCTGTAATGAAAAGTTAAGAAATAAGTTTTTGGTGTTTAACATGACCAAATCTCTGGTGTTCACGCTGAAAATGGGTTGGTCATATGGAATTTTAAGCAGAAATAAAGGGGCAAACAATGATTTTGACAGCTGCAGTTTGTGTTTGACTTTTTACAGCTGTACTGACATGACGACAGCTAAACATAACCTAAGTTCAAAAATAGTGACACTGTGAAAACCTTAAATAATACAGAATGGGACAATTTCCTTTTTGACATGCACTTTTTTGAAAACAGTGTGAAAATAATTTATTCAATGTTTTTCTTCATGACCTTGTATTGATTTTGTAAATATATGCTTATTCTGAATTTGGTGCCAGCAACACATTTCAAACCAGTTGGAAAAGGTATCTGTGAATATTCTCATTCGTCATGGTCAGAGTCATATCTGCGCAGTTCGAACACAACTGGACTTTGTCAATTTGTCAGTGAAGATGTTTCGCCTCTAATCCTCTAAGCTAGACTAACCCAGTCTAGTCTGTTGCGCATGAACTGATGAAGACCCTTGGATTAGAGGCGAAACGTCTTCACTGACAAATTGACAAAGTCCAGTTGCGTCCGATTGGATTGCCCAGGTACAACGAAAAACTTAGAGGTTGTAGAATGCTCCAAAAACACTTGTTTGTTACATTCCACAGGTAAACAGGTTCATTGGTAACAGGTGATAGTATCATGGCTGGGTATGCATGTGGCTTTCTGACATGGTTCAGTCATTCCAATGCAAAATTGAACAAGGTTCATGAGTTTATGAAACACATGTTTGTATAAAGGATATTATTACATTAGCTCAGAGATACTTTTTAAAACTGCTGTCAGTAAAAACTTGTTTCCAAATGATTGCATTCTGCTCTGATTTATTAATTTTGTAACTGAGGTTGGAGTACAGTCATTCTATATATCTATTTGTATATTCCACACAATTTGACTTCAGGCAAATAATGGGACTGCAGTGTTTCACTGTGAAAATGATTGTGATTAGATTACATTAGTAGTACTACTGGAGGTCACATGTTTTTCTGTCTCAGAGTGAGATGATAATAGTTGTACCAGTGTAAAGTACAAAGCTGAGCCAGCTTGGCATAGAGATTTGAAGTAGGGTGAACAGCTTGCACATAAAGTTGAAACAACACCAACCAACACCATCCACTGCCATTATAAAAACAATATCATTTGCCTTGCTCATGTCATGATCAAAGGTCTATGGTGGTATTAAAACCAGTTCGTCCAAGCTGCCAGCCATCTCCTGCAGCCACATCCTGTTGGCCAGTCTCAACCTGTCCCTCCTTTCCAGCAGCAGAGCCTCCGTCTCATGAAGCAGCTGCTCAGCCTGAGACGACGGGAGCTCCTCTAAAACCTCAGTCCCACTGCTGAGCCCCTCTGCTGGGTGACTGCTGTGTTTGACTGGCCTCTGAGTCTGCAGCCTGGCTCGGTAGACCTGGGGGAAGGAGGGCATGGATGGGAGAGAAGACAAAAGAGGAGGGACGGAGGAGATGTCCGCTACTCCCTGTGAGTTCTCCTCCCTCCCTCCTCTGTCCTCAGCATTCCCTCTGCATGTCCTTTGTCCTCTCTGGGATATCAGATGAAAGGGATTTTAGAAAACAAAACATACAGCAAATAAGACACAAATAAGAATAACACTATGGCCAATATATCACAGAACATTAAGTTAAAATTACAATGAAATTTCTGGTGATCAAATGTTTTAATTACTGAGCTCTAGAAATGTTAAAAGGTGGACTTTTAAACTGTAGACAGAGCCACACTAGCCATTCCCCCCCGCTTTTAGTCTTTATGCTAAGCTAGGCTAACACATCCTAACTCCAGCTCAGAATTTAACACATAGACCTGAAAACTAATATTAGTGTTTTCTTCTTACTCTGGGAAAGAAGAAGGCCATAACATGTTAACTATTTGTTTTTAAATACACTGGATAACTTGTACTTACAGGCTCCTTTTAGACTGAATATGTCTTTCTCTACACAACATAGTTTGTGCTTTTTCAATCCCTTTCATTTTTAACAATTTCAACAAATATTTCTTCACAAGGATCATTTAATTCTAATTAGCGGCATCAGGAAATGACCTCTGTGGGAATGAACAACTCGCGTGTGTGTTTCACACCTGTGCTGTGGGCAGTTTTGACAGCATGTCCTCTAATTTCTCAAGCCCCCAGTTTCCGTGATGACACACTCTAGCGCTCTCACTGGGTGCATGTGTAGGCTTTTTGACAACAGGATCTGTTAGATGGCAGTCCATCACACTGTCCTACATGTACACACACATGCTGAGTTACATTTCCTGGAGGACACTGTGAGAAGAAGTGAGCAAATCTGCTGGCTGGTAACAAGAATTGTAAAAAAAATACTTTGGTGTTCAAATTCAGTCAAACACATTGTTTAGAATAAAAAGGAACAATCACTTTTTTAATGAATTGGCAGTTTTTGAGTCACTCACTTCTATGCTGAACTGTGTTGATGTTTCCATGTTTGTTGTCATGTGTCTAACTCACCATCCATGTCCAGAAGACTTTTTCCACATGTGTCCAGTTCAGATATGCTTCTAGGAGGTCACAGAGCTGCTGCACACTCACACAGTCCTATAAAACACACACACACGTGCGCCTGTAAGTCTAACAGGTGGAACACTAACACATTGCATTTTATAAGATTAAGAACTGCTCACACACTGCTTTTCTGTTCACACTGAATCAATTTTTCCCATAAATATTACAGCCAAAAGTTCTATCTTAAAGTGCAAAATTAAAAAAAAAAATTAATTAATGTGATACTGTGCACTTTTACTTTGATGGCTATTACAGAAACTGAAATTATTTTGTGGATAGAAATTGTTTAACATGGTTAGATAACAGAACATTGTTTTGTTATCCAACCATAGCTCTTGGGCTGAGTAAGTTACTAATAATTCATTCTAACAACAGAACAAACACTTACCTCTCCTAACACTACTGAGTGTTGATCAGAGGAGGACAAAGGGGAGGGGAGGATGGCAAACAAAACCTGAAAAAAAGTGATTTCCCACTTAGATTTGAATACTTAATCAAATAAATGTTTCAGTCACTAAAATAACTACCTAGAAACTTTAGCTTGTTATGACACAGTATTAAACTTATACTGATGCCTTAATATGACTTTTATAAGCAAAAAAGAGAATCAGCCAGAAATCTAGCGAATTGTATATAGTTATTCTTAAAGGTCCAGTGTGTGTCACTGTAGTTTAACAGATGTCATGAAAGAAAAGATTCAAAATGAACGCTATATGTAATCAACTTAGTACTAAAGGTGGATCATTTAAGAAGAATTTGTTCAGTAGAACCACAAGTAGATACAGTACATTACCTCATAGCTGTGTTCAAAAGAATAAGAGTTTGAATAATAAATTGCACCTTTGTTTCATTCATTTAGAAAAACAAATGACACTTGTCAGATCAAGATCTTTATGACCTGAGATACAGTGCAGCCTTAGTCCACAGGGAGTGCCAGCATCAACAAAAAATGGAAGTCTTCATAGCTGCTTTGTAGTGTATCAACTATGTTCTTATTTCTTGCTTATATTTATGAAAAATACCTGAGATTTTCCAAACAGTATATTTGCATTTGCAACATGCATATTCTGTCATATGGAAATTTAACACCATTAAAGGTCAGGGGTTTGTGCGCTTTGGCTACTGTTTGGAATAAAGACTTTCATAATTTTGAATCATGCAGCACTTGCACTCAAAAACATCTAATTTGTTGAACTTTGCACAAACTTTTCAAACACGGCAGCTGGCAAATACACAATGGCAGTCAGTAGAAAAGTAAATAGAGGATTGTCTCACAGCATGGAGCAAGCGAGTTTGCTCGTCTAGCATAGACAGAAGGGTTCGCCCCTGGTGTCTCAGGCTGCCAACGAGCCACTGAAGTTTCCTCAGAGATGGTGAGTCTAACTGGAGCTTATTGGAAAGCTGTGGGTTTCCCTAACACACAGGGAGAGAGGAGATGAAAGAGAATACAAAATTAAAACCCGGGCTAGATTTATCAGATTGTATTGGAATTTATACATGTGTTACTCACAGGTGTGGGTGTGAAAAGTGTTTTGTCCAGTTGCTGTACTCGCTGTGTCAGCAGTTTTTCAAGTGTCTCCTTAGCTAACAACCAGCCAAGCGCCAGGAGGAGGTCTCTGCTGGAGAACCTTACTCCTTCCCTTGCTTCTCCTCCCTCCCTCTCATACATCCAGTCAGCATAGTAGCCAGTCTGCCAGAGACCTGCTGCAACCAGCTTCCTGGTCTGTGAGGCTATACACAAACAGAGAAAAATCTGTGTGACAAACTCCAAGCAAAATGTAATTCTCCACTGAAATCATATTATTATTATTTTTTTGGTTATGATAGATATTTTATCTAAAGGGTTGTTTTCAAGTAACTGGGAAAAAAAGCAGCTCCTGAACAAATAGCATTATGAGCCATGAACAGAGAGAGGAAAAACCAACATGACCACTGACCCCCTCTTAGCTGTGCACGAGTTTCACAGGAAACAATGCCAGCTGTCTGAAGGATGCTGGCAAGAAGCTGCCAGAACTGATCCTCCTAGAAATCAAAGAGTTATTGACAAAGATGTCTGTACAGCATGTTAGTATTCACAATACACTTGGTCTGGTGGGAAGAAATCTGCTAATAAAAGCATACCTATCATCTTACTGTCTGCCTACTCCATTAATTTTACAAGAAATCACCGCAATCGGTTTTTAGCCAAGTTTTCCCAAATTTGGCTGTTGTGTAACAGAAATTTATCAAGAAACAGTTTTGTGTAGTTATTTCTACTTTCATCAATAAAAAAAAATTAAATGAGCATAACTATTGTATCTAAATTAAAGCAACTATAAACTAAAGCTGGCAAATTAATTTTGGCTGATAGAAAAATTAGTTACTAAAGTTACTAAAAATAGTATTTAGAAAGTATTTAAAATAGAAAGGATCTCGAGAAAATGTAGTGGCATTCTACTCCTGACAGTGAAAACAGATGATGTACCTACCACCTCGACTCCACCACCAAATTTAGCCCGCCTGAAGGTCTCCGGTGCCGGGACAGCCTCTAGGCCGGTAGCAGCTAGCAGTCTGCACAGAGCTCCGATCACCTGCTTCACCTCCACACTCACAGCGGCTTTACTGCGCTGCATTACCACCACCCTGCACTGAATACATCCGACTTAAACTTTTACGACACTCACATATCACCGCCAGTCCAAAAGAGACTGTTACAACATTTCAAAGACACTTTTAATTACATTTTCACCTCTCTGAAGTTAAGTTGTTGATATTTTCAAAGGGCATTTCGCGGTAAAGCGACAACTTCCGGGTTCGAGGTCGTTGCCAAGGAAGTGTGTGGAAGTATTGTGATTGATATCGAAGTTGACCAATTACAAATTGCAAAAATTCTGCAAGCAGTAGGACGGAAAAAACTTTTCATTTGTGCGTTCATTTTTTCACACACTCTGGAAAAAGATGATTTCTCAAAGTTTAGTTTAGGGTCATCTCGAGAGCAAAATATGCCAGTCACGTTACCTAAATTAACTTACTGCCATTGGTTGGAGAAGTAATAAGATAAAAAGTAGAAAAACTATAAGGTGAAAAATACTAAGCTATAGATAAAGATCCTTCAAATATATAGGTATTATCACCAATATTCCTTGAGACAATCAAAAGTAAAAGTACTCATTCTATTGAAAGAAATGTCCCTATGAGTGTTCTTCCTTTATAAGTTTTTTTTTTTTTTTTTTAATATTGCAGCTGTATTTGTGTAAATGTTGTACTTTACCGATGTCAATGTTTATGGATGTGCACATTTACTTAAATGTACTTAGTTACATTTCACTAAGGCTTCTTCACATAAATAACAAGAACAGGTGGCTTGGTTAGTGTCGTTCAATCACTAATTCTTCTGTTCAATATGGTGATATATTACCAATATTACTATTATATATTTTAAACAACACAGTTGAATAATATTTATTTCAAATATCAAAATCACTTAAAAATCATAAACACCTCAAATTTTTATGTACAAACATTTCTTAAAATAAATTAAAATATGAAAATTGTTTTCCACAGACTTCAGTAATTAATGAACATATGCTACATGCATTAATCGCGGAAACTACACATCCAACATTAACCTAAAACTGACATTAAAAATACAGAAGAATGCCCTTAAAAAAAAAATTAGACCTTATTACAATGCCTATTCATGTCAATCAGAATTTGATCAAGTTAAGACATATACAACATGACCTCAGTGTTACAGTCTGTAAGATTTCAAAGAACACATTAGCAAACAGAGCAGTGGATGTGTTTTGGTTATGCATGTTTTCACTCTCAATAAAATGTTGGCTAAACAGTCCTGCGGCTAGAGACAGTCTCTTCATGTACCATGAGAAAGTCAGTATATACTAACTAAATCTCCTATTTTGTAATACTACTTACTTCCTGAGAAGTTAGAGGTTGGTAAAAGACCCTGGTTGCAGTGAATTACTATATTTTGTTAACAGTCTGACAGCTTGTAACAGTTTGCCAAGGCAGGATGCAAGTATTGCTGATTCTTCATTTATGGTTGACATTAGAAATCTATCATCCCAGTGTCCCTTTTTATTACCATCAATTGTTCCACTAATTAGTCCACTGTTAGGTAAATGTAGCACAATCTATCTTCTTTTTTTGGCTCTGGCCATCCCTCATGGTGATGTTGTGAAGAGAGGCCTGTGTTCTGTATTTAGAGGTAATTCCATCAGCGTGTGCTACAACTGTGCCACACCAATGTCTCTGCTCACCAGTGGGTTCAATACCCTGTGCTTTAGTTCTTGCTATAAGAACATGGAGAGGCATATAAATCAAGAAAAATTTTAAAAACACATTGTAGACGTATACATAGTGTTAGCACTAGGAATTGAGCTTATGTAATTCTCATTAAAAGCTCTTTCTGGTCCCAAACCCACAAGGCCTGAAGTACTGTAAATTTAAAACACATTTTTAACTCTAAAACATACACATTCTGTGTATTTGTTGATTATTTGTGCTTTTTAATCTACACCATCTATGTCGTTCAAAGTCATTTGGTATAAAGAGAAGCACCATAACTAACCATGCAAAACTTAAAAACGTGAAGACTCCAAGACAAAGGGGTTGTATTTTTGCAGACAGTCATGCTTCTTAGCTCTCCCCATCTCCTTCATCCTCTTCTTGTTTGATGATGGGGGTTCCTAATCACAATAAGGAAAGAGATCAATGGTCACATCTTCAAAGCAACGACTCATTGCTATTACGTGCCTACTACCATCACTAGTGATTTCAAAATATAGATTTGATTTTTATAGTTTCTACTTTTCATTTCACAGAACCTCAAGCCATTTTCATAATGTTTCCTGATCAACTACCTCAGAATTCCCAAATAAATGAGTATTTGACACTAATAGTGGGGGAAAATGCGAATTTGCTTTAAGCAATTGCTCTTTATAAAACTATTATTAGCTTTTCATTTAGCACTTTCTCTAAAAAATCTTACCATCTAGTGTCTTCAAATTAGGTAGTCTTTTACAGGCTTCGTCCATCCAGGCTCCCTCAGCTGAATACTTCTCCTCTAGAGGATTCCCAACAAACACCAGTTCCTTGAGGCATGGCAGGTCAGCCAGCCTGGCAAACTCTCCTACACAACACAGAAAAAGGACATCATAGACCAAATTAAGGCGTACTGTTGTCAACTTTAAAAACAGAATAATTACCCTAAGATTATTACATTATTGCTAAGAAGTAAGAGATCTTTGCTGCCTTCAGTTAAGCTTTTAAGATTGTGACAAACTTTTGAAGAATTTTCCTTCCCACAAAAATGAAGAGGGTACTGTGCCGCCAGCAGAAAATGTGACCAAAGATTGCAGAATGAAAGGCTGATTTATAATCTCTGCTGACATATTTATCTTGTTCCACAAAAAAAAAAGATTTTGGCAAGAGGAGGAGGTATAATATTTTAAAACAAGTCAATTAGCTTTGTAAATACTCCATTTATGTCTGAATAAACCCAACATAAACATTTTTCAATATATTTAGCTATATCTATTTTAAGTCCAATTTTAATTTTAGTCTTAACAGTTTTGACTATATTTCTAAATGTAGCTTACCCCATTCTTTGACCAGGTTGTTGGACATGTAGAGGACTTTAAGGTTCTTCATGCACTGAACTCCCTTCAGTTTCTCTATCAAGTTATAGGAGATCCACAACTCCTGTAATGTGTCCCCTACTGCCTCCTGCACACAAACATATTTACACACACACACACATACACAAAAATACATATATTCACAGCATGTAGTTTACATGTACAACCACCTCTGAAACTATTTTAGAGTAGAAAAGTTACAAAAATTGCATTATGAAAGACAAAATGTGAAAAAAGAGAGAAACATGAAAGAACATTTTCACAAGAAAGCTAGCAGCCATTCACTCTGTATCATATGTTACTCACCAGCCCAGTGAGGACCTTTATATTGTTTCTTCCTAACGACAGTATCCTTAAATTCTCTGGAAGCATACAATATTACATTAACTTTTCACTTCTCCATCAATATACAGAGTTTTCCTGTGTGGTTATATGCATGTAAGCAGTCATTACTCACTCAGGCCATTGAGATTGGTTATTTTCTCAATGCAGTTTGTGGACAGGGACAGCTTCCTGTGGATGATATAGTGCAATAACTTATATCAGTTATTATGATGAAATACAATGACATACTAGTCTAGTTTTAAACACCGACTGCGCAAGTGCTCTTAACTTAAGAGGACATCCATGGGTCATTCTCATTAAAAGTAGATATGAAAATAAAATAAACATCTGTAACTTTAAAAAAAAAAATTATGTTACCTTTATGTAGAACTAACAAAACAATATATACCAATATACCAATACCAATATATAACAACTTGTTTAAATAGGTAATATTGCTGTTGCCGCAGGACTCACTCGCAATTGGAGAGTGTGGAGAGAGAAGCATCCATCTTTTCTATAGGAGGAACCTGACCATACAGTTTTATGGCTTTAGCCTCACTCACTTTCTCCCCTGACTTTTCCTCCTGTACACACACACGCACACACACACACACACAAAAACACACAGACACACACACAGACACACACACACACACATATCAAAAGATGCAGTCACAACTATGCTACAATCATAAAACTACACAATGAATTAACAGCCACAACTTCTATATACTTGTATAAATACACAAAAATACTTATGTAACTGTTTGTGTTTCCATAAGCTATTCTGTATGGTACTCACCCATTTGGCCAGTGCCTCTCTCACAGTCGTTGCTTTGGCCTGGAGACACATCAACATGACATTTAATTAGACTGGGAGAAGGTGAATTATGTCGTCAGTGACAAAACAGCCTTTACGCTAGGTACTGTAGACAAGCCAGCAACAGTTTAATATGAAACATTTACTTTTTACTCGGCCACTGCCTATGAATAGATACTGTCTTTATTACAACTGTAAGGGTTTTGGCTGCCAGACATTTCATCCTGATCAGCAATTTGAACTAGTTTGGTACTCCTCCTTCCACTACAAGACTTAGCAGCAGAAAAACAATAAAATATATCGCTGCATGGACAACCACACGACCTGACGTTAGGTAGCGTTAATTGACATTTATGTTTAGCTAACAGGCTAATTAAAGTTAGCCCATGTTAGCTCAGAACGATGTTGCATGTTCGGTCCACTACAACACAGTAACCAAGCTAAGTTACTACATTTTCGCATCGATGGTTACAATTGATAATGTAAATTATGCCAAAAAACACCCATAAGAAACGAAAACACTCACCATGTATTTGGTTGATGTCTACTCTGGTTGCTATGGTACTGCAAGGCAGCCTCGGAGTTGCGCATGCGCAGTGTCACTGACTGGGTGTTGTATACAGTCAATGGGCTTGACCCAGTTGAGAAAACAATATTTAGTTGCAGTTAAAGGAGATAACAATTAGCTACTTTTGTAAGTACTATTGTAGATAGTTAGATTTATAATAAATGGCTGTTTCAGGTGTAAAGGCTCTTTCACCAGTTATCATAATTTTATCTCACAGATGAGGCTGATTATGTTCTCACATTATTAACATCGTTATTACAGTTACATCGTTAGATGTGCAGGGGAGAATGAAAAAGGAGTCCCTCACGCTAACTCATGTGAAGTCTACCGAGAAAACTAGCTTGTCTGATATACAAGCTGACTTCATTCTACAGAATAAGGATATTGTGCAAGAAAACAAAGCATGCCATTGTCTAAATGAAAACCCCTCGGAAGGAAACTGTACCAGTGTCATGCTACTATTATAGGCCTATCTAATATCCCTCATATCATACCTTATCTAATATCTAGCCTCATCATCCCTCAGTGATGTGGACGTGATAGATAGATAGATAGATAGATAGATAGATAGATAGATAGATAGATAGATAGATAGATAGATAGATAGATA
>JAQMCX010000017.1:11186520-11202210 GCA_029814765.1 Acanthurus leucopareius | reverse complement strand
TAATAATAATAAGAAGAAGAAGAAACGGAGCAATAACAATAGAGCCCTCTCCTGCTTTGCAGGGCTCGGGCTCTAATTATTAAAACTGCATCATATTCATTGTGTCGTTGACTTTGTGATCTGTAACGTGAACTTCTCTCTTCTATAGTCAGTGACAGCTGTTTCAGGAACTTGGCCGAGGACAGAAGTGGAGTCAACCTGAAGGACCTGGTACATGATCCCTCACTGTGAGTCTTCATACACTCTATGTTCAAAACCGCCTGCTGTCCTAGCAGTCTAGAATTGGACCAGTCTATCCTGCCAACTGTATCCCATAATGCAACACTTTGCACTGAGTGATACAGTTATAGATCCAGTCAGGCCGACAGCAGAAAGTTTTTAACAATTTTTGTATATTATTTTATTACTTAATTCACTCCCGAGAGATTTTAGGTGAAAAATCAATAGTGTAGATACTGAATAATGGAAATTTTGTAAAATGAATAAGTGATGAAGTTTTATAAGAACCTGCAGAGGTAGCTAGCAGGTCAGCTGGTCGGTCACACTTATAGACCCTGCTTTCTAAACAGTCACGCAAACCACTGCAGCCAACGCAGCAGACGCTGTCAGCAAAAGTGACAGAAGAAAGCAGTCTCATTGCTTATATTGTCAGTTTTTGTACTCTTGTAATTGTGTGATTACACTTTTGATGTATTTTATAAAAATTTCGCAGCTATTGCCAAGAAGGAAATATTCATTGTATTATTAAACCAGCAAGGACATTTACATTTATGCAGTATGCGATAATATTTCACTCAGTGTTTGTCAGTACTATGTAGTGGACTGTTCCAAATACCAGTCACAGTCCACAGTTTGCAGACCTATGCTGGAAAAGTACTCATGCACGTACACATGACATTACACTCATTGTATCTTTGTCACCCTCTGCAGGCTAGGAGGAGTCATCGCAGCCTACAAGATCGTTCCAGATGAGATTGATGAAATCAAGGTATGCATCACTGAGTTTTCTAGCAACCACATCAAACAGGCTATGAAACAAATACCCAGGGTGAAAAGTGAGCTTGTATATTGACCAAGTGGTTTCTTAATGTTAAAATTTAACAAGCAGCTCAATACATTGCCATTAAATCTGTCAGCTACATGCGTATTTTACCAACACTGTGCTATGGGCTGTGCCCTATGCATAACACTGTGCAGTGAAAAAAGTCTGGACTCTTTTTTTACTGGCACCAAAATATTTTAATCTCTCAATCTCTAAGGAACTTCTCCTCTGAGGTACTTAGCTGGTAAAATTTTCTTAATGTGTGACACCTGAGCAGAACAGAAGTTTCTTACCACTGGGGTTGGAACCCACATGTTTGTTTGTTTTTTTTAAGAAAGGTGTCTTTATCCATTCTCAATACCAGTTGGACTTCTCATATCCCAGGCAGAGATGAGCGGTGTTGTAGGTGTTACCTTTGCATGTGTGTTTACAGGAAACTCTTTTGGAGTGGTGTGACGAACTAGAGCTCAATCTCATTCTCACCACTGGAGGAACCGGCTTTGCACCACGAGATGTTACACCTGAGGTAAAAACACTAAGAACACTAAGAGCCACTGACTGCAAAACTAAAAGTAAAAGTTAAATGTATTAGAAAAAACAAATCAATCAATGGCAACATTTGATTTGAAACCTTCAGAACTAAACTAGCAAGCCCTGGTTGATTTAAAAAAATAACTGATATGATATATATATATTCTAACGTAAACAAAAAAATGTTGCCATAAACACAGTGAAATGTTGTAACTTGCTGAATGTTTGTTTGTAGGCCACCAGGGAAGTGATCGAGCGAGAGGCTCCGGGTATGGCTCTGGCCATGCTGATGGGATCTCTGAACGTTACACCTCTAGGCATGCTGTCCAGGTGAAGACTTCATACTTTCACTTCTTTGTTAACTGTCAGTCAGTCTGGCTTTGTGGCAGATCAGATTTCCTTCTCAAATGAGATCTCTAAGAGACTGTCAGCACTGTTATTTTTAAGGGATCAGATCAGATTTGTGCATCCAGACCAGAGGTTGCATTAGACTTTCTGTTTGTCCATCATGTTGACAGACGGGGACATAAAAATTCCATCATGATTATTATTATCCGTCATTGTAATTTTATTTTCTAAAATTATAAGACATGTTATAGTTTTAATTCATATATGTTTATAAATGTAAACATAAAAACTTATAGGTTAGGCCTTTCAGCTTTGGTGTTAAGAGAAAAGATGAACAGCTAACTTTTGCTCACTTTTAATGTAGTCACACATTTTGCACTGTGTAAAACACAGCACTGTGCACAATTGCTTGTATGTAATTAAATGCATTAAGTGTGATCACTGCAGAGGTGATTTTCATCAAGTTTTTCTCAGACACCTCTGTCTGTGGTCTGTCTTATCCTCCTCCTGCTACCACCTGCTTGTCCTTCGTCTGCTGCGGCATCAGTCGCTCTTTTTTCACCTTGTTTATCAAAGCCATCACAATTACTGGACTTTTTAAAGAAACTTCAGACACAACTGCTGTTACTCATTGCAATGGCTAAAGTCAAAGAAAAACTTGATATCAAAGACAATACCCCAGACAATAGCTAGTTAAAATGACACACCTGCCACTGGCTGGACAGGGGTGTGAATTATAATTGTTAAAATGACAGAGGACCTTTAAAATGTTACGTCATCGTTAAAAAAAATCTGTCAATGATGGAAAATATTCAGTTAATGCAACCTCTGGGCCGGACATAGTCAACATTTCTGCTCATGAAAATGTGGTAACAATTTAGGTATCAATAACTGCTTGCACTGCGGACATGGTGTAAGTCATAGAAATCTATCATCACACCCTCCAAACAATTGTGCTGTCAAATGCCGGACTTCTCCGCTGCACCTGTAAAAATCTACTTGGAATCTTATTTTCAGCTTCTTAAAAAATGACTTGGATTTAATTTGCAAAAGTTGCATTTAATGTTGCTTTTTGCTGTTCAGACTTCCTTAAATCAGTCTTGATGCAGTGGTCTTGATGCTAGCATTCCGAACGAGGTTCGACATGCCGTCTACACCAGGAAATGCTGTACTTATCCGCTAATCTGTTTTATTGTAACCTTGTTAGTGTGTGTGTTACCCTCTCATGCTCTCACCCCTTTCCACTGTGTTCTCTCCAGGCCAGTGTGTGGTATTCGTGGTAAAACTCTTATCATTAACCTGCCAGGGAGCAAGAAGGGCTCTCAGGTAGGATTCTTTGGCTTAACTCGGTGGTGTATAACCTGATGTGTCTCTGGTAGACTGAAAAGAGAGTTTCTGGATCTTTATTTATTCCAATAGCACAAACTTTAAAATATAATACAAAATAACATTTAAATAAGTGAATAATGCAAAATTAGTTATGTAATGCCAAAGCAAAAACACGATTTCAGAATTTTTTTACAAATGCATGTAAAAGAGCAAAACTGAAATATCACATTGTTTCAAATATTCAGACCCTTAACTCAGTGCTTAGTTAAGGAATTTTTGTGCAAGTGATTATAGTCTTAAGTGCCTTTAGATATGACACAAAATATCTGTCTTTATGCACCTCGCTGTTGGGATGGTATTGTGCTGGTGAATATGGGCGCCCAGTTTCATCCAGACGTGATGCTTAGAAATGAGGCCAAACAGTCCAAAAATGTTTTAATCAGACCAGAATCTTGTTTTGACAGTTTGAAAGTCCTTAAGGGACTTTTTTACAAATTAGAAGTAGGTTTTCATGTGTCTGTCATTCATGGAGATGCTTCTGTGTGGCCACTGTGCCATGAAGTCCAGACTGATGTCTTGCAGAGATGGTTGTCTTTCTGGAAATTTCTTTCTGCTTTTTCAAACTTCTTTCGTTTAACAATTATCACTATGCTCTTGAAAACCGTTAGTGCAGAGGACATTATTGTGTCTGTCTCTAAGCTCTACAGGCAGTTCTCTCAAAGTCATTGTTTGTGTTTTGCTCTGATGTGCATTATCAGCTGAAGACATCAGTTCAAGAAATGTATGCCTTTCCACATCACATCCCATGGTGGCCAGTCAAGGTGTAGAAACACCTCAAAGGTGATCAAGAAAAACCAAAATCCCCTGAGCTAAATTTCAAATGTTATAGCAAAGGGCCTGAATACTTCTATCAATGTGACATATCATTTCTTTCTTCTTTAAACATTTGCAAAATGTATGAAATCTTGTTTAAATTCTCTGACATCATGGGATATTTAGCATAGATTGATGAGGGAATTTTTTTAGCCTTATGATTTAGGCCCCAGGCTGCAACATAAAATAAAAACCAAAAAAAATGAAGTGGTCTGAATACTTTGTACTTTGTACCAGACTAGTACGACAGGAGAGTTTATAATTAATGAACTAGTTTATAATTAACTAGTTCCAAGCTAACTCTTGAGTTAAAGTCCATGGTTGCTGTTTGAAAGATAAGTTTAAAAGTGCAAAAGTTTATTTTGTGTGTTGCGTTACTCTCTGTAGGAGTGTTTTCAGTTCATTCTGCCCGCTCTGCCCCACGCCATTGACCTGCTGCGTGAAGCCACAGTTGGGGTTAAAGCCACACACGCCGCACTGGAACAGCTGCCCTCCCCTTCCCCTCTGCTGGCCAACACGCACACCAACACACACACCAACACGCACACCATGGAGCGTGGTACCCAGTGCGAGGAAGAGGAGGACGAGGAGGAGGACCGGAGGAGAGGTCGACATGCGCACAACCACCACCATCACCAGCATGGCTCCTCCCACATCACCGCAGCTGCTATTGCTGCCAAGGTAACCAGTCGACGGGACACACCACGACCAGTGTGGCTGCTGCCGCTGGAAACTTGTAAGATGAAACTTTAATGATCCCTGTGGAGAAATTAGGTCAATGCAGCAGCAGGCTCCTGTACTATAGGCAACTGCTGCTCAAAAGCTATAGGCTGCTGCAGGAGTGCAAAAAATTCATTCATCCATTGTTTATTCAAAAAACACTTCTTTTAAGATATAACTTTGAATGTACTGCTCCCCTGAGTAGTGTAAGTTATTCCAAAGTAACTGTTGTCACAGTGGAACAGCTACAAAGTTGTGAGTATAACAGAAGGAGAGCCAGAGGAACCTTTCTTTAAGATTTACCTCACGCCTGTGACTACATCCATTTGCATTCATGATCACACTGACATTTACTGTAGCTGTACACTTAACCTTTACTTGGATTGACAAGGACGCAATTGTGATTTTATGCTCCATTCACTTGAGAATTCACGCTTGCACTTCTTGGTTGCTTGAAATAGAACCTTGTAACTCTTGAGGTTTTCACTTCTGAACAGTTGATGTTGATATTGTTTTTGACTGCCTATGTGTCATACAGTTTTCTTCACCTTACTAAAAACAGCACAACAGAAGCAGTTGATTTAAATAAGGAATTGATTGATGTAATGGACAAACATGCTTTGTATTATTCAGCATCTTAGCTGCTCACACATGGAAGAATACATTACAGTTTCATTTTTTATAAAATAGTCTTTTACTTTTAGTGTTCTCTCAGTTGGTGGAATAGGCTGCAAGTGTAGATGTAAAGGCCCCATGCTCAGATGTCATTATCCACGTAATGTATCACCATACAGATAGCATGTGTGTGCATACAGGTGTGAATGTGTTCCTATGCTCACAAGCCCATTTCAAACCCTCCCAGAGTTTGGTTATTCAAAAGTTTTCCATGATGCAGCTGCTATATGAGAATGTCAACTTTTCATTCATTAACCAGACCAAAACATTTCATCCCATCTCATTCACCTATCTGTCTGTGGGAACATGTGTCTGTCTGTCTGCCTGTCTGTCTGTGTCTGTCTGTGTGTCTGTCTGTCTGTCTGTCTGTCTGTGTGTGTCTGTCCGTCTGTCCGTCTGTCTGTCTGTCTGTCTGCCTGCCTGCCTGCCTGTCTATCTCTGTGTTTGTGCATGCCCACATGCATGTGTGTTTGTGCCCATCAGACGAGCCATGCTGTGGTCATGGCTAAGGGAGGTCCCTACCTGCCAGGAAACACACCTGCACCTCCCACCCATTTCACTTGCTCCTGTACCCATGATCAGCAGGTGAGCGACCCACACACATACACCCCTCCTCTCCTGTCATTGGTTAGTTCATCTTGTTTGTCAGTCACACTCCACTGGTCCCTGTTTTTCATACATGGATAACAGCTCTCTAAATTGGCGTTGCTCTAAATTGGTTAAGATTCATCCACAGTTGGCTGAAAGAACAGTTTTTGAAGATTTACCACATACTGTAAACATGAAATTTTCACACATGAGAGACCCTGTCCTTAAATGAGATTAGCCGAAGTGTAGTAGCAATGTTAATATAATCTTTAAATAATTTTTGATGAGACATTCTAGGTCATTGAGAAAATTAAGCTCACTGGAAGTAAATCTAACACTTAAGTACCTAATTACCTTTTTATGCTGTTTTTAATATATAATAACATTTGTGCACTTGAAGCCCCATTATGTAAGATGGATTGTGATTTCATTTAGAAAAAAAAGTCACAGAAAAATATCATTAAGCTATATTGTTTTTACAGTTAGAGCTATAAACTGCAGCAAATTTCATAAAAATTTGGGATGCTGTTTAAAACATAAGTCAAACATTTATGACATTATGCTAATCCTTTTTGACATACGCTTGATTGAAAACAGTACAAAGACAATATGTTATATGTTTAACCTCATCATCTTCAAAAGTTTTTAAAAAGTTCTTTATTCCGCTATGATGCTAGCAGAACTAGTTTGGACAGTGTCAGCAAAAGGCTGGGGAAGTTGTTTGTTATTTGGTAACAGGTGATAGTATCATGAATCGTGAATGGTTATGAAAGGTGCATCTTTAGAAGGGTCAGTCGTTCACATGCAAGAATGAGGCTAAGTTCACCACTGTAAAAAACACATTTGCATATTTTTGGGAATTATGGTTGTAGCTTCTCTCAGCTCATTGTTTTGGTTTTACAGCTAACAATTTTAATGTTTCAGTTCCCCTTTACTTCTTTCATCTGCATTTTTTTTCTAGCAGCAGGTAGCTGCCACTATCAAAACCAGTAAACATGAAATTAAGCATGATGATTTTACAAAGATTTGTCTTTATACACTAAAAAAAAATAAGTGCAGAATAATAATAAAAACTCTTGCTTATGGAAAGAGACAGAACAAAGATATGAATTAATTTATCATTGGGTACTGGGTGTGAGTGCTGATTAGAGTTTAGTCAATCTGCCAATGCTATCTTAATTTCAAAGAATGCACTTTCATTCAAGAAAACTAATGAAACCTCCAACTGCTGTTGAAGAACCTAGTTAGCTACATAAGAAGCAATATGATCATTTATTTGTCCTGGATTACTTAAAACATGTGCAAAGACCAGAGCCCTTAACTGTAGTAAGTCTATTGTAACATTGGTGAGTGAAAGAAGCAGTTTGTAGGTGTGATGGCTATTTACTTCAAAGCAAATCAGCTTCATAATTCGGTGATGAGAAGATAAACACTATAAACATCCATTTTGATCAGACTTAGTTTTTCTACACATGTTGCGATGTGAGATCAAATTGATTTCCAGTTTTTCATAGTGAACCAATGGCTGAAAAAATGTTGTTTATCTACAAATAAACTTGTAAATAAAACCTGTAAATAAGGTATATGTTGTTCCCTTGTTCCCTGTCCCTCACAAAAGGTAGTTTCACCTGTTACAGATGATTACAACCCAGGTAAACATCAAATTAGTGCTGACAATCTGCCAAAGCATGTGGTATATTTTGGAACCATTTTTCACCTTACAGGTACATTAAGCTTTGGTTCATTCCAGTGCTATTGCACTATTGCACCATTGCACCAAAGCAACTTTCTGAGAACAGATAACTGATCACAGTGAACATTCACGCTCTGTTCACTTGGACATTTTTATTAGCTTGAGTTCTCATGTGATTTAAATGAGAGCTTTGACAGTATTTTGAGTGCCATTGAAAAAGCAAATCAATATTAAACTGGAGATTACCCCTTGGTCAGGGATTTTATAAGTAAATTTGAGTGTAACAGACTTTGTTTACCTCATGTTAATGTGACACATGATGTGCAGGAAGCCCTCTGACCCGAGTGGCTGACCTTATGCTAAAGAAACTCAAACAGTAGAGGGAAGCTGTACACACTGCTAGACCTAAAGTGTTATGTATTAGTAGTTAATTAATAGTAACTCAAAGTCAAATCGTTGTTAACCACAGTTAAATCATCAAAGTCGTCTACTATGTAAACATGGATATTATTGATTGTAGCATTGATTAGTATAGTTTAAGACTGTTAAAAGCGAATGTACCCTTAATCTTATAGTGCGTCTTAGCATGGTACAGAAATGTCAGCTGAAGCATCTGGCCAGTGATCTTCCAGGGTCAAATAGATGATTTTAGTGTCTATATTCTTGTCTTAAAAAGAGAATTCACCATGAATTTTGAAAACCACAAAAAGAAAAAAAAATCATGTATGAAAAAGGAATATTGCACTTAAAACAAATGAAGCAAATTCTTTGACTAGCATTAAGTGTGTGTGTGTATGTGTGTGTGTGTGTGTCTGTGTGTATGCATATGTAGATCCCGGACTCTATCATTTCTCGAGGCGTTCAGGTGCTTCCTCGAGATTCAGCCTCTTTAAGCTCCACCCCTTCCGAGTCACCACGGGCAACACAGGCAACCTCCCGCCTTTCCACCGCTTCATGCCCGACACCCAAGGTACACACAAACTTTCATACATGCACACTCACCGAAATGACAACTGAGGAAAAGAGTAGTTAAATAAAATCTCCCTGAACCATAAAATTGATAAAAACAATTTTGCACTATGCATGAAGTATAAAATTTCTCATGTATGCATTGCAAAACTCATAGACCATGCACAGAATATATGCAAATGGAAGTGAACAGCTATCTCAGAAGATCCCACAAAAAAACAAAAAATCAATCCAAAATGAGACAAATGAGATGATCAAAAATAATAATAAAAAAATCCTTAAGGACAGCTGTTGCATGATTGGAGTTTTTGTTTATTTTCTGGATTCTCAACCATGTTATGTCACTAAAAGTTATTTTCTGATGTTTTTAGTAGATATTGTAACAAAAAATTGCCAGTTTGAATTTCTTGACACTCCACTCAGATTATTTTGAGATTTGCTTAGTTTCCCTGTCGCCGATAAGGTTTCTTACTTATTGGTAAAAGTGTTGAAATGATTACAGTTAATGTGACTTTCCATCCTGTCTCTATTTAGCTTTCAATGTTTAAATTGATATTTGACAAATTCCTAAAGTTAGTCGGATTTTAGGATCCTGATTAAACATCGCAAATGCGACTGTCACTTCACTGCTCACAGTGAATTATTCTTAAATTAAATGTCTCGGGACTTGTGTGCTGTTTGAATTGAATGGGAGTGAATGAGACTGTGAGAAATACCTTCATGTGTGGTACATTCACTTAAAAATTGTCCCAACTAATGTCAAGATATCAACAATGGATAAAATAATTACAAAAACTCAAATACTGCTGGATTGTCATCATATTTGATTGAAAATTTAGAGTAATGGCCTCTATTTAACTCTTTTGTAAAAGGAGCCAGGCCTTTTCTCAGAGAACCAGCTTTATAAGTGTAATTCTTCCTGTTATGTAGGTACCGTAGATATTTTATTGTTTTTGAATAACACTCCTGTTTCCTATTTGCTATCATTTTGATTTTATGTTAATACAAACTCTAGGCTTTCTCTCTACATATTTACCTTTTGTCTTGAAAGTTCGATTTAATATACATTCAAGAGCACAAATACCATAACTACAAGGATAGAGTCATGTCTTAGTCACCACTGTGCTGGTCTGAATTTGTCTTCTGTACAATTTCACTTCGTCTTTGCAGTTGTTGAATCGCTAGCATTAAGCTAGCATTTTTACAAGTCAACAGTGCTGCACAGCTGTTCCACATTAAAAGCCTTCCAGCAGCTCAGGGCACACTCGCTCCCTTTCCTCACTGAATCTTATTTTGAAACAAAGGGGTGTCACTATGTTCACCTGCACCTAACTTTACAGTATATGAGTGCACAATAAAAGGAATGTTTTCAATCGGCATTTTTATTTCGCCTGTATTGGCGACCAACTTTTATTTGTTCTGGACAAGATGATTATTTTAATCGTGGCTTTATTTAAGAGTATACAGTATTTATTTTGTATCAATCGCAAGCACAGTTTTTTACGTTCAAATCAAGACAAAGAAAAAGATGCCACATATGGAATAGCAGAGTAAAAAATTATGGCATATATGGAGAAAGTAAAGTGTCATCACAGGTTTTACAAACTGTTTTGATAAAGCTGTGTTAAGAGAGGAACTTCCACAGCAGATGTACAACATGCCAGCTGATATCCGATGTGAGATTAAAAAACCAAAATTGGACTGATATGAGTCAAAGCTCATTCTGGTGCCTGTTAAGGTTCTCAAATTATGTGTTATTGTTCAGTGTGATCGAGGAATTAATCATAGAGCTGTTGGTGTTTTCAACATCACAGGTAGAATTCCTATTACTTCTGTTTCCATGTGCTGTGAAGTATAGGTGAGCCAACAGTCTTTTCTGTCTAGTGATGAAGAGGAGGTATTAAGATCATTCCTTCCATACATTCGCATCAAATATAGAATATCCGTCTGTCTCTCTGCAGGTTCAGTCACGATGTGGCAGTAATGAGAACATTCTGAGAGCCAGTAAGTGCAATGTGTGTGAGAGTCGTATTAATATATCAGCCTTGCAAAAGCAACCTTCATGCTTAGTGGTATTGTTTACAGCACCATATTGATCATTTATGTAGCAGATTCACTGTTTACCTACAACGGTTCTCTTTAATATTGTGTGTGTGTGTGTGTGCGCGTGTGTGTGCGTGTAAACGTGTGTGTGTGTGTGTGCGTGTGTGTGCGCGCATGTGTGTGTGTGTGTGTAGGCCACAGTGCAGTGGACATTAGTAAAGTGGCGCGTCGTCATCGCATGTCTCCGTTCCCATTGACGTCAATGGACAAAGCCTTCATCACTGTTCTAGAGATGACACCAATTCTGGGAATTGAAGTCATTAACTACAGAGGTGAGTCTTCAAATCTGTGAATGAGTATATACCGTCAGCATTTGTGTCTGTCCTATGCTTGAATTGTGTTGTGCTTTCCTAGCGTCACAGCGTCTGAACTGATCAACTATACTCACACATATTGTAATTATCTTTGTCTGTAATCAGCATGACTGGACTGCTGTTAAAGTGTGGGTTGTGCTAAAGTGACCTGACTTGCCCTAATTTTTTCAGATGGGTTGGGTCGAGTGCTTGCTCAGGACATCTATGCCAAAGACAACCTTCCTCCATTCCCTGCTTCCGTTAAAGACGGCTACGCTGTACGAGGTAAGACCCTCATCTCTACATAGTTCTGTACAGCATCAGGTAAAAGATATGTCAGGGATACAAATGTTAAATAGGATCCTTAAAAATGCATTTTAATTTGAATTAAAGAAGCAATCTTATGGCAGGAACTTAATAAAAAAAATTGACTTATATTATTAACAGAATGTGAAATAGTAACAGTTTTAGGTTCTGTCAAAGACTTCTATACATTGTGTTGCAGAGATGTCTACTGAAGTAAGCCTGCTAACCAGGTAGCCCTAGCCCATCCTGTCTAAAGCTTAATTGCCTTGTTAGTGCCTAGTTAAACACACTCACCCAGAAAAGAAAAAAAAAGAAAAGAAAACTCAACAAAACCATCACAACTTGTCTTTCCAGTTTTCCATCAATCACCAAATCGGGTTTGGCTGAAACAGTCTGTTATCATTACGTTAGATCTAAAGATCCATTTTGCTTCCTGACCCTCTTCTTGCTGTTCTCCCTCTGCTCCCCCTCTTCTGTACCCACTTGCTGTGTCTTTATTGTCCCTGGCGTCCTGGTCTGAGACACTGTAAATCATTTTAGAACTGTAATCCCCGTCATTAAACTGGCCTCAGTCGGTCTTGGAGGCTGTGTTCAGTCCCAGTAAGGCTGTGTTTGTTCAGAGGCTGCTGGCTGCCATGTAAACACCAACACTCATCTTGTGCTCCAAGCTCCCAGTTCAGTTAGAGGCATTAGTAGGGCCACTATTTGCATAGCTAATTGAGCTATAAGCTAATGGGTACTAGCTACAGTCAAAGAGAGCAACAGCAAAGAGTTGAATGAACAGCTGTTTGTGGTCACTCAGGTTATATGCTGCCCCCATCATTTCTCACATTGCATCTTTAACTCACAGCTGCATCCATCTATACGTTTATATTTATTTGGCTGTTGACATAAAAATGATTAAAGGGTGGATTCTTAACACAATATTCTGTATTTAAACTGTCTGCTTGACTGCCACTTGAAATTTAAAAATTACATAGTCACAGTCTACTTTCCACAATTAACTTGATTAACATCATTACCATTGACCTGCAGCTGCTGATGGGCCAGGAGATCGCTTCATCATGGGAGAATCACAGGCTGGACAACAGGTCAGCTCTAATACACTAACACTGCAGAAATGAGTAACACAATATGGTATCATTTCTCTAACCTTAAACAGTATAGCTCCCTGAATTTCTCCCTACGACTATATCAAGCAATTTGAGTTACACTGTCAAATAATTACAGTATGTTCATATCATACGTACAAGCCCCACATACATGCATTCTAATGCAAGTGAAGAAAAACACATAATCCACCACTCTTGCCATAAACACTGAAAAAGACCAAATTTCCACCAGCAACACACTCTGTGTTCAAGTTAATACACCTCCCAGAAATTACTAGAAAGATGGGCAAGATGAATTTCAAAGTCAAGAAAATACCAAGTTGTCTGTTCACTGTTTGCACTGGTTTTATGACTTCAGTTGTTGGTAATAAAATTCATGTTCCTGTATTACCGCTGTAGCTACAATGAGGACAAATTCTACTGCCCCTACTCCTGCTTCTTCTGTTGAAAGAAATGCTGCTAGAAATGTCACTGATGACATTATAACCACTAGCACAATGACTATTTCTGCCTCTGATCCTGTTCTCATCACTTCACCACCACTGTCAGTAATGGATGCTGCTTCTAACTTTCACCGTTTTTATGAATGTCAGTATTATTACTGTATATACTTGGCTCTACTCTGACTTTTGAAGTGAATTTGCAGTGAATGAAATGTATTGTCCTAGAAGCATTTGACAGCACCCAGGCTTGCTAAGCTTTGTGTGTGTTTGTGTGTGTCTAGCCCACCCATACAGTGATGCCAGGTCAGGTGATGAGGGTGACAACTGGGGCTCCAATTCCTTGTGGAGCTGACGCTGTGGTCCAAGTAGAAGATACAGAGCTTCTGCGGGAGTCTGAGGATGTAAGAACATGAGTAAAGATGTTACTTGAACGCTGTCTAGTTTAAATTTTTATGCTTGCAAATGGGCTTAGTAATTACATATTTCATCACTGTGCATGGACACTATATGTTCTGTTAGCAGGTATGGTGTTATTGACAGTCTGGCTAATTTCAGGGCACAGAGGAGCTGGAGGTGCGGATTATGGTCCAGGCACGGCCCGGGCAGGACATCAGGTAAAACCAAATAATCTAAATATGCTCAAGAAGCAAAATGGAAACTAATTGGTATCATAGCTGCATCAGAATGCCCATAGCTT
Organism: Acanthurus leucopareius; assembly: GCA_029814765.1. Classification (NCBI taxonomy): domain Eukaryota; kingdom Metazoa; phylum Chordata; class Actinopteri; order Acanthuriformes; family Acanthuridae; genus Acanthurus; species Acanthurus leucopareius. Next base: position 11,188,488 of record JAQMCX010000017.1, on the reverse strand, counting down.
ACTATGCTGGTAACATGTTGTACCTCTGCAAAGGCCAATAGGTCATGACATCAGGCGAGGGGAGTGTGTGCTGGCTAAAGGAACACACATGGGCCCGTCAGAGATTGGCCTGCTGGCCACAGTGGGAGTGACTGAGGTCAGCGTGCACAAGTTCCCTGTGGTGGCTGTCATGTCGACTGGCAACGAGGTACATTTATAGACATGCATGGATGAAATTACTTTCATACTTGTTCTTTGATGTTTGCATTTACAGTTTTGGGTACTTGGTGAGAAAACCTGCACCTCTGGTCAGTCTTCACTCCAATGAAAAAAAAAGATAAAATTCCCAAATGGGACACACATTTCCCAATATCTTATCAGATTTTCTGCTGAAGTTTTCTACTGAATCAAGAAACCAGTAAAATTGTGTTTGTGCTTTGTCCATGTGTAGCTGTTGAATCCAGAGGACGACCTCCACCCAGGGAAAATCAGAGACTCGAATCGCTCCACTCTGCTGTCCACCATCCAGGAACATGGATATCCCACCATCAACCTGGGCATCGTTGGAGACAAGTAGAAACAATTTGGTTTTATAATTAAGACTGCTTGGTTTTAGTTTAATGACACAAATGTTGCCCTGACTTCATTTAATTTGGAGTTTTACTGTCAGACCTTTTCTATTTACAAAAAGCAAATTAAATTAAGGAATTTTATGGTAAGGTATACAACTTTGAACAAACAAGTTACACTTGAGTTGCACAAACACTGCTTGTAGAGTTTTGGGTTCAAAGTCTCAGTTGTAAAAAAAAATGTATACTCAACAATATATGTTTATCATCTTTTTGGTATAATGATATTGTGCTGTGTAGTTACTAGGATTATAATCCCTGACATGACAAAGCTTCTCAGCGGCCACAGAAGACAGAATACAGTTGACTAATAGGCTGAGTAGCACCTCCTGTGAGCAGTAAACCGAGTTTGATGTATCATGCTTGTGGTTACAGCCCTGATGACTTGCTGTCAGCTCTTCATGAGGGAATAAGTCGTGCCGATGTCATCATCACCTCAGGGGGTGTGTCCATGGGAGAGAAGGTACCCTCTCACTAATGACCGGCCTCCTTAACTACGAACCTTTTTCACTAAGATTTATTTTCCCTCTGTTAACACTGTGGGTTTGTTTTTCTGATTGAACGACACATGGGAGCAGCTCTGTCTCACAGCTGACTCAGCATCAGTTTTGCTGTTTCATTGTTCTCCATCTGTCTGTGTTTGTGTGTTTCATTAGGACTACCTAAAGCAGGTGCTGGATATTGACCTTCATGCCCAAATCCACTTTGGACGAGTCTTTATGAAGCCAGGGTGAGACGGGGAAGGCGGGGTGCTTCTTCTACTCTTTCCAATGCTAGAGCTTTAACTACTACTTCTGCTACTGATGTCTCTACAGCTTTTACTGCTACTACTGCAGATGCCACAATATTTATTAATGTCACTACCAAAGTGCTAAATCTAGCTTTGTTTCTCCTAACAATGCTTTTTCTGCTACTTCTTGTACCACTGCTGAATTGTTTCTTCTGCTACTACTGCACTTACTATTTCTTTTTCTTCTTCTGTTTTTAGTACTTCCACCGTCATACTGCTGTTGCTGCTACTCTTGCTTATTCTACTTTTCCAACCCTTATTCCAAAAAAGTCGGGGCGCTGTGTAAAACAGCAAATAAAAACAGAATGTTATCATTTGCAAACAAACAACCAACAAAAGTTTACAAAACATTCTCCAACCCATGTAGTACTGCCCTTATATATTCATGTGTTTCACCTTATCCAATCCTAGCCTGTAAAAAACTGAGCCTTTCGAAGACCCTAGTTGCCTCCGTCCCATCTTATTAAAATATGTTGGTGGCATCAGTTTAGACTACCGTATTTTCCGCACTATAAGGCGCACCTAAAAGCCTTTAATTTTCTCAAAAATCGACAGTGCGCCTTATAATCC
>JAQMCX010000017.1:11161339-11186420 GCA_029814765.1 Acanthurus leucopareius | reverse complement strand
AACAGTTTTAAAATAGGCCATTCATTGAAGGTGCGCCTTATAATCCGATGCGCTTTATAGTGCGGAAAATACGGTAAGTATATATTTACAGAAATCATCATAAAGTAGTTGAAGTATGTAAAGAGGATTTGGAAAATATCAAAATTTTTTTGTTGTTTTTTACACAGCCTCCCAACTTATTTGAAATCAGGAGCGTACTACTTTGGTTATGTTCACTATTCTTTCTACCTTTACAAGTATCAGGGCTCCTACTACTGCTTCTTCTACTACTACTACAAGTATAGTTGATCGCACTGCCTGAAGTTACTATTACTGTTGCTGTTACTGCTTTGTATTTTTAATGCCATTACACTTTGTGCACTGGTTCCACTACAACTGATTTCAATGCTACTGCTGCTGATAGTTTCACACTTCTTATGCTACTACTGCCTACTACTATTATGACACAGAGGAAAAATGTGTCTGTATGTTTCTTTTCCTCAGTCTTCCTACTACCTTTGCCACAGTCGACATTGATGGAGCACGGAAACTCATTTTTGCTCTGCCAGGTAATACATTTATGCTTACGTTACTGACTGTGTGTTGGTTGGATGTCACAAGTGTGTATCTCCTTGTGTTCAAAGCTCTAAAGCATCATTGACACACCAATGATTTGTTTAGTGTTTCTTTGGCTCAACACCCACTAAGATTATTCATCCAAAGCCATAAGCCATGTTCCTTTTGCTATATGTAACCTTCACTTCTACACCTGAAAAACAGGCACACTGCGGCAGAGGTTATTGATGCAGGGTGGCATATTACAAGCTGCAATTTTTCCTCTAATATATGTTGTCTCTCCAAAACACTATAAATCCAGTATATTTCCAATGATATCCAGATAAAGCTAAAATTAAAAAAAAACAAAACAGAACAAATGAGAAAATGTACGGAAAAGAGTTACATAATCCCAAGGGTGCATAGCAAATTTTGATACATGGTTCCACTGCACAGGATATAAGTTTAACAACAAGGTGGACACTAGACCTCCAAGGTGTGTATTCATGCTAGCCTGCTTAAGCCAGGCACGAGTCAGTCAGTCAAGTGTGTAAATTTAGGCCCAATTGGTTTAAAACAGGTCACTCTTACTTCAACCTGCTGTAGCCGGTTTGAGTGTTTGTCTTTTTCCCCTCCAGTCATCAGCTTCTGTGCTGTGTGGCTTGTACTCTGGCTGTCATTATCTTTGGTGTAGATGGGTTTTTGTTTTGTTTTGTTTTGTCTTTATATTACTGTTAGTTTGACATATTGCTGGTGTACTTGGGTGCTAGTTACAAATATATTCAGATCTTATCCCGTTCATGCTTGTTTCAGATTGTGTGGGCTACTTGTCCTTGTTCTCGTCAGTTATCATGATGACCTCAACCCACTGACCTCAGTCTCCTCTGTCACCATGTTCTTATCCAAAACTCATTTTATGCTGTTTTCATGTTGTAGTCAAAAACAATTGATAAGAGTTGGCACCAGGGGATGTAAGCCAAATGCAGTGTTGATGTCATAGTGATTTTGATAATTATTTGGCTTTTATACAGTCACACTTGCGTGTAAAAACTTATTTTTATATTTCAGTTGATTTCAGATATTTCACTTAAATTTAAAAAAAAAAAAGTTCCCACAGATGTTTTGAGCAAATCTGCTATCAAGGCATTTTAAAAAAGGGTCAAATGCAGTCTAATGTTAACAAGCATGTAGTTTTTAGTGTGCTTGAACTCAAACTGGATTAGCTCAGCCACAACAGAGTTTTAATGGTATGAAGTGTATATTTGTAGAAAGCTACTTTCCCACTTAAATAAAAACATTGATGGCGTTGCTGTGGGAATTTTGCAGCTGAAATTCTGTTTAACATATCATGGAGAGCTTTTTGTTTTGTTTTGTTTTTTTTATTGAAAATGTCTTGTTTGGCGTTTTTAAATGTAAATATACCATTTTGAGTTTAGCAATATGTTGATATTGTATCTATTTTACAATATGGATATCATTTTATTTTGATATAGCATACACGTTGTCTCTTCCGTCTATCATCTGCCTTTACCCACTTCAATGAATATATAGTAAATATAGTCAAAAAATCATATTTTTGGTGGTTATTAATCAAATACACCAACTTCCTAGAAAAGATGTATATGTCCTTTTACCCCATTCAGCAAAAAATAAATAAACAAAACCTAGAGATATGACTTTGATTCGTGTTATTGGCAGATCCCCATTGCACAACTGAATTCTCAGTTTGTTGCACCTCATGTCATTGTTGGTATGGTCAAGGCCTAAGGATGCAATCATCATTTATATATTTGTGTCTGATGATTGTGGTATTTAAAGATAATTTATTGTTCGAGGAGACAAGAAAACTGAAACTCCCACAGCCTGCTTTTCACCAGACACTAGGAAATATTTGATGTCTGCAGGGTGCTGAGGTGTAGCTTTAGTTTGTTTATCTACACCTACAACAAATATCCACCTCTGAGATCCAATTTCTTTTCTTCATCAGGTGTGTTAGTGCATAACATGGCTTTGATTATGCAAACTCTAAACTGTTCATTTGTTAGTACCTGTCAATTTGATAGGTGATAGACAGACTATGTAATATTTTTTTAATTTTGTTGAGCAGAATGATTCAAACTTCTCCACAATTCTGTTGGGCATAGATTTGATCGTCTTCATTTGCAGTCGATCAGAACTATAAAAACAGCTTCATCAACATCAGCTCAGCATAATGACGCTGTGTTCCTGACAGCTTTGCTGACAGCAAGTATTGTTTTAGTACAAAGTTTCCTGTGTTGGTTATGACCAAAACAGATAAAGATAAATGTGTGGTAAGTTGTGTGTATGGGTCACACTGCTGTAAAGAGACAAGAGCAGCTGACACGCAGCTGACACACAGACTCAGTCAGGAGTCATTTCTTTTGATGCACATGGAGACATTGAAAGACCTGGACCTGATATGGTGCATACATAACTTAGACACTCTTTATATGCAGTTATATAGATCCATCTGTGTACTTGTACAGTTGCCCTAGTAACCCAGTGATGTTTTGTTTTGTAGGTAACCCAGTGTCTGCAGTGGTGACGTGTAACCTGTTTGTGATTCCTGCCTTGAGGAAGATGCAAGGCATTTTGGACCCCAGACCTACAATTATTAAAGCGAGGGTAAAAAACACTTACACACACAAATACACACACAGAAACACATGCAAAGGATACAAATATATCACTAATTGACCAAGTTAAAGTAAGTAGCTATATAAAGTGTAGAGGCAATCCTTCTCCCTGGTGACTGAGTGAATCCCCTCTTGTTTATGTGTCCCTACAGGAAGCTCTGATTTCCAAAGTTTCAATAAAGAATGAGTGATCAAATGTATCACATTATCTAAATTAACTTACTAAAAAATTTCTGTTCCAAACAAAAACTGTGAAGATGGAGGAGATGAAAGTTTTGTAAAGTGAGGCCAAATCATCTGGATCACCCCTGATGTCCTGCTGCAGTATTGGTTAAATTACACCCCTACCATGTAAGGCTAAACTAACTAAAAAATCAGAATACATGTTGAATAAATTTTCCCAAAAGATGGTTTCTGTCATTAGAGATAGTTTTTAGTACGCTAGTGTATGATCAAGTGTTAATTTTTCTGCCAAGTTTGATTTAGATTAGTTATTTGATGCCATTAAAGGTAGCTCAATGAAGGTAGCTCAGTGGCAGGTTTGGGTTGGCGGTCTAACCCTAACCTACGATTGAGTTGGGCAGCTGTGTGGGTGGAGCCTGGATACCCCGGCTACATCTGCCAATCATTATGCCACAAGCAAGATGGCAGTGCCTGTATCAGAGTTATTTTCACCTTTTATGTGTACAGTCAGGAAATGGAGACTTGTTGTGTGTCTGTTTTTACTTTGTTCCTTCCTAAGTGAAAAGTGCAGATGCCTGTGTTTAAATGAATGCAGGTCTCTGTCAAAACATAATTAGAGCCATCAGTAACTTAGCTCAGCTTAGCAAAATGATTAGAATAGAGGGAAACCTGGCTCTGTTAAAAGGTAATGAAGTCCACCCACTAGTACCTTTAAAGCCTTTGTATCCCTTGTTTTTGATTGCTCATTGCTTAGTGTGCAGACATTAGAAAGCTAGTGATCTTTTTAACTAATTCTCTGTAAGAAGATATTGATGTGTTTTCCAGAGAATTCAAACCATCTTTTCCAGTGAGAGGCAATGTGCAGAGGCTGTGTTGTTTATACAATTTGCAAACAACACAGAATTTATAGTGTGTGTAGTAATATAATATTTACATGTACTTTAGCTTTCCTGTGATGTGAAGCTGGATCCTAGACCAGAGTACCACCGCTGTATTCTCACCTGGCATCACCAGGAGCCACTGCCTTGGGCACAAAGCACAGGTAAACTCATATACTCACATTGTGCACACACACTCGTACACGCACGCACACACACACACACGGACATGCACACACACACTCACAAGGTTTTTTATGTGGTGTAGTAATTAAAAGGAGGTGAAATCACACAAATACGCACCAAACAAAACAAAAGTATTTACAAATAAATTTGTAATGCAATGAGATCACTGTTGCAAATCAAGACGTTATTAAAATTCCTCATTTTAAACAGTTTTATTTACCTAGTAATTTGTAGGACAGGATAAACACTGCACATCCATCCCACAGACAGACTAACACAGAAGCACTCTGTCCCTTGTTCATCAGGCAACCAGGTATCCAGCAGGCTAATGTCAATGCGTAGCGCCAACGGTCTGCTGATGTTGCCTCCTAAAACAGAGCAGTATGTGGAACTGCATAAGGGAGAGGTTGTGGATGTCATGGTCATTGGCCGGCTATGATGCAGGTACATTTTATTCTCATCTGTTTAATTCAAGTGCACCAGAGGCCTACACATATGTGTTACAGTATGCAAGAGGGAAAAGCACATGCAACTGTAATTCTCTCCCCAGACTTCAGTGTTACTCGCTACCGATTACCATGGCAGTGCCAGGACTTCCTGTCTGGACAGGAAACGGGCGGGGGCAGGAAGTGATGCATGTCTACCTGGTCGCCATTAGCTGTGATGTCATATGCAACAGCCAATCGGAGCCAGCGGAGGCTGAATCCTCATTGGTCTGCTCTGAGGAGATAACTGTATTTCAATGGAGAAAAAAATGTGACAAAAAAAAATATGAGATTTATTCTGTAATATTATTACTATCCTGATGAAAATGATTATTAATATTCTTAATTAATATTCTATTTATTATTATTATCATGGTTCTGATTGAATATTATCATCCTAGTAGTACTCATGCCCTCTTCTCTCCTGTTCATTTGCTTTGTGCGTTCAACATTTTTCCTTGGTAGATATAGAGTTGTAGAGACCTGCCCTCCTTCCACCTTTCCCTTTTCTCTCCTTCTTCTTTCTGTCTTTTTTTCTTCTTTGGCATCCTCTGTCCAGATGTAGAAACTCCTTGATCATCCCCCTGCAGTATTGCTACATCTCCTCCTGCAACATACTGACTCTAACATCAATATTAACAAAAATTTGAATTAAAAGTTTATAAAGACATATTTTGAATGAAGTTGCTGATATAGTTTGTGCCAGTACAGTAAATAGATTTTTTTGCTGAAAAAGGAAAAAAAAGTCAAGCATTTTTTTCTCCTGATAAACCACTTTCACACAATGCAGAGACACTTCAACTCATCGTGACTTTTAGTGAAAGCCACGAAACTCTTATAGGTGGTCAGTGGCTCAGCTTTAAGATAGGGAGAGCCAGGATTCATTGAGTCACCATCCCATAAAAAGATTTCTCTGGTCCTACATAAGATATACTCACGAATATTATGATAAAATAAATAATAACAATAAAGATCCTCAGTCAGGGAGGAACTCTCCTCATATCAGAGGTGGGCCACATTGTTAGTCTAACCCTTTGCCTGCATTAAAGTGGTGTTACACAAGCTTATAGTTTACACCATAAATACTATGAAATTGAAATGCTTCATACTTACTTTAATAAATGTGGTATTTGCACTTTTACAACAAATGGAGGATAATACTTATGATATTCTATATTTTTCCTACATACGAATAGCATTAAATGGCAAAAGGAAACAGTTATTATAACCAAACATCAATCAAAACAGAGCAACTTTTGCTCTTGGACTATTTTCAAGTGAACATGTCACCCAGTACAACAGTGTCGTAGTGGTTTAAATGATAGTGGAGTGATAGGGAAGAATAATATATCAGACTTTGGATGCACACACAGTACTTGATAGTGGAATCCATTTGTTGTGTGTCTTGATCCTTTTAGAATATTTGTTCATAGTAAGGAAAATTTAGACTATTATCAGTCTTATCCTACAAGTAGCCAATTTAATGACAATACCTGTTTTGACAGCTTGTCTCAAAGGCTGACTTCTCTGGCCAATCATGCGCCTCAATCTTTTTTTAACCAACAAACATGACCGAAAGAGTTGTTTGAGTGAGTTGTGATACTGTGTAGCCAACTCAGAGAAGACTCCAATTCAACATCACTTGAAAGCAGGGTCAAAAGTTCAGGTGCTCGTAAACTACACAACTGGTGTATTTCTACCATGACAGTGTTAAGGTGCTTGTTAAAGTCAAAAGAATCGACACAGTTCAAGGCTGTAAACAAACTACATCGTTTGACTGCTTTTCTCTCAATGTACTGTATGTAGTTCGAGCAACACTGAGAAACAGAAAAACCTTGTTTGATATGTAGCCCACTGAAAAAGCTTAGTTAAACTATTAGCTTTACGAAGTTAGGCTGTTTGGTTGCTATATCCTGCTGATTGAACACTAAACTTAAAATGTTTACTAATTATCAAGGACCATTGGAATGCATTATATGCAGTCTGTGAGCCCCATGCATTCACTACACCATACCTTAACTCCTCTAGTCCTTATGATTCTTCCTATCAGTGTAATTAGTGCCAAAGGTACCAACATGGTCAAAGGTGTAATGCTGCATTCAGGTCATATTGGAATAACTCGTACAAAGTCTCCTGCTTATTTTAAATGATCGATATTTAAAGATTCCAGATGACATAATTTACATTTTTTGTAGATATTCATTACTCTATGTGATCTTCACACTTCAGTTACAACCAAAGAAATGAAGTGTTAACTTTCAGATCAAAAGGTTTTGTCCACTGTCTTTCCTCAGTGACCTGAATGCAGCACTAGTCAGAATTTTTGAGCTTTGACCTTTCCCCTGATAGGCTGACACTGTCTTCCTCTACCCCACCCCTCATTTCTCTCTCTTCTCCTTTCCTTTTCCTTTTCCTTTATTTCCTTACCACCTTTTCAACACTTGCATGCCCATATAGGGGGGCGTGTTTTCCTCTTTGGGCAGGGTTCTTTCCAGGCAGGACACCAGGGTGCAGCACCTTGGCGGGATCTCTGATCTGATTAAAACTACGTTTGGAAGTTCTGGACGCAATTTTTGGTGCATTAAAGTTTTGAAAGTCCCGGCCTTGGTAACAGCATTGTCTCATTTAATCTCTGGCTCAGAATTTAGAAACTTCCAAGTTACCTCAGATCAACCATGTATAAGTGACTGATGCTGAAATTTTTTGTCATGTATAAAAAACTGAAAGAACAGGGTGACTTGCTAGCAGCAGTTTAAAGGCAATCGATCATTCAGCGGAAGTCCCACGTGCAAATTTAACTATAAAAAATGTAATTGAAATATTTGCTATGTTTATGTTTTTGGCATCTCATATTTACGGCAAACCCATCATGACATGAATGCAGCACCAGAGTATGTCTGGCACCTGCCCAAGGAGGACCAATCAAACCCAGATAGATTCATTTGAGTAAGAAGAAGCAGGTTATTGTTAAACTGCCTTTGTACTGAGTGATTCGTAACACTGGACTGAACTCAGTGTCACACCGCACACACTATAAACTATGACCAGCACTTGTAATGAAGCAATGACACAGCATTCTACTACTACTGTATAAATATAAGGAAGAGGATGTTTTTTCTGTAATGATATTATTGAAACTGAAGATGAATTAATAAAAATAATCCTGATTATTCTGTAATTCTGTTTGGGAAAGTTTTTTTTTTTATATAATTAATTGTGATGTGATGACAAAAAATATAGACTAAATCAACTGTACTACTTTCGTTCATGTGAAAAAACAATGATGCAAAATGTGCAAAGCTACAAACCCTGGAGTTGTAAGCAGTTATTTGAGATGTGCTTTAAGCAGCTCGTATTAGTAACTAAAGGGAGTAGGACACTGTAAGCAAAACAGGTAAAGGTAAAAGGTTTCTAAAAAAATATCTCAAAATCATATGAACCCAGCTATTGTTCTTTATTTATTTGTATTTGACTCAGTATTTTAGCTTTGTTGAATTTTGATCCAATCAGTGTGGGCAGGAGATATATTAATATTTAATAGATATACTAGGCTATACATTTTGCTTGTTTTTAATGCTGTGGAGATTCATTTTTCTTATTCCACTACAAGAAGTGGCCCACACAGGTAACTATTCGGATCTGTCCCAATTGATTTGCAAATAGGGGAAAATACATCTACTTAGCAGTAACATGCAAGTGTTAATGCTCACGTTTGCAATTTGCAATTTGAAAGACTGGTAATAGACATCACTTCAAAGTTCAAAGATAAGTTTCAAATCAAGCTAAATAAAAGTCACCAAATAATTTCAGAAAAAAAAGGTCCTCGCACTTTCAGATATTTTTAATCAGCCCTGCTCAAGTTTGTGGTTCATTTTAGCTTCTTGAATTAATTTATTAATAGTAACAATATCGCCGTAATTTTCACGTGCTGCATTCCACCGATGTAGCAACGTGTTTGATTGGTTCAGACTAGATTCCTCGTATCGCTGTGTCCAATCAGCATCATTGTTTTATCTAGTTGGCATGTTGTCTCCTCCCCCCTGTCTGGAGTTGGAAATGACAGTGTGAGGGGAGGAGGTGGAGAGAGGGAACCGTACACCGCTGAGTCCGACAAACGAGAAGCAAGTCAGTTAGAGTGAAACTGAATTTGAACATTAAAAGTCTGAATACGAGCTGTTGGATTAAAGCTAACACCAAACTACGAGTTTCCAGTTGGATTAAAAAGCTACAGGAATCCGTGGACGATTTAGAAATAGAGTGAGTATTCCAGTGTTTTCAGTCTGGTCTGAATCGGCTTTGTTATCAACAGGTGCTGCAGGAAGAAGCAAGCTAGCTGTTAGCTGCTAACGTAAGCTTGATAACGTTAGGGGGAACTAACCCACACTTTGGGTATATATCAAGCTTTTTTGTGGGTGGCTTCTCGCCAAACTTGTGCAAAAATTTACACCAACCAGGGGTACTTAATTTATTCTGAAAATGACGTAATTAAGCTAATTAGCTTATAGCTCAGATACTTTTGGGTTACTTTGATAGTGGAACTGGCTAACCAAAACAGTCATTTATTATAGCTTACGTTACTAGCTAGCAAACTGACACTCCGCCCTGTCACACAGAGAAAGATCCTCTAACTTAAACGTTAGTTTTATAAGGTTACAGTGACAGATGTTGACACTTACAACAAAGAATTATGTTCAACTTATTTAGTTACATTTTGTCATCGTGTTCTTCGATGTCGTAACATAGACTAAAGGTTACAATATTAAAATCATACCTTTACCGAGAAAGATGATTATTTTTCCACTTTTGTTTCTTTTCTATAAACGTATTTCCTTACGTTGCTGGTTTTGGTTAAAAAAAAAAAAAAAAAAAAAAAAAAAAGTAAGGTCAATGTCAATAATACCAGACGCCTAACTCCAATTAAAAATGTAAGGAGATGTGTTTGTTCTCTGTGTTTATCAGGACATACGCACACTGAGACAAAATGGTGCGTCAGTCGGAACTTGACAGTTATTAATCACAAATATTTCGGTAGCTTTTGTCTTATCTCAATTAGAGAAGTGAAGGAGAGTTTAATATGCTGCACTGACCTAACATTACAACAATATTACTGAGGGCAGTATCAATGGCAAGAATATGTTGTGTATCACAGTGTTCTGTTATTTATGTTTTATGCGTTTTTTTTATCTTATTTTAATTCCCGAGAAGAGTCAGGAAGGTGAAAAGCATATCTTCTCTTCACTAATGCAAAGCAGGAGTATAAGTTTGTGAAAATGCAGACACAGAGAGGTAAAGACAGAGGAGGAGATGGTATGCTGTTTAACATGCTGTGTAATCAATATATTATCAGTCATAATGTGCTGTCCTGAACAACACTGACACTCGAGTCCTCTGTTGTTATTGAATGATTCTCCCTTTGCAATGTCATGATGTATGCCAGACACTGTAAGTGCAAATTTGATAACACTATGCCACTTTAGCAGGTTTTCTGACACATTGCAAGGGTTAAGCTGCTCATGCAGCCAGGTTGCGTGGCCTGTTTGGGGCAAGCTCACACTCTCCTCTCTTTAAACAAACAACTTTGGAGTGCCCTTAGGCGTGAGACAAAGAGTAATCTTTTGTATCTCAGTGTCACTTATGTGGTTTAGGTCTGGTACAAACATGCATTTTGGATGATCCAATCAGAAGTCTACAGCTGTAAGTATGTGCATCCTCACCTGGCATAGCAGTGGTCCTCACATGGCCACTTGCACTCAGATCACACTTTTCCACTCTATATGCAAAAAAAACCCAAAACCCAACAACACCTACCTTTTGAGGTTCATCAAAAGCATTGTTGTCTTTAGCCAGCAGAGCAACAGTAGCAACAGTGCAGGGACACATGTTTTTGCTTGTTTGTTTTGCACAAAGAAAGAAATAACCTAATATATAAAACATGGCAAATTTCTAAGAAGGCCCAAATAATACTGAATTTGTTGAATGTTTATAAAGTTTAATGCAACAACTCACAAAATTGCCAACACTGAGTTTAACAGTCAGTTATATGTTGTTCTCCTTCACAAATTTTGTTTAAGGGTTACAATTAGTTAACACTGTTTAGGCTGCTAGTAAATGTTGGTAGGTAAGATGCATTTTTAGACAGTAGTCTTGCATGACTAGACCTCACATCAGGCTGATGTTTTTACAAGGTAGGAACAGCTTATTTATTGCATGTCACAGACTACAAGAAGGCACGAATGATTAAGTTTTTGCTGTAGTCATTTCCCAAGTTTATTAAGTTTCTAGCCATCAACAACTCTAAAAATTGCACGATTGTAAAGGGAGTACACAGCATGTTTTTCACCAACAGCAGATGTTAGTTAAGTAAACAAGCCCCATTTGTGCCCACACTGTTAAAAGAAAGTGCACCCTTTGCAGTCTAAACCACCTCCAAATAAGGTTTAAGTTATCAGATCACAAAGATTCATATATTGAAGTACAGTGTGAATGCATTAGGTGCATTCACACTGTACCTAGAGCTTTCTACTTGTGATCAGCCCAGGGCACACATTAACACTAGCTATGCATAGCCCCACTGACTCATATGCTTCACAATCCTGTCCTGTTAGATTAAGGTGAGAACAGGAATGTAGGAGTGAAACTACCACATCTCATAATGCTGTGATTCAGCACAGCTACTACACACTTATAGGACTCAGTAGAAATACTCTAGTGTGTAGCACTGTATTGTCCATTTCACCTTAAGTGTGCAATATGGTGCTAACTAGTGGAGAAGACATGTAATACCCAGCAGACTTAAAGGATCAAGTCATACATCTAACCAATAGTATTTACAAAGTTTATTTGTGTTTTAGAGGATTCCTTATAATCCACTGGATTTAAGGAGCAAACAGTGAGTGAAAGTTTAGATTTAAAAAACACCCTTGATGACTCGTCGGGTTGAGGGACACAAATGTGACAGCGTAAAATCTAATTGATCATTTTTTAACATTATTTTGTTGGATTCAGTCCAAAATTTGTTGGCTGGCTGAATTCATGTAGAGGCATACATTTCTTTTGAAGTTTAATATATGTCTTTACAGGCTGTAGATGTATAAACAAGTTTGATACTGTCCTAGAAAATCCCAATAAAACCTGGGCTTGTCACTTGTCAAACTTGCTGCACAATTTGTCCATGTACAGGTGCAAGCAATAACTTTTGTGAGTCAGTATTCCAAGTTTTATCATTTGATCATCATCAGCATCTGAATTACACACATTTACGTGACCCTGTTATATGAGCATTGTGTTTCCCTGACTCCAGAGCAAAAGCAGAACTGTGTTGGAGTCTGCGTGGATCTCTGTAAACAGGTCCGGAATAACCCATACTATATGTCAACGATCATTACCAGTGATGAGAGTTGTGGCTACAGACCAGGGACTGGACAGCTGTCTTTGCTGTAGAAGAGCCTTAATTTTCCAAGTCTGAGGAAGCCACGCCATGTCTGGAGCACAACTAATTTTGTGCTAGTGGTTTTCTTTGGCATTCATGGGATCACCGTGTATTTGTCCCAAGGGTCAAGCTCTTGATAGCAAATACTACTGTGACGCTCTGAGGTGTTAAAGGAGGATATTTTGTGCAAAGGACCTGAACTGTGATGCAATAGCAACTGAATTTATAAAAATAACAACATACATGCTCAGAGTGCATTGGATATGTGCAAGTTTCTTGTCTGCAATGACAAGGCGTGTCCTCGTCCCCCCATCTCATCAGATTTGGTTTCTGGGTAATAGCTTTAGACTCAAGTTTCAGGTCTCTGGTAAATTTGCAAGTGTGCACATACTAGTGATCACAAAAACTTAAGTAACTTAGTTGATAACAATGATAAAGTGATGTAATCTGAAATATATATCCTCGAAAGTTATTGCTAGCAGCTACTACAATAACATTACTGTGCAGTGCTCCATTCGTGTGCTACAGGAAAAGTCTCAGAAATTTCTGATTTCTTCTCCATTATTTCTAGATTTTTGTTGTAAGTCTATTCTGTGGCAAAGACCATGTACTTTTAGATTCAGTGTCATTATCTGTGTTTTTATGTCGCCTCTTTATGAGGACTGAAACATAAGGACTGTATCTGTATAAAGTTTAACATAAAAAAAGTACGGCGTGTTTCAGGTATTGCCTAGTGGCAGAAATTGTGTCTGTTGATAAGAAACTGACAGGTTAGGACTTGAGACTAACATAAGTTCCTGTTTGATATTTCCTGTTGCTTTTTGTGTACTTGCAAATTGATGGATATTCAGTTCTGAAGAAAGACTGTACTTAGCTAGCCAACTGAACCCACCTTCCCTTAAGGTTTAGGCTAGAGGGTGGATACCCAGCCCGTGTCTGACAGTACCTGTCGAGTTTGAATAAAATATTTTGAAATTATGTTAGGGTTAGGATCGGATTCAGTCGTCTTTCAGTGAAAATGTAACAACAGTAGAAACAACAGTTACGTGTGGGTGACACAAACTCAGTGCCTCAACTTAAAACTGCATTGGTCTCAGTTTGGCTTCAGACATTACGGACAGAATGATTGTCGGATATGGGCAGAGCTTGAAATCTGCGCAATCTAATATAGGCTGTGCCACAGGATGTCAGCCTAGATACTGTCACCTGGTCAGTGTTGTTCAGCTTGGCTGCAGGTGCATGTTGTTCATCATCAACATTGGCACAGGACAGTATAGGAGCAGTAAAGGACAGTATTTGTTCACCATGATGTATTGACCTTAAGCTAGGCCCTACTGCCAGGTAAGAGTTACGTTACTGTGGATACCTGGTCAGAGCTGCTTTTACTGACACACCCGTACACTCAGTGAGTTGCTGAAACAGAGAGGTGAGGACAGGCACATTGGGCCACAGGCCAGCTAAGTACAGAAGTCTTCTGTTCTCTGGAATGCTCTCTCACTCACTCTCTCACTTTCATTCTCACTCTAGATCTCTGACCTGATTGGGACTCAAAGTTGGGCTACTGATAATCAAAATGAGTAACTGGAGTGGATTTATATATGAGATGAAACTGTCATTTGGCCTGTGCTGTCCAGCTTGGATATGGTGTTGAGTCCTTTCTGGCTGTGGCGAGTCACTATGATGAACTATAGTGTGCTCGTTGGGCATTTGTTCACTGGTTTCATCCTCTCAAATGGCTGCTATGCCTGACTTTAGAGTTAAAATGTTTTAAAAAAATAAAAAATGCTTCTGATGCTATTCCACAATTCAAAAAAGGATTTTTTTTTTTATAATTTTAACCTTTCTTCGAAAGGCACATAGCCACATCACAGCATATTCCTTGATACTTCTAAAGAAGGAGGAATGGAGGAATGTTGATTCCTCAAATGTTAATTAATTCATAATTAAAACAGTAGTTGAAAGCTTCTGCATTTGTATGTCAGTCGTATGAAATCTGTTATCCTCGATTATCCTTTTCTAATTCATTAAAATCTAAATTACTTAAAGTTTTCTAATAGAAATGCCGCTTATGTCTGTATTCTCCCTCTTTCCCTTCTCATTGTCTGGTACAGGGTGGTACAACCCTTTTAAAGAATGTGTGTGTGTGTGTGTGTTTTAGTGTGTACTGTTAAACACAAGATAAGAGGCAGTTCTGCTTCTGCTCCCAATGACAATCAGTACACTCACACAGGCTTACTGCTTTACTCACTCTTTGTGTCACATAGTGTTTGCTGTGTTTCAAGAGTTTCAGCAACACTGCATCTTGTACTATGCATAATGTTTAAGAAGTAATCCGGCACTGGAGGGATGAGCTTCTCCTCAGACTTGGCTGTTTGTGCTGTAGAGAGACAGAAATGCTGCAAAATCAGTGAACACAGAGAAAGTGCTACGGTATTCCATTTTTCCTCACAAGACAGAAAAAAAGCTACAGAAATGAGAATGCACTGTACTGATCTGGACTGCTCCTGCTGGTTGGTGACATATTGCTTGGTTTTGGCTCCTCAGTTTTGAAGGAAAAAGCAATATGGTTGTCAGCCAGTCACAGACAATCTTGAATAATGGCTTTAGACTAACATCCGTTTTTGAAAAGTGAAATAGTAGTAAATAGCAGTATGGGAATCTTTGCTTATATTTGGTCAGCTCCTCTTCATTTTACAGTGTGATCTGAATTTTGTTTGCCACTCCCCTCTCAATCTGGAGACAGAGCTAGAATGAAAAACTTAGAATGCATTGAGCTTTGTGAAAATAGCATTACCGATACAGAATATTCAGAGGTACCGAAGCCCAGTGCCAAAACCACGGCATCGGTATTTGGCCCATAACATTAGTTTTATGTAAATAGTTATTGGGGCAGAAAACGGCTCTGAGCTTTTGTTTCTTGAGGAAAATGAATATGAACTCAATTGCTCGTTGACAGGTTGCATGGCTCGGTGAGTTTTGGGTTGGTAATGGGCAGCATCAGGATTTTAAAATCGCAGCAAATGACATCCTGTATTTGAGTGCATACTATCGAGTGAACAAGGGGTTGCAGCCTTATTTTAAAATAGTTTTTTTCCCCACTACTTCAGGCCAACCTTCGAAAACCAGTGGCAGCAATTTTTAAACAGCATTGCCCAACATTTTGATGATATATGTTGAGAATTATTTTTCATTATTTTTGAGAATTTCATAGACATATCAATACTTAGATTTACATTTTGACTTTTAGTAATCAGTTTTAATGCGTAATTATATCACCTCAACCCAAGGATAAGGACAGAACAATTTCTGCCAGTGGAAGCTCAAGCAAAAATTTTTTTGTAGCAGACAGGAAATACAAGCCAGCCAGAAAACAGACCAACAGCATGTAGCTTGAAGGAGTAAAGCTGAATCGCTATAGCTTTTGCAGCATTCCCAACCCTTTATTTGAAAGGCTTTTTGTTTTCCATAGTTTCGCCTCGTACTATTGCCTCAGCAAGACGCACATGCATACACACATTCATACATGCACACCAGGGGGTAAGCTGTGGCAACAGATGGTGTTATGGTGTTGTGTTTGATGTGTGTGTATATATGTCTGTGTGTCTGTGTGTGTGTGTGTGTGTGTGTGTGGGGGGGGGGTCTTTGTGTTAGATCATAGCTTTGGGGGGGAGGGGGGTCCTTGTGTTAGATCATAGCTTATCAACACAGTGTGTGTTTCTTTAGCTCTGTGTAGGCCAGCAAGTCCTCAGATGAAGGCTTATTTTACTAAGTCACTGGTCTGAGGGCAGGGATCCAGTAGGAAACTGCTGCAGCTGCATCAGCCATAATACAGGCTTTTCCAGCCAAACTGGGTGTCAAAACCAAACTCCGCCTCATCTTTTCCCTCTCATCTACAGCACACTCAGCCAGAAACACTGATCTTTAGGAAAAAAGCTTTCAGTCACATTTTATGGATCGCTGCTTAAAGTAGGTCAGCTCTGCTCTAACTAGCTTGACACATCATTAGAACAATAGTTATTTTAATGAGCAAGTCTCTGAGCAGGGGAAAATGCATCTACTCAGCTTGGCCACCTGCTTGTTCGGTGGCTTTATTTACATGTACAGGCAGTGCTACTCTTAACCAGTCCAAGTGTCTTCATTCTGATTCATCTGCAAAATGTTGGTGAATTACAACCTACTTAAAATTAGTTTTAGAAGGCTAACTCATCTATATGAACCTTTTTATAAAAAGCATTGAACTAATTTTAAGTTTGTTTGTCTTAATGTCATGCTCTGACCTGGTTCTTCAGGAAGCAGCTCATATTAAATTACTGCTAAATTATTATTACTAAAGTGTTGCTGTACTCTCTACCAACAATACAGGTTAATGTAACATGGGAACAGTTTCTTACCGATCGCACCAAACTGCTTGTGCCAGCACATAATTATGGGTACTGTATTTAAATGTCAACCCAGGAAAGAAAACACACGCACCGTCTAATAAGGTAATTTGTCTGCAGTTCCAAAAAAATTTCCAGTCCGGGCAATTGATGATTTTTCATAGAGTCAAGTAAAATAAATTACCAGTGTTTTAAGGCTCTGTATACACACACAGGTATCACTTATTCCAACTGATTAAAATCCTTTTAGGTGAAAGTTTTGCATAGCATTTTATTTAGACTTTGCTGAGGTCTCGCATTCTATGTTTTGTCTAAATTCCATTCCAAGACTAATTCTAAAAAGGTTTTCAGTATGTATTGCATTTAAAGTGGAAAAGTGACCAAATAAATGTGCTTGGTGGATTTATATTGTAAATTATTCAAGTTGTGTTTACTTTAGTTACTTGGCTCTCAATAAAAAGCTGTGTCCTCAAATTCTTTTAAACAATTAAACAAGGGTATTTTTTGTGAAAATGCTGAATTGTTTACTTCGATATTTTCTAGCTTTATGTTTCAGGCTTCTTCTCTAGCTGTCAATAGCCTGCAACCAGCACCAGGGCTATGCATAGCATCATGTAGCTGCTTTTGCATGTCTGTGTTTTTTGAAAATAGGGTTCAAGTCATTGACACATGAGTCTGTCATAGGGTTGGGTCAGTTTCTGATTTTCCCTAACTGGTGTATGAGCTTAAACCTGTTGGATTTTATACAAACCATTGGACCTGGCATATGTTGTTTGTTCTGTCAAGTTAAAGAGTAGTCCTTTTCAGAAAAATCTGTTGATACCCTCAGTGTAAATAATATTGAATTAGCAACTTGAAGAGCGCACAGCACACAGCACAACTAATATATATGTCTGGAAATATTCAAAAAACTCTAAAAATTATGCCATATATGTTTACGTTGTGCATTTTTTATGTACTCATTAAATGCTTGCTCTTGTGAAGCATCAAATTCAGATATTTTCCCTTGTACTTGCTGGTGGAGTTAGCTTTAATGCAGAATGAAGTGTTGTCACAATTGTGGAGATGTTAAATTTTACCTACCCTCCCATTAAACATTTTTTCCTGAGTGCTCCATAGAAACTGCTCTATGTTGAAAGTCTGATTGGCTCTGTGTAGAGGCTAACCTGTTAGCATTTTAATGCTTCTTGCTGTAGGAGGAAGGCTTATTCTTCCCAAAGGAGCTATTTCAACCCTTCTTGACTTACCTCTGTGCAGCGATGTCGGGGCATCAGGCACTGACCACTAAGACCACAGGACCTTTATTACTGCTCTGCGGCTCCACTGGCGCTGAGACAGAAACCTTATCACTTGCCTCCTTCCCCTCCTCATGCTGCTCATTTTTCCTTGGTCAAGCTTATTTTGGAGACTGACTCTGGAAAAAAAATATATCTTCACTGCAAATAAACATTAAAAATTCCACACAGAGGGGAGGGAAAATATTTATGGTGACGGTTTAGTTTTTGTTTACTTTTATTAACATAATACACTTGTATTTTTTTGGTCATTATTTTTGATTCCAATGTTGGATATTTAATTTATGCTGTCACCAGCACAGAGGCATAATGTTTCAGGGTTTTCCGTCCCTTTGGATGTGCATGCATCCCATTCTCATGACAGCAGTATCTCAGTAACGTCTCTTTAAATTTTCTTTTAATTTAGTATGAATGCTGTATGAATGAAACCTGGTCCCGAGTATGTTACTTTTAACAAAATTTTGGCAAAGGTCAACTTCACTATGACATTTCAATAATCTCCATAAACAGTTTTCTGGCATCATGACTCACACAACTCAAACAGAAGAGGAGATTGTGACTTATTTCACATTTGGTCAGATGAATCGGTGACAATAATCTTTGGTGCCCACCTTGAAGCTGTGCTTATTGTTTGGATCTATTGCTTCTAGGCTGAAGTTGTGTGAAGCACCCACCTTTTAAAATTCAGAGATTTTCAGCAGCAGAAACCATATTTGAAGCTTTGTAGTCCAATATTGTTATAACCTCCATTTCAGGAAAAAAATCTCACCCTTTTTTAAAATTCTTTCAAAGTCTTTAATGCCTAAATTGTTTGAGTGTGGACAGACATGAATTATGTAAACTGAACTGCAACTTGTGCAGGTCTCAGAAAAACACTAACACTAGTTGATAATTATAATTTTAATGATTAAAAAACCTTTTGTATTGAAAAGTTGGATCACAATACAATTAAACTTCTTCTGAACCGCAAGTGAAGATGTCAGTTAACCTTGATAAAGAGTGAGAACTTTTTGCAGTGTAGAAGTGTTTTTGATAACTAATTTAGATAATCTGAGAAACCATATGACAAGTGAATAACTGAAATGAATAAACAAGATCAGTCGGTTGTTAATGAAATATGTCAAGTGATTACATTGTTGTCTCCTGGTGGCGTGTACACACACACAAACATGCACACACACACATATACATATATATGTGTGTATATATATATATATATATGTGTGTGTGTGTGTGTGTGTGTGTATGTGTATATATATATGTGTGTGTATATATATCTGACAGACCTGAAGCCTGTAGAGAATATTGAAGCATCAGAAGACAAGGATGTTGCAATCTTTTTGTTGGGCTGACTTTTGTTATTCTTTACAGTATGTTAAGGAAGGAAAGAATGAATGTGTCAGATGTCAAAAATGGGACAATTTCACACCAAATGGGTAAGCTCTATTTATTTTTTTCAGACTCGTCTAACAATGGGAAAAAAAAAAATTAAATGTAGCAATGCTCCATTCAGATAGACTTGACTTTTGTCAACACTGATACTGAGTGATTCAGCCACATATCAACAGGGTAATTAAGCAATGTCATTTTATAAACCTTGTAGAGCAATAAATAGTAAAAGTTTCACAGGCCTTCAAGAAATGTTTGAATTCTGTGTCTGAAGGTCACATGTGTCATATGATATGTAGTTTCAGCCTTATGTGAACTTACTGTAGAAGAGTCAACACAATGTGGATGTGGTTGTTCAATTAAGAGAGAAATGGAACTCTGTAATCTTAATTAGTACAGCAGACAGATTTAAGGGGCTGTGTATTCTTGTTTTACTACCATTTTTAGTAAATCTTCTGTTTTTTTGAAGCACATTGCTCTGTCCTTCCCATGTCAAGGCTTTAAGGGGATCAATGCAAATACACTGAGAATGTAAACGTAGTGTGTTTCAGTCACTGATTCACATACACTCACACATATACACATACCCCTCCCCCAACAATGGAATTTTGTTCCCAATGCCTGACATTCCTCACTGCTGCATCATGGGACCTCTGCTGTGTGTGTGTGTGTCTCGCACACGCGCACTTGTGTGTGTGTGTGTGTGTGTGTGTGTGTTTGTAGTCCTGCTGGTAAGAGATAGCATATCAAACATGCTGTTGTCATTGTGACACTGAAAGATAAGGGATCCATCCAATCTCTCACCTGTTTATTTTTACCTCCTCCCTCTCTCCCTCTCTCTGTCTTTGCCTCACTCTGTATCTCTTTTTTCTCTCTCTTTCTTTCACTCCATAAATTTCTGTCTTGCTTGACCTCTCTTGTCCCTCCCTCTATTTTGTTATGCATCCACTCTTCCCTGCCACCAACTTCCCACATAGTGCTCTCTTTCTCTAGTGTGTGTACGTATGTGTGTGTTTGTGGCAGAGGGACCACCCAACTGCTGACAAAGCCGTTGTCATGGTAATTTGTGGAAAGTGGGGAGTTGAGATGACGTTTTTTGCCTGTGAACTACTTAAGAAAAAGTGGAAGAAGGAGAGGGAGGGGCAAAAATGGCCAAGACAGAGAAAGTGACGGCACCATAAATTGTGTCGTGGCATTCAACTTGTCCTTCAGTCAATGTGTGGAAAAATCAGTCAGCACATAACAGCCACTCATATTCCCCAATGTACTCAGCCAGTAAACCACTAAACTAGCAAACTAGATGTCATAAGCTGGCAGTCAATCCACCGATTGGGTAGCCAGTAAGACAATTCTGATGAATTAATTGTAACTGGGCTGTTATTTTGGGTAGTTTTGGTCATCTTTAAGTCCTGTTTACTGAAATAAGTAAAATAGCCTCTGTGGGCGGGGCCTAATTGACAGCAGAACAATTATTAAAAATGTTCATGTGCTGGAATTTAATTTTAGGCCCTGAAACACTACGATATGTAACTCGGTTTCCGTGTATTGTGTCGTTGGACTCCTCATGGATACTAACCTTTCAGCCAAAGTTAGAATTGTTTTTTTTTACATTAGAACTTTTCCATGTTTGTGCTTTTCTCTATTCTCCTCTCACAAGTTCAAATTGGTTTGAAAAAAGTGATGTGATTATCTTGTGAGCAACAAACTGCGTTGAGCAATATTTTTAATAATCATGTGATAACACCCATATGAGGGTAATTTATATTTCCTAACCCCTGTCAATCAAATCTGATCAAACAGTGCCAACACAATCCTAAACAAGATTATTTTACAGTTAAACTCTCAATAAAGATGACTTTACCTTTGGTGTTCCATCATTTAACTGTAGGTATTTAATGTTATTCAAAAATACTTGAACTGGATTTAAAAATGAATTTTCGAGGGTAACATTCTCTCTTTTTTTCACACCGGGAAAAGTACAGGTGCACTGCAGGTATGAAAATAGTTTCTGGGGTCCTTGTGTTGTTTATGATGACTCACTGTCACATTGTCTTGGCTTACTGAGACACTTGAACGCATAATAGTCATTGTTAATTATGCCTTCATGAATTTGAAAAAAATATGTAATTACGATTATTTAGACTGATATTGCATTTGTGATATAATTTGTGATAATTTTTGCATATTTTCTCTATTTTTCATCAAAAAAACATATTCAAGTGATTATTGTGTTAATTTTGCAGGAATCTGTGCCAAACAAAGATATTTTCTCAAGAAATATAATGTGTAGGCCAGGAAACCCTGCAGCAGCACAATATTTGATTTAAATTGTATTTGACACTCACGTCTCCATGGATGAATATTGCGCCCTCTGCAAATAAAAAATGGAAGTTGTCCATTTTGTGATTTCAATAAAATTTCAATTAATTGTGCAGCCTCTTGTTAATTTTATTAGTAACACCTGTGCTCTCCTAGTATGTTAAGTCAAACATCTGGTGTTAAAAAAAGCCTTCTTTCTGCTGGCTGTGCCAACTTTTTCATTTGTCATTTTTCCTTGTTACAATAACAATGGTCTGCTCACCAATTTCGTTGCCAAAATGTGGGAACACTGCAACATTCACCAGCATGACATGCTAAAGTCACTTCTTCACGCAAACTGTGTTTGTTGTTGCAGACTGGACACTTATCAAACCTGGTTTTGACCAGTCATGCCAGACTGTTGGTTGTAAATAGACAGTTAGGTAAATGAATATTGTCACTGTCTGCAAGCTCTGGGGCTGATAGTGAAATTTGTGTAGATGTGACTGATACCTTCACATAAAATGTGAAATTGAATGTCTTGTAATCCATGTTGGAGGAATGTAAGGCGACCACCAGGCAAATTTGATTAATGACACTGTTTTCCTGCCTTCTCCACAGGTGAAGGTGTCATGGCCACCCTGTTTATTGAACTGCCCTCCTAGACTTCACGTATAGATAGAGATACATACCTACATCTCTGGAAGTCACACAAACTCATCCCTGTTAGTCTCTTGGTGCGTGTGAAGGATGACAACCTCCCATTTAAACGGCCATGTTGCTGGGGAGGGAGGAGGAGGAGATGAAGAGCTCAGGGGAGGGCAGCAGCACCGGGAAATGGCTGTCGACTGCCCAGGAGAGCTGGGAAGTCGTACGCTACCACTACGAAGATCTGCACAGCTGGAGAGGATACGACAGCACCAGGTATGTGTACATATACATTAACCTATTTATTTATAAAGTACATTAAAGGACAACCATGGGTGATCAGATTCATTTACAAGGAAGTGCAAAAAAAAAAGAGGGGAAACGGAAAAAAATAGAGTTCAAATACTTTTTTTTAATTTCCGTTTTGTGCTAGAATTTTTACCCGATTTTACCCTACTGCTGCACTAAATTTGAGCAGAGAATATTGTACTTTTGAGATCACTTTGGTTTATATGGTTTAGGTTTTATGTTTCTAAAATATTATACATTGTTAGAAATAACTGCCCCAAAAGTGTTTAGTTGGAATTTGTCCCATCTTGACTGCTCTGTGACATTTACCATTGGGCCTTTTCCATCAACACTTTTGACTACAGTGAGTCAAATCATGCTGCATTGATTTGTGTTTCCAGTAGCAGTGTAAACCCACTGAGTTGTGCTAAGCAACATGTTACTTCACTTTTCAGTTATGTAATTTCTATAACTTAAACTCATTTAAGTGTGAGTAACATCTATAACCAGTCAGATGGCTGTATCCTAGATACGTATCCTGGATTGTAAACATACAAAAGACCTCTTCTCTGTTACTATGTTGATCTTTAAGAACAACATAAAAAAAACATAGCCAGTCCTTGTTTTTTCAAACTTTACAAGTGATACAGACTCATGTTCTTCCCCCAAACTATCTTAGACCTCTTCTTTATTTAAAAGACCCAGATACTTTATCGCTGACTGAAAGTGGCAAATCATTAAACCCATCAAATGTCAACAAGAACAGATCCAGTGTTAGTTTATTTTTAAATTAGAAAGGTTGAAACTACTCATTTTCATACAGAAATTAGTTAACTTAAATTATACTTAATAGTTTAATGACTGATTGATCTTTGTTATAGATCAACAGATTGTTGAATTTGTGGCAGAATTTGAGCTGAATTATGTTGATAGTGCATGAAAGTTGAGAGGCTGGATGATGGAATAAATTGACACCTTTTTTTTCTAAAATCATATCACATAAAACAATATCTGTGATGCTTTACTTTGTCCTGATGTTTGTCAGGAGGACCTTCGGCGTCGTAGAGAGGAGGAGGGTAGGCAATTGGACCTGAACGCCTCGCTCAGACTCAGGAAGCTCTCCCAGCATCCCCACATCGGCATCGACAACCCCACATTCCTGCAAGACACATACACATCGCAGCAGCCAGCGCTCAGCAGCCAGCACACACACGCACTGCTGGGTAAAATACACACGCACACACACAAACGTGCACATACACACACACACATAATGACACACATTCAGGACTACAGATCATAGAACTGTAGAGATGCCCCTGTGGAAAAGGAAAGAATAGGTAGAGGTAGAGGTGAGAGGGATGTTAAAAACTTGAAAGATCCTCTGAATTTTAGAAACAAGTAGGGATGAAGAAAAGGAAAAAAGAAAGGGAGAGTAATATTAAAAAAGGGTGAGGGAGAGGGAGAAAGCTGACTGGAAAAGAAAGGAATGCAAGAAAGACATGCCTGCCATCAGAGAGGAAATTCCTCAGGGAGGGAGAGAAGGACATGAGAGGCTCTTGAGGGTGACTTAATTAAAAGTTTGTTAGGGGTGGTAATGTTGACACACACACACACACAAACAAGAACACAGTGTAGAGCAAAGTCTTGACTTGGAAATGAGTTGTAGTGTTTGACTCATACATTGGTCTGATGTGTGGACATGCTGGATGACTTTTACCTCCATCTGATAGTGAAGTAAATCTCTCTTTTTTTAAGTCTCTCTTCTTTTTATTTTAAGATCTATATGTAAAAGTCAAAGGTTGGTTCATGTGAATGCACTTATATCTCTTGCAGAGTTGGAGGAGTTGCTGCTGTCGCTGAAGCAGGTCCGGGGTTGCCTGTCCGACCAGCAGAGTCAGAATGACATCGAGCTGGTTCTTGCACTACTAAACAAGGTAATAAAAAAGGAATTAGATGGGAGAGCTTTAGTCTATGTGTAACTGTGGTATTTAGAGACTTTCTGGCCTTCGAGGTAGAAGGGATTTACAAAGATGAAGCAGTGTCATCAACGCTGTCTGAGCTGGAACATCCATGACAACAGAGGCCTCAAAAAGATTCCCAAAGTAGCAATGGAGGGTTTGGTATGGAAAAAGAAGGCTGGAGGGCACAGGTACACGATTTAAATATTATTGGACTTAAAGCTACTGATGGGTACTTTGTTGTTCAAATATTAAATATTCTGAAGTCAGATATTTTTTAATAAAAATAGTAATTCAAGTTTCTCTGGTAACCTAATGCAATTTGTCAGGGTCAGAAAGCCTTAAATGCCCCTTGCAGAGACATCATCAAGATTTTATATGTCAAGTAAAACTCCAGCCGGGGGGGGGGGGGGGGGGGGGGGGGGGGGGGGGGGGGGGGGGGGGGGGGGGGGGGGGGGGGGGGGGGGGGGG
>JAQMCX010000017.1:11118638-11130734 GCA_029814765.1 Acanthurus leucopareius | reverse complement strand
CTTGTATTATTCAAAATTTTGACGCCAATATTTTCACTTTTACTGCAAATGAATATCGGCCCCAAATATCGGTTATCAGCCTCCTTGACTACTAATAATCGGTATCGGCCCTGAAAAAACCATATCGGTCTATCTCTACCATAAACACTTTTGATTTCTGGTGTGGTTGAAAAAAAATTCTTTTGAATTAGCCCTGACAGAGCATTAACCAACCCTCAGTCTTGTTTAAATAATATTATTAAACAGCTTGACATTGAAGATTTTAAGCAAATGTTACTCTCAGAAGAGTAAATAGTGCACTTGTTGAGAGCTATTATCATTTGCGGAAAGTGAGAATGTTTGGCACGACAGAAGTGAATGTGTGGATGTGTCCAAATAAAGAGCATTGTCTGTTTTAATGGCAATGAATTATATGTCAGCCAATGCAGCAATTGGTTTATTGATGAGTTTTTAATTGTCTCTGGATAAAAGTGAAGTTATATATAACTATAGGAGCTATATATAGCTATAAGGCACAAAAAAGGACCATCTATCAGACCTTTGACACACACAATACCAGTTTATATGATGCACTCTTTGTTGGTTGTTATTTTGAAGTGAGATTTGTTTATAAAAAAGAATCTGTAAATTCTTTTTGGAATGGACCTCAGGAGACAAATCACTGTCCTCACTGATGATAATGAAACCTAGATACTTGTGCACAAAAAAAAAACAGTTACTTGTCCCCAATCAGACCACATGTTCATATGTGAGTTATTGTCTTCAGAAACAATGGTAATCACTCCATTGTTTTCCACACACTACATGTAGGGTGGGCCACATGGGGAGGGAGGTGATTAGGAACTGGTAAGGGTTTAATGGAAAGTAGGTTACAGAGGAGGAGACAGGATGGAAGAGCCATGAGGAATATTAAAGGAAAGCCACTCAGTGGCAGTTTGGTAATCAGTCAGTCAGCAAACCAGTGAGCTGTTAAATCAGTCAGTCAGTGAACCTATTATTCTGTGTGACCTTTCAAAAAACAGATTCTGAGCTTGGGCGGAAATCTGCAAATAATTTTTCAATTATTGTGGGCACCTTTAATTGACTTTGCTGATGGATGGTTGACTGGGAAAAAAATAAAAAAGTGTGCATTTTATAGAAACCTGGAACATGAAAAGTTTGAGTTGTAAGTTTAAGTTTAAGCACTGAAAGATTTTAGATGTCAGTGCGAATGTAACCACTGAGGCAGATGAAGTCTGATGTTGTCTTGGCTTCATTTAAGTGAGCAAACATGCTTGCAGAATGAAAAGAATGAAAGTCTGTTTATGTTTATAATTGTTTATGCTAGATGGGAATTGAGCTCCAGTATCAAACTGACATCATGACGTCACAGTAGGTTAGTCAGACAGTGTACATGCCTCCTCTTCATATGCAAATCAGTCTGGCACAGTCTGATGTGTGTTAATGTGAGTATAAATCCCTCTACAGCACAAAAGTTACCCCGGACTTTGGTGTGTGCGGACTTGGGTGTGTGTGTGTGTGTGTGTGTGTGTGTGTGTGTGTGTGTGTGTGTGTAATGATCTTTTTCTTATATCACCATGAATAATGTCTATGTGTCCATGTGTCTCCATAGTGACCCCAGCCCAACCAATCAGAGGCTGAGCAAGAATGTGAACAATGATGTGTCTCTCCGCCTTCACAACCTTACTGTTCTCACCAGACACATCAGGACATACTATCAGGTATGTGAACAAAGACAAACAGTGCTAATTGTGTGCTCTCAAACTGCTCTATAGTGTCACAGCAGTCCATATTGTCAACATTATATACGGTATTTCGTCCCCATTGAAGTCTTCTTCACCCATACAAAAAGCCTTAACCAAGTGAGCTATCTGAAGGTGTGTCTCTTCATATTGCTGCATCTGGGAATTGGGTTAAATAGTTTTACCAATTTTACTGAACTTATTTTTGGTATGCAACTTTTCCGTCTTTCCATGTGGAGAGGCAACTGTTCTTGTATCTTCAGCTGATTAACTTTGCCTGGAGGGTGTAAATATATGCGTGCTGTACGTGTGTGTGTGTGTGTCTTTATCCATTGTCACTGTCATGTGTCATGTGTATGTCTTCTGATGTGCCTGTTTCAGTGTAGATGTAACTAACATTTACATGCCCTTAAGGCAAACACACAACAACAACCCATTCATATACATTTGTAACTGCATCAGTGTTTGTGTTTTTTGAAAGTGAGCACATTTCAACTGCTCTTCTCAACTTCAAAAGGCTGGCTGACGGTTAATCTTTGATCCTAAGAGTTTGGTTCTTAATTAGGTTCACTGTAGTTATGGTTAGGCTATTAGCTGTGATCGGGGTCAGGGTAACAGGCCAGGGAAAATGTTGTGTCAGGGAGGATCCTCACAAAAATAGTACAAGAGTTGTGTTTGCGTGTGTGGCAATTGTGGACTGTATTGATGATGATATATGGATCAACCTTGCACTTGCTGGCCAATCATTTTTTAATTTGCTTGCTTGACGTCCAACAATCTGCAGTGATCAATAGGAGCAGGAAGTAACAGCATGATCAGCCACTTGGAAACAAATCCAATGCAAATGTGAGGCATTTATTAGTATGAGTCGTTAGTATAGTATACATCATGAATATTGTATATATGAATTTATGAATACCACTATTAACGGTATACGTAGAGTCTGGACAGATATGGATGTAAACTGCAGCCTGACTGGTTTGGTATTTAGCAACACTGCAAGGCAGTAATTCCAGTTTACTTTGATGTTTAAGTAAATTCGCAGCAGAGTTTGCATTTTGGTTGTCTGTTTAACATACCAACTGCTTCAGAAAAGTTTGTCATTAAGGAAAATATTGCTTAAAATTTTAGAAAAGCACCATAAAATATAACTGTCTCTGACAACTTCACACTCACTCTGAACCCCTTTAATATGTTCTTGTGCTAAAAATTTCACTCATATTCTCGTCACAGCCTTTCAAATTAACTTTAAGAATTGTTCTGGCTTTGATTTACATTATCTACAGTAGAATGGATTCTTATACTGGCACGTTTTCACAGTAGGGACCAAATTATCCATAAAAAACTTCCTGATAACATTATCAAATTTGCTAATGTTTGGCCTCATGCCCAGTGTTTCCTTTTACAGCTGCAGCTCATACTAGGGGCCAGTACAACCAAATGTTCAGATTGTAGTTTTCCAACATCAGAAGAAGGGTCACCAAGTGACTTAATTGTTTTTCAAACAGGCAAAGTACTCATATCTCCCTGGACTTTTAGCATTATGACATTTAGAAACAAGTAATGACATTTTACCTGCTGCTTTTTTTATCCAGATGCAAAGTCATTTCTTTAAGACATAGAAGTGAAATAAAATCAACACTTTAAAGCAGAAATCCAGACTGTACATTAAATAAACCTTTGTCTTGGCGTGGGTGAATACTCTTTCCTGATTGGCCCACAGGTATGTGTCAAAACGGTTTAACGGTGTAGCTGCAGAGGGATTTTACATTGCTGGGTTTTTTGTTTTTTGGTTTTTTTTTTTGTTTTGTTTTTTTTTCGGGCTTTTTACGTCTTTATTGATAGGACAGCTGAGATATCGGACAGGAAACAGGGAGAGAGAGAGAGGGGAGAGACATGCAGAAAATGGTCGGAGCCGGAGTCGAACTCGCGACCGCTGCGTGGAGGACTAAGCCTGCCGTACATGGGCCGCCTGCGCTCCCGATTGAGCTAAACGGCGGCCCTACATTGCTGGGTTTTAAAGATTCTTAAAATAGTCTGTCCTTTAAATTCAGACGAAAAGCAAGTTTTCATTTAAAAAAAAAGTTGCCATGAGTGTAAAATATTAAAGTCAAATACCATTTGCAGCGTAACAAAAAAATTATCATCATGCATTCATTGACACCCACATTAAAGCTACATCAATACAAAAAGATAGATTGTCACTTAAACAATTGTCTAGCTGCTGGATAGCTTGTAGACAGTTGTATGGTACTGTCATACACATCAGATCAGTAAGAAAATTAGATTTTAGAGCAGCCTTGTTTGTACACAAGTATTACATCTGATGACATAACATACAGAATGATTAAAAACTAGCTTGATTGCCTGGAAGCATGACACAGAAAGAGAAATAAATTTTGCTCACAAAAAGAGATGTGTTAAAACTATGGCATGTGTGTAACGTCTTTATTTTGCCATACTGATGTCAGGCTCATATTATAATGACCATCTTCTCAAAGCTAATCAGAACCTTTGGTCAGAGACATAAATCCCTTGTGCGTGAGTGTGCATGCTCATGGTGTGTTTTTTGTAAAGATCAAAGATAAGAAGCTCAGATACAGTTGATTTGGCTGAGCTGCAGTCATGTCCTGCTCTCACTCTCTCACACACAAGCACGCTCATTTTTTACTTAGCTCCAATCCCACACAGTGATGGAGTGTGTTGCTTGCATGTTGTTGCCTCTAGTTGTTGGTGTTTTAATCTCTGTAAAGACAGCGATAGTGTGTCCTTGTAATGAGTGTGTCAGTGGGCTCTTACTTATGTTAAAGGAAGTTAATTTTGTACATACAGCACTAAGCAACAAACTGCTCTGTAGGATTTATTTGATATGTTTTAGATGGATTTAACTTTTCACCAATGCTCAGAAGATCTGATACCTCTTAAGCTTTTATTTGGTTTAGGAATGGTGATGAACAAGTTTGTACCATAATTAGAAAAGTGCCTAAAGGACATAAGGTGAAGAGTACAAAACTATGAATACTGACAGTACAAAAAACTATGCACAGAAAAAGATTCAAAACCAGCAATTGACCTGAAGGGACTGAGCCCAGCGCAGTACAAACTGGAAAGTTGAAAAGAGGCATGGTCTTGTGGGAAGTCCATTGAGGGAAGCTGCTGGTGACAGAAAATAATCAAAACTAAAAGTATGATTAAGTGTTATTATTTGAAAATGACAGTTAAAATGACACAACTATTTTTTTTCAAATTTAATTTCTTATTTTTTATAATACCTCCATATGTTGGCTTGGTGTCTGCCCCTTTCAGAATAACTGTATTACAGTTCATCTAACCCTTGTTCTGGTTCATGACAAGTAAACTTAAATGTTTTTTGTTTTTCTTTTGGCAGGACAGCTTACACTGTCATCATTTTCAATGAAGGTCATTCCTCCTTCTTTAGAGTAGAAGTCTTTTCATTCAGGTTTTTTTTACAAACTGGAACTTTTGCTTCTTGACTCGTGTACAAATTTTGCTTGCTGGTATCCACTTATGGTAATAAAGAACTATCACACTCATAAACATTTAGTAATGTTAAGCATGCCAACGATGTTTATTCCTGAAATTAAGCTACATTTGATCATTAAAGTGTATTCTTGATCATAAAAAACAGTCAAACAAAATCCTCTCAAATCAAAGGTCCATGGTGAGCTTTTTCTGGAGCTTTGAAAGCAGAGGAAGACCATTAGATGTAGAAGACACAAGTGACTGTTTATTTCCTGTCATCATTTTTATGTAGCTGATGACAAGATGAGATGTTAGATGTCTGATAGTGCATAAACCATCTGTATGGGCTTAAAGATTGATTGAAGGAAAATAATTACAGTTTAAATTACGTTTACAACATTGGACAGAAGAATACTCTTTAGATATAATCATTTAGTTGTACCAAAACAGAGATGGTCATTCATTGGTTCATGTCGCCACCAAAGAAAAAATACCTTGACTAGTTTGTTAATAGTAAACAGAAATTGTGTAAGTCTTCATGATGTTTTTTTTCCCCTCTCCAGACTAATAAACTTGTGACATCAAAGGTAGTCTCCCCGTACGTTCTACATGAATAACACTCACTATCCGTAGAGTGCAGTGGGAAGTTACTTCTAATGCAAACTGAATATTTCTATTAGCATCACACATATTGTAAAATAGGTGCTTTATGTGTTTCACTGTCACAGCAAATCCTTTGCCATCATCCCACAGGTCAAATCCCTTGTCAAATTACAAGTGAAATGTCACTGTGTCCACAAAATCTTCTTGTTTTTGTTATTTGTGTTTATTGTGCTAGGAAAGGAAGAAAGAGAACAATGAAAAATGTGAAGGGACTGCTCAAAGCTCTGTTTGCACTTTTTAAAAAATCTTATGGAGAATAAATGTGGCCAAGTTCTCTTTTACTTTTCAGGCCTCAAGCTCATTGTGCCCTTATAGGAATAATTTTTTTTATGGAACATACTTCTTGTTTTAGAAATGCAATTTGAAAATTAAAAATAGATATTGTTGTAATTATAAGAAAATATATGGTGTTGGTTTTATTTAACAGAGATGGGAGTAGGCTATTGGATGAATTGACATTATAGCATTAGGAAATTTTAGATACTGGACCTCTTTCAGTTTTAGTTTAAGACCCCTACCTTAGATCATCCTCAATGGCACATGAAGGTCACACATAATACAGGCAACATATGATCTCACTTTGTCTTTGTCTGTGTGTGTGTGTGTGGTTTATGCGCACGCATGCATATACTATGAATTGGGTCACACAGGGCGGTATGGGGTTAATCTGTCCATGATGGTTAATCTCTAACCAAACTCAAATACTCTGGCCTTGACACACACTCAACCATACACACGTGCTTGCACACACCTCATAGTATAACCTTAAGTCAGTGAGTCATGTGCCTAAGAATAAGGCTTAGTTTAAGAAAAAACATGCAAACACACACACACAGTTCTCTCACTGAGCAAATCCTGTGGTTCAAATGGGGCTAGGTGTTGGCTTTCTCCTAATTAGATGATGTCTCAACAGACATACATACAGTAATCCCCCCAGTCTCCCCAGTGTTGTACACCAGCTGTGTACGAGTGGTGGTGGTGGCGGTGGTGTGGAGGGGGTTCTCTGTCACCTCCCTTCTGTTCCCTCATTACTGAGACACAGTGCATAGTAACATAATATCTCAGGCTCTGAGCTGTTTACTCTTTTCTCACTCTGGCTTTTCTGTCTGAGTGGTTTGTTGTTTGCCTGTAGGTCAACAAAGAGATAAATTTTAGACTTTTCTATTAACATTTTATAGGGAAATGGTGTTTTAAAAGGTAGAATAGATTGGTCAGTAATGAAAATGTTTTTTATTTTAAATTCAACAATGTATCATTAAAGGGAAGATCAGATGATATTTAACAATTGAAGGCTGATTTGGCAGATTTGATTATTGTTAAATGTGTTGACAACTTTCATACTCATTGATCCATTTTTTTTTTTATTCTATGAAGCTGCCACCATAACAGAATAGCCATAGCCATATAATCATATAGCCTTTTGCCTGCGCAAGAGTAGGGTTGTGACAAAATATCAATACAAGAATATTTTGTATTTCATCTTCTTGTGATTCCTTATCAATACCCTGAGGCCAAATATCAATATTTTTATTTAAACGTACAGGTACTCCATAAATATTCCTCTGCCAATTCGACTGCCACTTGATCAGAGTCACCACTCTGTGACAGTCATTACCTTTCTGGCAGTTTATGGATATTTGACATAAGAATGATGGGCAGCATGCAGTTTCAGTTTTTTCAAGGCAGCGATATTGTGCCTTAGATGTGCCTCACTGTTCTTTAAAAATTTATGAAAGCTGAATGAGGACCATTGTTGACAGTGTTTGTGTGTGCTACTTTGTGTGTGTGTGTGTTACAGAGGTACTAAGCCTAGACTCAATGCACTTTCCATACATTGTTTTATTCCAGTTATCCATTATCTGTGACCTGATCACAATGCAGTAAATAAATACATAATTTCTGCTTTGTTAGCTGTCTTTTTTTGGTCTTTTTTTCAGTTACATAAACATCTGGATGTACTGTAGATAATTATCTTGCAATGTGTAGAATATCACTGTATCACGATACCATCGGTTTGGTTGGCAACGTATCATGATAGCATCAGATCTTAAGAAACTCTGTGATTTCTACCCCTAACCAACAGCGCAGTATCCCAAGATGTTAGATACAAAATGATATGAAACTGAGAGGAGCATCAAAACCAAACACACTGGAGGAGCTGGAGCTCGAGATTGTTTGGCATTTTTCCTTGATGAAGGATAACCGCTTTTCGAAATCAAATACACATGTCAGTTTCAATTGCATGGAAATTATGAAACAAGTCGTTTTTGAGAATATACCACAGCTATGACACAAACAGCTTTGT
Source organism: Acanthurus leucopareius (assembly GCA_029814765.1). NCBI lineage: Eukaryota > Metazoa > Chordata > Actinopteri > Acanthuriformes > Acanthuridae > Acanthurus > Acanthurus leucopareius. The sequence goes on along the minus strand of JAQMCX010000017.1, from coordinate 11,122,541 downwards.
TGTTGGTGTGACAAGACAAAAAATCCTTCATCAATGTTGCTGTGTCAGTCAGTAAGTAGTTTCCAAGAAAAAGTAAGAAGAACACTGCATTTGTTTCATTTAACCCTTTCTGTTTGATTATTTACTGTAACATTAACCTAGTATCTTAGATCTGACCACTCTTGCATTTAGAAGTGTTAAACTAGCTCTTGTGAAGGAGATTTTATTGTTGTGTAGTAACTTAAGCAGAATTCTCGCTCCTTTCCCTTCTCACTTTACCCCTCCTTAGTTACCGTGGGAACTGCAGGACAAAGCCCTGAGCCTACATGGGATGTTTTGAACTCCATATCCTCTGGCCTACTTCGCACACATACACATGCACTCGCACAGGATGGGTTGTAATATTCAGTGTGTGTGCACAACGGTCAGCATATGTGCGTGTGCTGACCTTGGTCAAACTTGTCAATAGTGTTTTATTTCTCCAGCTAATTGCTGGACACTGTGGGAGAGACTGCTGTTGTATGTGTGTTTGTATGTGTTGTTTGGTTGAAGTTTTACAGTGAGGCTTTTAGTGTTGTATCTGTTATTATCTTTAATTATTTCACTAACTTATGATGCTGCGTGTGACATGTGCGCACTTGTGGTCATCCCCAGCCCTTTTGACCAGTAGAGAGGAACAACTGAGGGCTCAGAGACAAAGTGCTAATGTTCCCTGTGTCAACAAAAGAAAACACAAAGGCAAGAAAGAGAAGAAGAGGAGTTACTATGGAGGAAGGAATGAGCCTTCACTTGTCTCCCTGTTTGTGTCAGTTGGTCTTTGAAAGCTCAAACTCACTCCACCTTCTGGAAAAAACATTTTAGACTTAAAGGAACAAATTAGCACAGTTTTATTATAACACCAGGAGTTCTTGTACATGTGTGTTTGACAGGAGGGACTATCCCAAAGTCCAGTGCTAATATAAACCCTTTGTATGATGAGATTTTCAGTAAAGCCCACTGAGATACTCAATGTAATATTTTGCTGAATAAAATTAATGGGGCTTCATGAACCAAAGGAAACTAGCACAGCACATTTTAGGAGGAGAGGATTTTGTTTTGAATCTTAAATTAGTGAAAGTCGGAAGAATAATGTGGGACCCAGAACCTCGCAGCTCGGTTCAAGTCCAATCTGCTGCTAGCTGCCACCATTTTATTGATCTCAGATTAGAAATGTGAGCCCAGTGTGTCAGTAGGCCATGGATTTAGGCGTTATGTGTGTGTGTGTGTGTGTGTGTGTGTGTGTGTGTGTCTAAATGGGTCATGTAGCAGGCTTTATTGATCCCTTGTCAGTTTTAAGTGTTAGATCCTGCTGGTGATGTTGCCACAGTAGAATATCTATACATCTAAGCTATTATACACCCTCACTCTCTCTCACACATACACGCACGCACGCACGCACGCACGCACCTACCTACTCACATAAAATCACAACCACACAGACCCAAACACAAAGCAGGAGTCAGAAAGCGAGCATTTTGATTAGACAGACATTCACTTTGGTTACTCTGTCTGATTTCACACCGACATCTTTCCTGCACACAGGATAAAATATACACCACAGCTGTATTTAAGGCAGATACAGGTGGTGTTAGCCTGAAAGCAAAGTGTGAGACTATCTGTCTCATGTATAATATACAATCAGCTTGTTAATGGTGACCTTGGCCATGGTTAAAAGTCCTCACATAATCCCTTAGAGTCTCCGGTTTCCAGAGTTGGATTCTGGACCACATGCCTGGAAGATCTCAACATCTGGAGAAATGGGAGGAATTTTGGAGATTCCAATCAAATATTATCTGTGTTTAGAAAGATACAACTGCACTCCTGTCAAGAAAGATACAGCTGTACTCCTGAATTCAAGTTTCTTTCTTTTGCTAAACCAAACTAAGCCTAACTTAATTTGCCTTGTTCACGCATTGTAAAACACATCATTCAAAGATGACTATGCAAAAAAAATCTCACCAAAACCATCACTTTTTTTTTATCCTCTATCCCAACAATCACAAACTCCTGTTTGAATGAAGTTAACTCTTAATCCACAGATGGTGTGAAAGATGTCCACAGTTGTAAAAATATTGTGAGAAGAAGACTGGGGGCCAAGCTGCTGTAGAGGCACAGTTGGAACTTTTGGAGGAATAAACATTGCTAGTTGCTAGGGATGTTGCACTGATACTGAGTCATTTATGAGCTGAAGGAGATCTCAGAGTTTACTTTTAAACTTCCTGGATTAAAAAATGGATTGAGGTGCATGCTTACCTCACCACACTGTTCATCTAGTCTGCCTCTCTTTGCTGCTACTGGCCTCTTGCTGATCGCGTCTTTGAAAGGTGAATCTTACTTGCTCTTTGGAGGCAGATATTTAAATTAGCAAAATGAAATGATATGATAAACAACCAGTGATGGACTCAGCCAACCTGAAAGGATATATGGAAATTTTTTTAAAAACTGTGCTTAAAAGGAATTATTTATTTTAACTAGACATTATGACTTAAAGATTAAAACATGTTGAACTTCAAAAGATTTTACCAGTTTTTACCAAAATATTGAGTAAATGTTACATGCTGGGCATCAACAATTGATGAACTAGCACATTCATTGCCTAATGATAATGGGCTCTTTCCAGCCAAAGTACTCAACATAGACAAACAAGTTGCCTGGTCCTGCTGTGACTTCTGTGTCTCTGATTAACTATTAAAAAAGACATTTCCTTTTGGTTTATCCGAGTAAAACATGAATACAAGAGAAGCTGTGTTGTTAACATCGGGATGTTTCACCATGGTGTATAGAAACACTGGTAAACTGACACGTCATGCTCCTGTATATGATACATAAGCCTGACCAGGTTTTTTATAGTCTTCCCATTAATTAACAGTCCTGTTTGAGTTTAAAGTTTGTTTTGATGATATAATGATTGTGATGATGTGAGGGGGTTTGCAAAGGTTTGGAATCAGTGGTCAGTAATAAAGACCTAAACTGAATAAATGGTTAGGGTTTTGAAGAAAAGTCATGTTTTTTTTTTTTCTTCAAAACCAGTTAAATGTTTGGGCCACACATTAAGGGTATTGCCTCAGAGGTGGTATACATCTAAGAAAAGCCAAGTTGTTTTCTTGTTGTTGTCTGATTTGATAAATATTTTTAAAGCAATCAACAGTATCATTTATAGCAATTGAGTAAAAAAAAATCTCATGCTCTTTTATAGTACATGTTGTGTTTAGTCAAAGATAGTTGTTAATCTCATGCCCAGTGTGTCTCAATGAAGCAAACAAAAACTTGCAGGTAAAACCTCTACATGGGTAATGTGTTATAGTTGAAGTCCTGCTGTCCTGAAAGACATCTGGTAGCCAGCTCACATGTTTTATGCACACTGTACTGTGTGTGAGTGTGTGTGAGGGAGAGAGAGGCGGGGAAGGGGGGCTAGTTGGGTCTCTCATTACCTCCCAGTGCATAGGCCAGTGTAACATTATCTGCAGGTATTGCACTACCTCTACACTGTCTACCTCTAAGTTGTCTGGGCAAGTCAGTTGTAACTGAGGTGTAAGCTGATAGTATGTTGGTTTGCTTGGTTAGCAGATGACACTCTAGATCAGAACCCCTGCATCTCATTAAGCTGTGACAGCGAGCATAAATACAGGAAATATAAATGGGTTTCTCCAGTCCATATTTGCTAAGGAGACAGCACCAGCATGAACTTTTATATCGATCCCTGTTGCATGAATGTGTGTGAGACTGTGTTCAGGTGTGTACTGTTTGTAAGTGTATTATTCCAGCCAGCCCTTCCCTGCTGACAGTCACTTCCCTCATCCCAAAACATCCAGAACACACACACACACACACACACACACACACACACACACACACACACACACACACACACACACACACACACAC
>JAQMCX010000017.1:11077199-11118538 GCA_029814765.1 Acanthurus leucopareius | reverse complement strand
CACACACACACACACACACACACACACACACACACACACACACACACACACACACACACACACACACACACACTTTCCCATTAGAACATTTCCCTTAGCCAGGGGTCATATGCCTGTCTCCTCCCATGTGTCCTTTCTCTAAACTTAATGTCTTCCTATGTGACCTTATTCCCCTGTCATGTTTCCTCATCTCAAACAACTTGCTGTGGCAGACAAATACCTGTTTGATACAGAAACTGCAACCCTACTTTTCTCAAGCACAAGTATCTGTGATTGCAGCCCATTCAGTATATTGTGGTTAATAAGCAAAGGTGTTTTTATTGCTTGTTTTCTTGGCCCATCTGGACAATTGTGTGTGTTTTTGGATACAGGAGAGGATATTCTGGAATGGAAAGCATTCCCTCCTAGTGGGCCGTTTCTTTCCTGACGCACACAAACACACACACACTCACACTTTGTCGACAGCAGGGTGTTTCCTGTTGGCTGTTCGCCTATGCACACATGCAGACATGTCGGCACACAAGTCTGGGTCAGTAGGTTGTTGGACTTTGGTTCATTTCTACAAAATGTGTTTTGATCAAAGCTGAGCAACTCTTATAAAAACAAGAACGACTCTGCTTCCACACTCTGATACCAGAATAAACAAGCCTCTGCTTTAAGAGCAACTACCATTAAAACAGAGAACATATTTATATCTCTTACTTTTAGCTCTTCTTTTTTTGCTGGGGATGATTTCGCACTGTACCTTGCAGAAGTCAGTCAAACAGTTGGCCAAGTGCTGCGACATCTTGTTTCATTTTCTGTTGATGGAGTTTGAGTTTCTGTTAGTGGCATTAGTCTATATTTAATAGGCTACACTCAAAAAAAAAATCTTCTGTATAGGACTAAGCAACATATCAATATTACAGTCATATCCTGAGTTTAGTCAAGATATTGTCTTGGGTTTTTCTTTATGCAATGATAAGTGTTGTGTTTTCCTGACTTTAAAGGCATCATAATTGTAAAGTAATGTGATTCTCTGAAACTTTCAGACTTTTCTAGCTCTTCTAATATGTTTTTTAATAAAAGTACTTGTGATATCTCAGAGATACCATCGCTTACAACTGAACATTGAACCCATACTAACATATACCAAGATATGCTTCTTTGGTCCATGTCACCCAACCCTATTTCTTTATGCAACAGCATGTGACTGAGGACTGACCTGCCTGCTATCAAGCTGAAACTTTTAATTTTAGAAACTGTCATATGCAAATATTGGAGGAGGTTTTTGGTCCCGTTTTAATGCAAGAGATTCCAGGGACCCCTTTAATGTATTTTAATGTGTTAATTTGTATATGTTCAACCCAAAATATGTGTCGGGTGCTAAAACTGTTTTTAAATTTTTGATTACTGATTTTGTCAATAGCTCACCTTAGTGCCTATGCTGACCTTCAGTTGGCTACCGATGAACAGTTTCTAGTGCTCCCGCCGTGTTCAGTACATAAAAGTGAAAATGTATTTGATATCTGTCTCTCTGCTCCCCCCCCACCCTCCTCTTCTCTGCTACAGGAGACCCTACAGCAGTTAATCGTCATGCCCCTCCCCAGCATCCTCTGCATTGCTAAGGATCCTATATCAGGTAACACTCACTCCCACAGATAAAACACCTTGTTACTGATTAAACTAATCACTAATCCTGCCTTCTGTGGTTTAATATAAATATATTATACCTACATGTATCTCCATGTGTTGTACTGAAAAAAAAATTTAATCATGACCATACAGTACATATATGGTATGTTATTAATCTTTTGTTTTCTTGGCTAGCATCCTGTTTTTGTAATCAAGGGTGCTTTGTGAGAATCATTGTGGCAGATACAGTAGAGCACAGATTTAAAAGTGTTGATACTTGCTGTGTCTTTGCAGAGTTAAAACTGTTTCGCTTCAGTCAAATTTAATAACAATAGAGAGTCTGTAGTCAGCAGTGAAAGGTTGGTTGTAGCGTAGTATACTTTAACGCTGCCTGAGGTGTGAAACAGCCTCAATCATCTTCAACCTTTCATCATCATTTCGTCACGCATTATGTTCAAAGACTTGCTGATATTCTGATATACAGTATGTCTGTGATTTATTTCACCAGCTAAGAGCATGGAGGATCTGAAACGGCTTTTGTTGCTGATACTAGGCTGTGCTGTCCAGGTAACACACATGCTTACACACACAGAAGCACATGCCCAAACACAGCAGCTTACTGTACCACCCAGTCTCTCCCAGGAAGTGTATTTCTGTTTAGTTTTGCATGTCTGAGCACAGCCACTCATTGTGCCTGCTGATAAGGTGCAGGGTGGGACTGAACAGTTGGTGGAAGTGCAGGATCAACATGCACATGAAGTCACATCAGTTGTTTTTACACAGTTATAACCATTATAAAACAACATTATGTTACTTGATATTGGATGCCACATTTGGATGTTTAGTACTGAGGGCAATATAACAATTGATCATATGTTGTTTATAAACATTGCATATGTATGAATATTTAATATAAATTAAGTCATCAACACACTGGGGAGTGCAAACCAGCAAATTTAGAAATTAGGAACCCTGAATTGTATTAAAGATGAGCCAGACATGGTGAGTTAAGAGTTAATTGGGTTATGTGTAATTAAAGAGGAGGAGCTAGTCTTGTGGGAGGTCAGGGCGCAGGTGGTTTCTCTGTATGTGTTTGTTCTACAGCTCTTTGTTGTGTCTCACTCCCACCTCTCCCATGGCTCTGAACCCACCTCATGCTGTTGTTTTTTTATTTTGCCTTTTTGTCGTCTTCCTCTCATGGCTGTTCTGTTCCTCACTTCCTCGCTGCCTCCTTCCACATTTGTCTCCCTTTTCTTTCAGTCTTCCCTCCTTTTGTCTCCCTCTGTACTTGTACTGGTTCTACTGGTTTTGGGAAAGAGGAAGGCTGTGAGGGAGCAATGAATGGAAAGACGTAGGAAGGGAGGGGTTGATAAAGCCACATGAAAATGTTGTTGATGCTGTGAAAAACACCCCCCCACCCCACACAAAAACCTTTTCCAGAATTTTCCTTTCGCCCTGTTCTGCTTGGCACAACTATAAGGCAACTTTAGGAACATGAACTTTAATAAACACAGTTTATTCAAATATGTTTCCTATTTTAATGTCCTTCTGTATGTGTGTGTTTGTGTGTGTTCCCATGTGTTTGTGCATGTGTGTGCAGTGTGAGCGGAAAGAGGAGATGATCGAGAAAATCAAGCTGCTGGACATTGAGACTCAAGCTGCCATCGTTTCTCACATCCAGGAGGTCAGTAAATGACAGTGCAAGCATATGCTTTTAAAAAATAACTGGGTGTTAATTTGTAGGTCACATGTTCAAATATTGACTGTGGTGTTTTTTATCAAACTTCACTGAACATGATGAATAGTTATGATCTAAATTATGGAGACTAGTAAAATAAAGACAAAATAATCTTTGCTTAATGTCCACTTAACAAGACTGTGGGTCTGTTCAAACACATCTCACAGTGTTTATGTGTAGTATGAGTTTGCTTGTCATGAAGATGGTTCAGTCATCTTGTGATCCGTGTAAGTATGAAATTTGGAGCTAGTCACATGATAAAAGGTGGTTGTATATTGGCCTAAACATGGGGCATTGACACCATGTGACAGAGCTGCTGTAGCATAAAGCCTCCAATCTCTGCATAACTAATTGCATTATCACTAGGTATACAACTTAATAATAATTGTTAGTTGCAGCTCTAAATCAGTCAATGTATGCTGCTTAGAATATTCTCCCCATTTACTTGTTAACTCGACATGTTTGTTAATTTTATTCATTTATTAACTTGAGTTTAGTAAATAAATCATCCATATTTTAGAAGCAGATATCAGGAAGGGTAGAGGCTGTGGTTAAGTTAGCTAAATGTTTCTGTTCACGATAACCTCCTAATAATGCCTGACACTGTGTGCATTGTTTTATGTTCATGTAGCATGAAACATGACTTACATCAGCTGACAATGAAGAACACTAACACTGGGGTCAGCAGCAATCAATTTGAGACTGTTGTCAATTGTGTTATGAATGCAATGTTTAATAAAGCTCCTTCTATTTTAGAAAAGCCTGCTTATTTAACTCAGTAAGGGGCTGACTTAAGATAAGGCTGTCAGACAGGCTGTTGTCTGCTGGAGGCCATGGATGATGACCTCCGCTTACCATAAAGTTAACTTCTCCAGCCCAGATGACACTCTGAAGGATCTATTGTTACTGGCTGTAGGGACAAACATTGTTCAAACTAAGAATGTCCTAATTTGAAATTTCCTTTAAGATCAAAAGTTTTCCAAACATTTTGAACAGGTCTGAATAAACAATGGTAATAAGTTTAGAATAAAAATAACCAAAAGCAGTTCATTAAAATATTATTATAAAAGGGAAGCTACTTTAACAAAATAAAAATTAAATATTTGCAGCATAAAATACAAAGTGGTTATATGCTCAATCATCCTTCTTTGTGCAAGAAGAAAGTCACTTTTTTACTAATTTTAACCTTGTTTGTGCTATTTTTTATAAAACTATATTTTGTGTTTCTGTTGCAGGTTACTCATAACCAGCTGAATGTTCTTGACCTGTCCTGGCTGGAGGAGGGATCAGAGCTCTCACATGAAGAACTTGAACCTTTGTCCCGCAACATGGCTGTGTCGCTACGGCAACTAATTGACCAGCGAGACAAAGCCAGTGAGGTACTAGAGTCACACTAAACAAGTTCTTCCATGCTGATGAAAAAATTCTTCATTCACAAAAGTTATGAGAAAATACACCTAAAATATGATTAAAAAATCTCTGGGGTTTTTTTATATTTTATTTTTGGGCTTTTGGCCTTTATTAGATAGGACAATGTTGAAACGGGGAGGGGGGGTAGTGACATGCAGCAAAGGGTTGGAGCCGGAATTGATCTCGCAACCGCTGCTCAGAGGACTGAGCCTTCCGTATATGGGCCGTGCGTGCTACCGAGCGAGCTAAACAGCGGCCCAAAAAAAAAAAAATCTCTGGTAGAGACTTGTCACCACTGTCTTCTGAAATGATGAATATGATGAGGTTGATTTGGCTGCATGTATATGCTTTTTGGGATTTAAGTCCAAATTTGTAGTATTAAAAGGTTTAGAAGATTTTCTATTCAAATATACCAACAAATCGACTAATATACAGATGTCTGAAAATTTCTCCAATATAAAGACATTAAAGTTTGCAGAAATGTTCCTTTGGCATATTTTCAACAAGAAAACAAAAGTAAAATATGAATTTTCAAAAAACACTTCTGCCTACCAGGTTATTGTGGATCTGACCCAGGAGAGGGACTACCTGTCCAGTCAGCAGCCCCAGGAAGGGTGCAGGAACCTGAGCTTGAGCAGCCCAGAGCGTGGGCTGAGTTCTGGATGTGTGGGAGTAAATAATGGTGAATCGGCTGTTGCTGTGTCTGGGCTGACCAAAGAGGAGAAGCAGCATCTATCTGTGGAGCTCGCTGATACCAAGGCCAAGCTCCGCAGATACAGACAAGAACTGTGAGTCTTTTACAACTAACTCGAATAAGAAAGTCCAAAAACCTATACAGGAACCATTAAAATGAGTTCACACTTCTCCAGTATTTTAAGTCAACAGTTTTAACCGTATTGGGAAAGCTGTCACTTGCAGTTGAAACTCACAAAAACACATCTTTCACGATGACTAAAGCAGTAGCTCCATGCATATTGTTGCACATCAGAGTCCAAAAGGTTGCTTTGTGTATCACTGGTTTTATGCTCAAGTGTGGTGTTACAAGCAGCAGATGGAAGTTATTATACAGCCAGCATAGCTTATTATCCTGTCTGTCTGACAGATCTACAATGTAATTACACAGGGGATCCATTTATTTTAGGATAAACTAAACTCTCCCACTAGAAGTCATTCTGCAAAATATACTGTCTAGATTTCTTAAGCTAGATATATTAAAGACTCACAGCGAGACTAGTCTACCATATGTGTCTCCAATCCCATTACCGTTAAAAGAAAAACTCTTCAATTACTATCTACCTATCTAGACATTAGCAGGATGTGGGCTGATTTTACAGTACAGCATAATGATGGATTGTAAATTTTTTAATTGAAGCTGACCCGTTGTGTGTGTTCGTGTGTGTGTTTGTGTGTGTTTATGTGTGCTTGCATGTGTGTATGTTTTCAGGGAGGAGAAGACGGAGCAGTTGATGGATTCTAAACATGAAGTGGAGCGTCTGGATCAGGAGTTACAGAGACTGAAACAAGAGGTCAGGACCTACTAATAACCTGTGTTGTCAGAGGTGGACAATGTTTGACTGGTGGGAGCAGTTTGGACCAGCATGTAGGAAGTGCTGAAGTTCCAATTTAAATTTCATGCAACACTAGATTTAAAGGATTGGTTTTGGTTTTTGTAAGCATATTAGTGCTGCTCACCAGTGTTTTACATTGCTGCTGGGATTATCAGTACAATAGACTGATGGCTGCTTTTTTTTCGGCCTTGATTGATGACATACCCTTTAGCTCAGTAAGCTAGACAATAAGAAAGAATTTGTAGAGGAGCATATGCAGTTAATACTCATCCATTTAAAAATGACTCCTTCATGTGTTGATAAGGTTAAGACACCTTAGTTCTTATAGGTGAATTATAACACTATTATGGCTTTAACCGCTTAAAGAAATTTATTTATGACTGTTTTGTTTGTTTGTTACTCAGATTTAAAAAGATTACATAGTTTGAATTTTAGTTTTTATTAGTGTTCAGTTTAATTTATTGTCATTTTATAATTTCTTCTTGAAATCCACCCTATGATGCCGATAGAATTTCTGAGATTTCATTTTTCAGTAGTTTTCTTTTTGGTTTCATTATAGCTGTTGAATGGCATTCAGGTTTACAGTTACTGGTCAGAGTGTTCTATACAGATTCTTCAGGTGGAAGGTAAATGCCAGCATATTATCGGACTTGTCTTAATGCTTTTGTTTGTGCCTGTCTGTTTGTATGGGTGCTCAGAACCAGTCGCTGTCCTGCGAGGCTCGTTCGGTCAGAGTGTACCGGGATGAGGTGGACTCACTGAGGGAAAGAGCAGCCCGCGTCGACCGTCTGGAGACTGAACTGACCAGATGTAAAGAGAAACTCAATGACGTTCACTTCTACAAGAGCAGAGTAGAGGTACAGACACAGTTACACACTATAAGTCATTCATTAGACTGAATGTTCTACATGCTGTACTTAATGTTGTCTTACTTGTGATTAAAATATTTTAATTGAATATAAATGCATAATATATAGCCTAGTTAATATAACTGGCTACTGTCAGCTATGTGATTTTCCTGAACGCTTCTTAAGGATCATAAACTCTAAAGTTGCATGGATATGCCAATTCTTGATGTGAGAGACACATTATGTAGCTGGCACTGGCAGTCTACTGAGTGTGTATGTGTGTTTGTGTGTACATGGTCTTTTAGGAGCTTCGCGAGGACAACTTGACTTTACTGGAGACCAAGGTGCTATTGGAAGAGCAGCTATCTGCTTCCAGGGGGCGCTGTGATAAACTGCACACGTTGGAGAAAGACAACCTGTTATTGCGAGCCAAAATAAATGACCTGGAAATGGTATAAAGATTTACTATTATTACCTTCAGTAAATTAATATGTCATTTAGTTTTGAATTATAAAGGCTTTTCAACAAGAGAACTGTAAAGTAGACAAGAAAACAACACATTGCGGCCTAAACATATTTATTAGATATATCAAATCTGTGGTTGTATCAGTTTGCAGTATAAAACCCCTGAATAACTGAACAAAGCTAAATGTGACCAAATGTTTGACCATATGAATGAGGGCTTTTGTCTCTGCCAAACATTTGTCTTTAGGGTTTTTTTCATTTTTTAAAAATTTTTTATGTTGTTTTTTTCATATCAGATATTTTCTACCGGTACCTTTAGTTTAATATAGTGGTATTAAACTGTTGAAGGTACTCACATGTTATCATTAGCTCATAACTCACAAGTTAGGTTTGCTTACTTGTGTGTTTGCACAGGAGAGGGACAATGAACGCAGACGGTTGGAGGAGCTGGTGGAAGAGAACATGATGCTAGAGATCAGTCAGAAACAGAGTATGAATGAGTCGGCTCATCTCGGCTGGGAGCTGGAACAGATGACCAAGAACAATGACAACACAAACACAGAGAGTAAGACACTGTCCCTCTGCTCTACTCCGTCATATGCTGATCAATTTTTGGGTCCAAAAGTGTTATATTCTGTATTTCATCCAAATCTTGGCAATTTTCTCTGCTACAGCTCGTAAGTCGTTGGTCCATGAGTTGAACGAGTGTGTTTCCAGCCGTGTGTTGAAGCTAGAGAAGGAGAACCGGGAGCTTCAGACCTCTATAGAGAGGCTAAAAGAGGAGAATCATCTCCTGCAGGAGCAGCAGCTCCACACCCAGGAGTTGGACAGGGAGAACCAAAGCCTCAGCAAGAAGGTAGGAGGGCTGAATATGTTAAAGCTCCTTCTACAGTATGGCTTTAACACTGGCTGGGTCTGCACAACATACAAGTTACAGAGAAAAAATTAAAAGGATTTCTTTCCTTGTTACTTATTTTTCAGTTTTTAATGACTACAGTGGCTTTTTCTTGTTTATTTGTATGTTAGTTGGAGCGTCTCCAAGGTTTATTGGATCAGGAGAGACTGACCAATCAGGACATGGAGTCCCTGGGAGAAGAAATATTGAGGGAAAAACAGAGTTTGGAGAGGGAAATACACACTCTGAGGGCAGAGAAAGACAGACAGGTAATTATACACACACAAGGGAAACACTGTTGATGTTAGTTATAAGAGATTTTTTACACCCTGTTCCACCTGTCCCATCCAATCAGATCTCAGAGCTGGAGAGTGAGAAGCAGCATCTGTCTGAGGCAGTGGCATCCCTTCAGGAGCGGGCTCAGTCTAACAATGAGGCAAGGGTCCGTGAGGTGGAAACGGAAAACTGTTTGCTGCACCAGAACATCACTGAAACCAGCTCCCGATTGGCCAGCTTAGAAACCCAACTCAAACAAGCCAATGAGGAGGCAGAGAGGCTAAGGGAGAGAGCGGGGCGATGTGAAGAGGTGGAGAGAGAGGCAGCAAGGCTGGAGAGAAGCAGAGATGCTCTGAACAGAGAGGTCATTAAAAATAATTATGTACAATTAGTGAAGTCTTTATTAAACCCAGCTGAACTGATAAAAATGATTTGTATGACGTACTTCTCTATTTTGCTCCCAGGTTGCCTCTCTGCATGCGTGCAGCGAGCGGTCAGAGGCCCTAGAAAAGCAGACATCCTCCCTAGAGCAAGAGATCCACAAACTGAAGCGAGAAGCGGAGGAGGCCCAGCGGGAGTTGCAGGGACTGAGGAAGCTTGAGGAAGAGAGCAGCCTGCTGTCGAAGGAGAACCTGGACCTGCGCTGCTCTGTCGAAAACCTGCGCTCCTCATCCGCCTGCCTTGCCACTCTACAGGAGGAGCATAAAGAGGCACAGAAAGAGATGCAGGAATTGCAGAGGAGGCTGGAGGAGGTAAGAGAGGAGGCACAAGGAGAGAGGAAGAGGGTAGAGAGGCTTGAGCAGAACACGGCAGCTCTGAACCAAGAGAAGCATCGCTTAGAGGAGGATATACAGAAGAGCAAAGAGGAGAGGGAAGAGGTAGAGAAAGAGAAGGAGGAGACGCAGGCCAGAGAAGAAGAACTGCGAAGGGAAGTTGAAGAACTGAAGGAGGAGAGGAGAAGAAGGGAGGAAACTGACAAGGAGAGAAGGAAAGTCCAGTTGGACCTGGAGCAGTCTGAGAAGAGCAGGAAGCACTTGGAGAAGGAGAGCTGGAGAATCAGAACGCTGCTGGAGGTTAAAGAGACAGATCTTGAGGAGAAGGCGAGGCAACTGGCTACAGTGGAGAAAGAGGGCACAGTACTGAATAAAGAAGTGGATAGACTGAAGGAGTTAGCTGCCAAGGCCAAGGAGGTGGAAAGGGAGAACAAGGAGCTGCAGAAACAGGCAACCATCGATAAGAGGACTCTGGCTACTCTGAGAGAGGTGAGAGAGACAGCATAAGATTTGTCACACAAAAAGTCCACAGAGGTCACACTTTATTTTCTACACTTGGTAAAAGATGAACAATTGAACAATGATGAACAATCAGTTTGAGTCTACAGAAATTATATGACACTCTTTTACCTGCATTTTTCTCCTTGTCAGGATGCAAAACTGAAACAATGTTAAGGCTAAGGGTTTCCTTCCATCGGAAAGACAAGACTATTGTTTTAACTACAAAGCTCCAGAAAGGCTAATAACTGAACCTGATGCTGAGATAGTTGATTCTTTTTTTGATTTGTCCAGATGTCATGGAATTTAAATGTTTCAAGTTCACATGCCTCATCAATTCATGGACCTCACTATGTTATCCTAAAAGATGAGCTTCAAAGCTCATTCTTGACCCTTAATGTGATATTTTCACAAGATTCAAATTATGGCTTAAAATGTAGTGATTAGTCTGTCTAATAAATATTCCAATTGACTCACCAAGATTTAATGCCTCTGTGACAAACAGGAGGGGTTTCACTTTTTAAATTTAAGGAGCAGTTGGAAAAATATCCCACTACGAGGGCCATTTAGTGAGATTTACAGAATTTAAAGACAACTGGAAAATTAATTGTGCTAAGAAGCTCATGTTAGATGATCAACATGATGGAAAGCTCCAGCACAGCTACGAAATTGACTTCATGGAGACACTGTTTTGTTAACAACTATTACCAAGGTCCAGAATGAAGTCACCATCTCAGTAGAAAATTATTAACAAACACTGTGATAAATATGTAACCTCTCATATTCCATCCAACTGAGCAGATAACACCAGCTGCTGTATGTCCAGTGTTTAATATTCAAGTAATATTGTCCCAATATTTACACCAACCTACAGTATGCATGTTTAACCAGGACCTGCACAGTCAATGTGTATGTGGAATTTCATAATTGTGTGTCATGTGACTGTGTTTGTGCAGGAGTTGGTGTCAGAGAAGCTTAGTCTTCAGCAACAGAGTGTGGAGTTAGAGCGGCTCAATGAAGAACTGGAAAAGATTGGCCTTAACAAAGAAAAGCTACTACAAGAGGAGCACACACTGGAGGACAGGTAGTTCTTTCTAATGTGCTGCTGCTTTGACCCTGTTAAAGTGCCACTATGATTTAAATGATTTTATTTGTAGAAATCAATTCCAGCTGTGTAATTTAATTCCTCTGTGTGTATGTCAGCAGGTACAGGCTGCTGGAGTCTCGGCTGGAGGAAACTGTCCAACAGACTCTGAAGATAAAGGAGGAGAAAATCTCTAGTCTGGAGAAGAAATTAGGAGAGAGTAACACACTCAACGCTACACTACGTGATGAACTAGCTACGGTAAGGGCTTGAATATATATTCTTGTGTCTTAGTGAAGATCCTATACAAAAATCGGTGTGGTTTAAACATAACTACATTTATAAAACAAAAAACAAAAAAAAAATACAAGCAGTTGTACTTTTGAACCAACAAACTGATGTCATTTTGTGTGCTGGAATAATACTTGGAGAAATAATTTGCTTTAGGAATGAAAATTCTTATTTGCCTACCTAACATCAACTCCAATTTAGTCATTTATCCATTTCAAGCACCACAAAGTGAGCATTAAACTGAATTAGTGATAAGCCACATGAGCTGAATGTGAAAAATGACTTAAACAGCTCATAAAACATGATCTTGGTGTTTTGCAGGCCAAAAAATAAGAGTCACCTTTATTTATCACATAAAATGCAATTTAGTTATTGTTAAGATGGAAAGAGCCTCTCTATCCCGTGCACTCTCACTGGGTCAAAGAGACTATGCTATATATCAAGTTGGAGAAGATCTGATTTTCTCTTTAAGGGTGTATGCTGAGATTCTATAGAATCCAGCAGCCTTTTATGACATTTTTTGAGAAGGTGGAAGCAGAGGCTGTGACTCCATGATTTGTTTTTGGATAATAAGAGGGTGAGATGACTGGCATTACCTTGGTATGATAGGTCTGGTGGGTGGATGTGTGGATCGGTGGGTATATGGGTTGGATTTGTTCCTTTTCTCTGTTCTCCTGTTTTTGACTAAATCTGATTCAGTGTATTAGGTATTTCTGCATTTTTTTACATTGTGAAAACCTGCAATAAAAAAAAAAATTTAAAAAAAAACTTAAATAAATATAATGAGGTTAGAAAAAACATTTGTTGAAGAAAGTTAAAAAAAAAGACAAAAATTGAGTTAACAGGATTATTTTGCAATACTGATAAGACATTGATCAAATATGCACTCAACGTTGGTTTTGTTTCTGCTGTAGGCTCGTCAGACAGTGTCTGAAGAAAACCGCAACTCCCAGCAGTACTCAGGGAGCATCAGGGATCAGAGGTCGGCCACTGCTGAACTGCTGAGGATCAAAGATCATCTCATTGATGTGGAAAAGGATGTACGTTTAACCTTTTTTTATTTCTTAATGTAAACATAGTACATTTCATTTTATCATGTTTCTTTTTTTAAACTGTAAGGTGTTGTACATGTTTAGATTCATAACTTATTCTTTTGTGTGTGTGTATGTGTGTATGTGTGTGTGTGTGTGTGTGTGTGTGTGTGTGTGTGTGTGTGTGTTTTTTATCCATATTCATGCCGTGGTCAGGGTGAATACTCATTTCTTATTGGCCGACAGGTGTGCGTTAAAACCGTTTAACGCACACAGTCTGACTCAAGTTAAACCACTGTTTGTAATTCATCCTCCACTGAATTTGTAACCATAGCAACGTGATAACGGTTGTCAAAGCATAGCCTCCTCAGCAAATACAACAAGTAAAGCTGAGCTGTCAATTTTCAAAGAATGGGATGCAAAAGAGGAAAGAGAAATGAAATAACACCTACCATTATGCCACTGGCTTGGTGAATACTATTGACTGTATAAAGCACTCAATTGAATACTCAATTTTGATTGTCCGATTTCTGATTTATATTCTGATTTATGTTTTTTATATATATACTCATATAAACACCTATGGAACTTCTCAGTCAGGCTAGTTCTAATCAAACAAAAGACACTCAATTAAAAAAATCTGAATGTATTGTGTTCAACACTGTTGTCCTGCAGTGCAACATCCTCTGAGATTCACAAGATGACGCTCGTAACACACGAGCTGTAAGGAGTAGCCTACACTCAGGTTTATAGTAAAATAAAGTGATTAAACTGAGTGTCCGCTGGATAAACTGTCCGATGTTAAGAGAATGTCACCTCATGAGAAGATTAGTTAGCACTGAGTTTAATTTGAAAAATGTTAGAAATGCGTTTAGTCACTCCAGCCCTTTTTCGTCGTCCATCTGAGCTTTGTCTGGTCCTTCAACGTAACTTCTGGCTGCACCAAATGATAATAACCACTCTTTTTCTTCGTGAAAATCTGTGACTTTGAATAGCATAGCATTAGCTCTCCGGCTAACAGCTGAGCTGCAGGATATAGCCAGCTGAGTGGACCATTTTTTTTCCGTTACTTCGTTGTATCTGTGACCCATCCTATTAGTTGAGTGGAGTATTGAACTACGTTCTCAATACAAGAATCCAAGAGGATTGTAATATAATTCCATCTATTAGTCAAGCTATCAGGTGTTCGCCTCGGGTTGTGCTTACCTCCATGTCGTGCCTTAAAACCGTTAAATGCACACCAACTCGTTGATTATTCTTTACGTGTGTAGCATATTTAATGTTTTTTTAATAACAGAAGAAATAATGGGGTGAAGAGCTTGAACATCTGGAGGGAACTTTGGGTTAGAATTGTGTCCATGATTTGCTGAATCACTGTTTCTGCGTCGTTATTTTCTCCAGAATGCCTCTCTCCAGACAGAACGCAGTTTATTGAAGGAGCAACTCAAGCAGCTGGAAAACCAAAACACATCTCTTAACAACCAGATGGCGATGCTGCAGCGACAAACTAGCACCCTGCAAGAACAGAATTCAGCCTTACACACACAGACAGCAAAACTACAAGTAAGCTATGAAACTGGGCTGATACATGGCCATTAAATAATGTGTACAAAAAATCTAAAAAAAAATGTGTTTTTACTATACATCACTGAGTTCTAAAGAAAGCTACTCTGTCATAGGTGGAGAACTCCACACTTTCCTCTCAGAGTGCATCTCTAATGGCCCAGAATGCGGTGCTGCAGGGCCAAGTCACCGCCCTGGAGACAGAGGTAGAGTCATGGCAGCGACAGCGTGAGGATGCATGGAGAGGCAGAGAAAGCGTGCTTAGCGACCATGAGCGACTGCTGAGCGTTCATGAGAGGCAAGCGCACGAGTATGAACAGCTGATCAGTCAGCACACTGCACTGAAGAGCAAACAGAGGGCGCTAGAGAGTGAACACAGGACGCAGCAGAGCAAGTAAGTGAATGACAAACATTACTAGCAGTGAGGAGATAAGAGACCTAGGTTGGCAGACTCCTTCACACCTCCAACCATACTCCCCTCACCTGTGTTGTTAGATCAGGTGGAGGAAAATAGGGGTTGAAACTATAAATTTAACCTCAGCCACATTTTGTGGACATGTAAACAAAGTTCTTCTCGGTTGAACTCAAAACACACTCTCATTTTGATCTAATGGCTGCATGTGTGCGTCTAACAGTGTAACCAAACATCAGTGTTAGACTTGCTTAAGTTGTGACAGCAGTTGGTATCAAGAGATAAGAAATAACTCCTCTCCTTTGTCTGTATGCAGGTATTTGGTTTTGGTGCAGCAGAAGGAGAAATGGGAGGAGCAGGAAGGGCGTGGTCGGAAAGAGAAGGAAGAATTAAACCAGCAGATCCATAAGAACGGATTACTGCAGCAAGAAAATCTGCAGCTTAAATCAGAGGTGGACAGGTACTGTATTTTAACACACGCTGACACTGCTTTGTATGAGCTGCGATCAAAATTTCAGGGACTAAAAACGAAATAACATACCAGATTTAAATCTGATTTTGGTCCATGATGAAATAGCAAATGCCCAAGTACCAGTGATCACAAAACACATGTAACTCAGATGCTGATTATGGCTAAGTGATGCAACTTAGAATACCTTCTCATTGTAGTTATTGCTTGTACATCCTGC
Source organism: Acanthurus leucopareius (assembly GCA_029814765.1). Classification (NCBI taxonomy): domain Eukaryota; kingdom Metazoa; phylum Chordata; class Actinopteri; order Acanthuriformes; family Acanthuridae; genus Acanthurus; species Acanthurus leucopareius. The sequence continues at coordinate 11,103,383 of JAQMCX010000017.1, read as the reverse complement.
ATTCGCATACCTGTGCAGCCTTTAGTTCTTGCAACAAACAGCAGTCCCATAACTTTTTGATCGCACCAGTTGACACACTTTTCGGTCAGACTAAGTGTCCAATTTTTTGCCAAATCATGGCAAGAATTTGTGACTGTATGATCACCTCTGACAATGGGATAACTAGAAAGGAAAAAATATTGTGTAATTTGATGCTGTGTGTTACAGCATACTAGAACATTTATAGTGAGAGAATTTTAGATAGTATCATTTCTAGAATTTCAGCTTCAAGTCGTTTTCTTAAGGCGCGATCCAAGCTTTGAAATTTAGAGTAGAGGTCAACCATTTAGTTTTTTTTAGGGCTGATAACATAAATGAAACTGGTAACCGATAATAGTAACCTATTTACATTTGCAGTGAAAATGAAAATCTTATAATAACTATGTGTGCATGAAATATAAGCAGGCAAATTTACTCAAGTACTTCACTCGAGTACAGTTGCGAGACACTACATGAGTAATTCCTTTTTCTGCTAATTTATACTTATATTATACTCCAGTAAATTCATTTCCAAATATAAGTTCTATTAATTAACCATACAAACATACTTGCTTCGCAGTCAGATTCAGATCATTAATACAAAGTAAAACTGGACTGATAAATTGATGTACTATAATAGACCAAGCATAACATAGTCAAAATGTGATCCACCTTCACCAGCTGCAACATTAAATTACCAGATAGCTAAATTTATTTATTTTATCTTCACACAAATAAAAAATTAGGTTTTTACACTTGTAAAATTGAAGATGATCTGTCAAATGCTGCAGTATCAGAACTTGGAAGAACAGTAGGGTATTTTTTAAAATTTAAAACTACTTGAGTTGATGACTTTACCGTCCTCTGATTGTTGGTTTTTTTTCTCTCTCTTTGACATCTTTTGTTTTTTCTCTTAAGGTTGTCAGAGAGCCAGTCACAGCAGTCGGAGCAAAGCGAGGGACTCCAGCAGCGCATCACTGAGCTCAAAAGCTCATTAAGCTCCACCCAGCTGGAAGTGAGTCGATGGATGGCACGATATGATACGCTAATGGAGCAACATCAGGGCCTGGATCTCACCATGACCAAACTAGACAACCACTGTGAGGTAAACAGGGCTTTTATTTTACCATGAAGCAGGGTCAAGAAACAGCTGACAAATATTTTAGACACTGCAGTGTTGGACCTTTTACTCATCAGCCTTTTACTTTTGAGAGCTGGTCTTGATCAAAATCTTGTGTGTGTCTGTGTGTCTTTGTGTGTGTGTGTAGCTGTTGAGTCGACTGAAAGGCAATCTAGAAGAGGAGAACCACCACCTCCTGAGTCAGATTAACCTGCTGAGTCAGCAGAACCACACTCTGCTAGAGAGGAGCATGGAGAGCAAAGAGCTGTATCACCAGGAGCAGAAACTATACATGTAACTGCACACAACACCACACCTGGAATACATGCTACACATGTAGCTGCACACCATAAAACACCTTTACCTATGTAGTATTTACCACCAGTAACTTAAACTAAACCTGTAAGTATAGAGCTGAAACCACAATGTATAAAATATTTGTAATAATGAGTAATTTCCCATGACTACTTCAAAAAATCTATGTAGAAATACAGTAGTAATTTTGGAACTGCTGTCTTAAAAGTTGGATCAAAGAGATAGAATAACATTTTACACCAGTGTCTGTCTGTGTTTCTTCCCTCACTGTGCCTCTCTACATTCAGTGATAAGCTGAATGCTCTTCGTCGTCAGAAGGAGAAGCTTGAGGAAAAGATCATGGACCAGTACAAGTTCTACGACCCCACCCCCAAAAAGTAATGCATTCATCAACACCTTTACAACCCTGATTCAAAAAAAGTTTAGATGCTGAGTAAAAAATTTGTAAAGCAGAATGTGATGTGCAAATATTTTGTTGAAAACAGTGCAAAGAAAAAATATTAAATGTATTAACCTGGCATTCTTGAAAGGCTCATTCCGGAGGGGGGGTTAGGGTTAGCACATCATTGTATAAAGAGTATTACTAAATGGGCACTGAATCAATTTATAAAATTTATCTTACAAAAACGTCTCAACTCTTTTGGAATTGGGATTGTAATCTTGTATCTACAGAAAGCACGGCACAGCTACGTGTAGTGTTGCAGTTTTCTGCACTATCACCTCATAGAACTATTTATTTTCTTGTACTTCAGACCTTGATATTCAGTCTATAACAGTAAATCTTGTTGTTTGTTGTCAGGAGGTCTCAGTGGTCTGGAGCCAAAGCTTTAGCCAAACTGATTAAACCCCGAAAAGAGAGCAGCAGGGAGAGAGGGGGCGACCGAGATAAGGAAGGAGGCAAAGAGAGGGAACGAATAAAGAGTGCCCCTGACATCCCTCTGCCTGCTCCACCTCCCCTCCTCCCCCCTGAAACTCCACCCCCACTCCCCCAGCGAACAGCAAGTGACACACAGGATGGTGGCCATGCCCACAGTAACCATAACAACTACACCACCAGCCCTAGTTTGGGACCCCAGAGTCCAGCACTCACACCCATCAGCCGAGGTAAACAAACTGCCACACACACACACACACACACACACACACACACACACACACATCCAAAAGTAACTGAGCGCCTCTTTATACAGTATTAATTATTAATATTAATACAAAATAATAATTTTCCTTTCAAGACCCTGAGAGTTTCAAAGACATGACAAGTTCAGAAAAGATGTCTGAGGAGAGATGAATGTATGTGGTGTCTTCCTTGTGGTGTATGTAATAAAGGAAAACTGTTCAGATAAAATGTTTTCATTATGAAGCGAACATACAGCATACATTAAATGCAAAAGGATGAGAGATGCAGTTTGGATCAGGAGCACCTCCCTATTTGCTCCTCCAGAGGGTGCTGTTGACCAACCACATGACTCACTTATGGACTGACCATTATTTTAAATCTCTATTTTTCACACCTGTTAACATCTAATGTTTCTTTTCTCTGCTATTATATCCTACAGTAGAAATACAAACAATACATAGAGGTAGAATTGAAGTAGGTATCTGCTGCATTATTTACTATCTTAAATAAAAATCATAAACTAAATGATTTTTAAAATGTGCGGTACAATTCTGCTTAACATGTTCTACCGTTTCCTGATACTTTTATCAAAGTCACATACTGAATCTGCATCAGTTCTTACTGAGTTCTAAATAAATTCAGTTTTGTTAAGTATGATATTATATTTGTTTGAAAGGACTAGTCTTGTTCAATAGAAGAATAATGCCTGATACAGTCTCAGATAATTTTATATAAAGTCTCATACAGACGCAAAAAACACAATATCAAAAATAAATTTGCACATTATGTCAATAACATTCAGTAAATAACACCCAGAGAACAAAAAAAAACAGATTTTTTTGAAGAAGTCAATTGAGGACCATCTTTGAGCCGTTTTGTGAAACCTTGTCTATTTGATTTAGCTAATGTTATCATAAGCAGTCTTTGTGACAGAGTAGAAATCATAAGATTGATACATAGATCAGTGGCAGCAAAAAGGAGTACAGTGCAATACTTTTTGACTGTAAAGTGAAGTACAGTTAAAAGTAAGTGTTGTACTATAAAAAATAATTAAAGACTTTTGGCATTTTGAGAGACTTCACCTTATATTATTATTTGACTTTTTATTTTTATACACTGACTAAAACCTGCCAAGCATTTTGAAACTTTTATACTCCCTTAAAACAAAACAACACAAAAATCAACTTTGTGTCTCCTCTGGCTTGTTTTGATGTATGGGATGTCACTGAATGTCACATTTTTAGTTGGGGATAATCTGTCACTGAGGACAGCCAGAGAGGAACGGAATGCTGGCAGGGTTTCAGGCTAACTCTTAGCTGTCTGAAATGGCAACAAGAATTCCCAGATTGCTGTTTGCGACTCACTGAAAATCCAATGAAAACAAAAACATTTGTATTGGATGAACAGATAATCCCCAAAAATACTTTGTGCTCGTAATAGTCTGCTATATATATTCACCACTAAGGGTAGGAAACAAGATAAAACCTAATTATGGTGCAAAAATTTTATCTGGTTATATCCGCTTATCCTTTGGAGGGTTGCAGGGGGGATGAAATGAACCCTGCTAATACTGGGTGAGAGGCTGATGTGCATCTCTGACAGTTCACCAGATAGTCACAGAAAGAATCAGTCAACCATTCAAACTCACATCACACTTGTAGTTGTTGCAGTTTGACCCAACCTGCATTTCTTTGCACTTAAGGAGGAAGCCAGAGTACCCAGGGTTAACGTCCCCTGACAAGAGGAGAACAGGGATTTAATGTCAAAGTTGCCTGTTCAAAGTTAGCATTCTAAACTAGAGAATGACTACTTGAATAAACTAGTCAAAATTCTTCTAAAACATCTAACTTACAGATGTGCTGGTTCTTAATATTCATCTTTTTCTGAAATAGTTTTCTGACTTTTCTGAAATACTGCTTAAGTACAGTAAAATCACTTCATACCATATTTACCTGGGATTTGATCATACCTGACAAACACCAAAAATAAGCAGTATATTTCAACTTTATTGGACTTTTGTTATTGATATAACAGTAGCATAAAATCAATTTTAAAACACCATAAACATGAGTAGATGAGTGCATAAATGTTGAGGGAAATTGAGTAAGAGGTACTGTGGATGCTGCACAGTGTCAGTGTCCCTTATTTTTACTCAGCCTAACATAACGGTGGTGGATCAGAGAATATTTACTGAGCTCCTTTAAGCCAATAACCTAGTAAGCAATGCTTACTATAGAAATAAAATGTACTGCTGATGCATGTTTCCCCTAAAAACTAAAGAAACCTTCCCAACAGGCAGAGCAGAAGCTGACACTGTGAAAGAATGTAATGTAAGGGATCCTGAGGCAGCGAGTTTCCTGTTTGTCGGTCACAGACAGGCTTTCTCTTTTGCTCAACATTATAACTCAACAACACAAACTCACCACTAATCTTATGATAGCAAACCATAGCCACAGTAAAGCCGGATAATTAAGGCTGGCTTCCTCTGCCCTGCTATGGCTGCCCAGCCTCAGTGTGACCAACTATAGCTGTCATACAGTGATGATGGAAATAGAGGTAGCTGGTGGTGGCGTTACTTTTAGTTTCAGAACTGTATAAAAACTGGTATAGATTCACATCTTAAACCTGATATGTGAAAAGGAGTAGCAAGTAGACATTTCTTTGTATTTTAGAGTCACATTCATAAGGGGTTGAAAGCCCTCTACACTGTAACCACCTGATGCATACTTTCATCAGTCTGTCCTAACAGTTAAACTGTATTCTAATGCATGACCCAAACTGTATTTATGATTGTATTTCTATGGGTTCTCTTTTTTTATTCCGATCTTGATGACTGAGCTCAATTTACTTTGTTCAACAAATATGTTGAAGTTGTCATATTCAGTTTATAAAGAGATAAGTTGAAACAAAAACAGGAAATAAATTGCTCTATTAAATAGCTACTTATGTCTTGTTTGTCTGCATCAGTAACTCAGCAAAGGGCACAATTTTGACAGTTATATCTGTCATTTCCTGTGCACTGAACTTTCAGTCACGCTTTGATGATTTGATTAAATTCTTTGTGAATTGAGGTCAGTCTGTGTCTAATGCATGAATTTTACTGGTCGGTGGATTTCTTTCTTCTTGTTTAATTCGAATAGATTTTCTTGCATGTTTTTTTCTGTCAATCACATACTTAATAACTTCTTAACCAGCTGTTTTCTTTGATTTATTCACTTTCATTGTTTTTTTGATTTCTTTAAAACTTTTCATCTTTCCCCTTTTTCTCTCTCTCTCCATCTCAGCTCCTCCCACCCCAAAACGCTTCTGTTTCCTCCGCAGTAAAAGTCAGGAAAAGCTCCTCTCCCCACCTTCCTCCACTTCCTCCTCCTCCCGTCCCTCCCTCTCTCTCACCAGAAGACTGCGATTCTGGTCTTCCACTGACATCACAGCTGACAGCATCACTAGCCAGCAAATGTCAGCCAACGGAGTATTCTAAAATCCTTCTCATCATCATCGTCATTAACCATACACATCATCATCTCCACATTAAACCTGTCAACACTCATCTTTGTGACTCTCAACACTTCACACAAAAATGCACATATCATACTTGCAACACTAATGCAAACTCAGAATTTACATTCTTCAAGCATTAATATAAACAAAAAAACACACAAATCTGGGGCATGTTGCGGTTGCGAGCCAGCAAGTATTACTAGTAAGTAGTGTGTGCAGACATGTTCTGTTTGCGTGTGTGTATGAGAGAGTGTATGCGCGCACATGCTCATGTTTCTAAGCACACCAGGCTTGCCTGTATTTTTATCTGCATGTCCTTAAAGAGTGGTTCATTAGTGATAATTATGTGTTTGAAAAATGTCTGTGTGTTGTCACCTCCCTTAATTTTTTTGTAATCTGGCGAGTGTGTCTCCATGGCCTCGATTCTGTGCTAAGAGCAGATCTCATTTAAGTCTCCTCTGAGCTGCGAGTAGCTTGAAGATGGATCCTATAGCTTATCAAAGCTTTTCTGCGGAGATTTACTTTATTTAGTCAGCATTGACTAGTCATGACAATAACCATACTACTGCAGACATGTTGCCTAGCACCTTTCCGTGTTTGTCTGTCTACCTGCTTCAACCCTAGTCTCCTCCATCATCCATCTGAAATGTGAGCTCCTTAGAAGCAAAAAGGCCTGAGTGGGTTCTTTGCACACCAGTGGTTTATGCCAATATCAGTTTCTTTCAAAGCTCTGTGACTGAGAATAAAAATAAGACCATGACAGATTAACTGTTGATGACCCTGCTTTCCTGCTGCAGATGGAAAGTTCACTAGTTTTAAGACTCTCTAAGATAACTACTTTTATACTACTTTTACTTTTATAGCATGTCCCACATTTCTGTGACTTAATTCCAAAAGCAGAACAAGAAGTAAACACAGACGACATGTTTGTCATCCCATGTTTGTCTGCCATTCTATTTGATCCAATTTGGTGCTGATTTTATTTTATTGTGCTGCTGTGGGGTAACTTCCAGTCCTGGCACAGTGGCAGTTGTTACAAAGAATGTCAAGTTATGTCATACAGTACATGTTATAGTCTCACCCTCTAATGGAAAGAGTGACTCAAACATTCAAACATATTAATTGAGGCACGATAGACTGCCCCACTTATACTGCTATACTGCTTCACTGAGTTCCTGCTTTGTGAAAGACTTTAAGCAGCCCCTGTTGTTGATGTTTGCAGCCATCAACATTAAAATCTGCATAGTTAACCTTTTTGTTTTCCTTTACAAGTTTCGTTATTGCCAAAAAAGGTTTTTACGGATTTAGTGTTCTGCTCAATTCTTTTTTTTCTATAGTCACAAACACTTCAGCGCTCCATTTTCATGATGGCACATGGCAGGACTTTGCATCAGCAGCATTGTTGTGTGCAACTGTGTCCACACCTTTATCAATCAAGTTTCACCTAGATGAGTCACTGAGAGGCACAGTTAGAATGGAGATACAACCTTTATGTTTCCAGTCAGAATAATTATGATACATAGATATATTCACTTAGCAATGACTGATATCACTGTAAGCTTCAGCATGCCTGAATCAAGGACTGGATTCCTAATGTCTTGCTTGGCTGTCCCGCTACTCTTTGTTACGCACACTGCATATCCTGTGAATATACTGTGAAATACTGCTCCAGAATGGTTCCTTACAGCATTCTGATTGGTCTACAGGTTTTACTGACAGGAGCCGGGGGGTTTATCGTAGCAGTACTCCAGGAGGCAGCAGTGAGAGCATCAATGGAGAAGATGGACAAGGTAATTAATATATTGATGGTTCTTAATAATAACACTGAGTGAACATGTTATTATTCCAATGTTTCAGCTTAACAAGCTTGGTAAAGTTGAAGTTTAGCTGAAGTTTACTGTGTTGTCAATTTCCCATTAAATATGATATTTTATCATAATTGTCAACTCAGGTCTCAGTGAATGTTTGATGTTGACGGTGGCTGTTTGGTCTTATCTTTCTTGCCCGAAATTTTAATGATCATACCTTAAAGGCAAGATAGAGGAAAAAGAAGAGAATAAGCTGTGGGTACTTTGCAAAACAAGTAATAGAGAAAATGGAATGCTGATCTTTGACCAATTTTAGTTTGAATTAATTCAAATGTAAGTGTTCATTAAGATGTAAGGTAAAAGACACATAATAAATGAATATCAGACAGATATACATTGATGATCACATATCAGCACATATATATTATATTTTAAAGGTGATACATTGCCTGCTTAAGTGAGACCTTAGTTAATTATTCTGCATTGGGACATTGATGCACTCCTGGCAAATTAACAATCCCAATGTTTCTTGTCTCAGGTTCGACCTTTAAAGCTCTAAGTTCCACTCCAAGCCAGCAGTCATCCTCAGTGGGCCTCACCAACAGCTCCAGACAGGCACAAGGCCCAGGCCGAAGGCCCAGAGGTAAGCAACGCAATCAATACAAGACCTTATTCAGACAGACATCAGGAAGAACTGGGGTGTATTTACTGTTGGTGCATTTAAAGTTTCAGGTTTGTTATTTGATGAAGACTCTCGCCACAACACCTCTGACTCCTTTTTGGGTCACTATGGCAACACAGGAGGTCGCCCAGGGTCAGCAGACTACAGCCACAACACTTCCAGCTCCAACTCACCTGTCAGCTGCAGAGGTATGCCTGCATTTTAACTGCTAACCCTGCTTAAAGCAGTATTCAGCAGGATAAATGTATAAATAGATATGAATGATTATGACTATGACTCTGACTAATTACTGGTAGTAGCCAACAGACTAAATGACTGCCTATAGTATTCTGTTTAATAATTCTGGTCAGTACCAGTTTCATTTGGTGATTATGCCAATGTTTTTGTCCCTCTTAGACACAGCAGATCATCAGGTTCGCTCAGCTAGCCTCTCTAGTGATGATGTCATTGGTCTCAGCCAATCACAACAGGCTTTGTCACGTAGTTCCACCCTTCCATACGACCATGCACCCCAAAGGGCCCAACCACAGCGTGGTGGGGGTCGGACAAAGACCAGATCATCTTCTCCTGGAAGTGAAATGGTGACACTTGAGGAGTTTCTACATGAGAGCAACATGCAGTCACCTCCTATGGTAATACATGCATGAATGACATGAAATGAAAAGATTTTTTTCCACATAACACATATAGTGGCATTAAGTATCGTGCTCACTTATACAATCAAGGTAAAGTACATTAATGTTAGAGGTTTTGACGACAACTGGTACCAACAATAACCTTGGTATTTAAAAGTGATTAAGATTGTCTTAAAAATATACCCATAGAGTAAGTAATGCAGTGCTACTTTAACCCTTTCTATTCCGTTCCATTTTCACATTTGTTTTGCAGGTAGCTGTTTCGCACAATTAATCATGGCTGCAACCTGCAATAAAACAGAATTCGTAAACTGCAATTGTTCCACTTGTACACTTGTTAGATCACAGACTCTCTCCTTAAAACTGTATTTTGAATGTAATTTATTTGCCAGTAGAGAGAATAACAATAATCAAAGCTAAAGATGAATTTGACCAACAACAAAGTGTTCATAGTGTTTTTTCACTCAAACTTCCTAAAGGTATCACAGTAATATTGTTATTGTGAATTCTTTTGGCCTCAACAATCATGCAGTGAAATCCTGATACCATGAAAGTCACATTTATGTACGGAAATAACAAACAAACATAGACTCATTTTCTAGTTTGTCAAGTGCACTTTCCTCTTTACACATCTCAATCCCCAAGACAGCGAGGTGCTTACTAGTTTTGGCTGCTATCTGTTTTATAAGCCTTCATACCTTTCAGACACTTTTTAGCAGTATACCTCTTTTGGATGCTGTTTGTACACTACCATTGACTGCATGCTGTGCACCACAGAACATCACCTCAACACAATATCTCTGTATTGGTTTAATACAAAGAGGAGTGTTTGTCATAGCATTACAAAAATCATACCTTTCGGATTTCAAAATACCCCTTTATGTCCCAGTACCTTAATACTGCTCAAGCTTAGTGCTGACATATAAAACATAGTAACGATACAGACTGAATTAAACCCATAACTTTTGCGTTACTATATAAACACACTTGTTCATTTCTGTCTTTTCGAGCAGTTAACGTGGTGGATTTAACTTGAGAAAAGGCAGTTAAAGAGAACAGCTTCAAAGTAACGAAACAGTGAGAGAGGACAAATCATTTTAATAGGGCTTGAAAGGGTCATTGATTTGCTACAGAAGCTATCCGTACTGGTCAACTCAGAGAATATGATGGAGTATGTGGGGAAGTCTGGGGAAATTAGGATCGATTCAATTTAAAAAAAACCTTGCAAAATGTTTTGTTTTGTATTGTGTTTTTAATTGACTGTGTGAATCACACTTCATAGGATTTCATTGTGTTTTTCAGCCGAGCTGGAGCTGATTTTAAACAGGTCACCCAGCAAGAAAATAAAGCATTTACAAATCAGAGGGAATTATAGTCTGAGGAATCATTCTGAATTAGCCTTATGGTGCAAACAGTGCTCAAGTATTAACACTGTTTAAGTAATGTATGCTTAAAATGTAATCAAACTTTCCTTTGTGTCACACATGACTGATCTTAAGATCCTTCCCAAAACATATAAGGCTGATGGATTCAAGGTTTAGATTTATCTTAATTGAGCTGCCATTAAGCATCTAATTTAACCTAATAGATGTAATAATAGATGCAGCTTTTGATTTTTCTCATTAGTGCCTCGGGCCCCTGAAGTCCATGGGTGTTTGTCTCTGATCTACAGCAGGGATATTTATGAAACTGAGAGAAGCCTCATGGCACCGCTATGAGCTATTTTCTTTATGGGTCATTATTTCACAGAGTAAAGAAAACAACCAGAAAAACCTTGTAATCTTGAAGACTTTGTCGCAATTACATTTAGAAATAACTGAAATTATTCATTCATCAAAAAATGATGTGTCTCAATTTCAATTAACGGACACTGAAATATGTTTGGATATTAATTCCATAGTGTCGTCATAGCATTTCTCTTGTCAGTTTTCAATTCAACAGACCGTGCATTGAGTTGAAATGCTACAGTATGAGTCTGCATTAGCTTCTTTGAGTACAGGGTCCACGTTGCACTGTGCAGTGTAATATAAATGTCCCGAGTGGTATTTTATGTTTCAAAAACAAAACAATTGTGTGTTTTTCCTCAGCTTTGAAGAAAATTACATTTTACTCTCCAAAACCAACAGAGATACCTTGCAGTTCACATGTAGCACTCCACATGAAAAAAGAAGCGACACAGTCTGTAAAAGAGCTTTTTTTAGCTCATCATAGGATTGCACATTTGAGATATGTCAACCTCTTGTCATTAGAACTAAATGCAGTTTATTCTGCCAGTGACATAGGCATCAATACAGTGCAGATCTCACAGCTGGCTCTGTGAGTTTATTGAAATATTCCAAGTGAGTAACACACACTCATTTACAAGACATTCTTCAAATTTATGGCACAACTTCTTCCAACCTCATACTGTTGTGCCTGATCAGATGTGTCTTTCCAGCCTGTCATCTACATATGTACAGACTGAGCCAGACATGTGACGTCAGTGTTAGAACACTCATAATAATTATTGATGAGGGGAAGAGGGAGAGGCTTTTATAGCTTCACTTAAAAGACACATTGCTTTGACAAAAAAAATGAAATACATGATGAAGTTTAATCAGTATAATAAATGTGTGAACATCAGTTCCCACCCTAACATCAAAGGTTTTGTTTCACAAGACTCAGCCAGTATTAGACATTTCTTTGTCGGCTGGAGACAAGAGTTCAAAAATGATTCTTATCACCCTTTTTCACTAACGACATAACAGGATGATAGAATTGATTGTAGTGCAATAAGAATGTAGAAGCATTACAAAGTGTTTTAGATTTTGAAAATTATTTGATATGGAATTAAATGCATTCTTTAGATACTTAGTTTTACATGAATAGTCACTGCCGACACTGTTAGACAACCAAGGTCCTTTGTTAACCCAAAGTCAGAGTTCATATAACAAGTTTGTTCATATAACAAGTTTGTTCATATAACAAGTTTGTTGGGTCACCCAAGAGTGGAAAACCATCCTTTAACATCCAGGTAGACAAATCAGTTCTCTCAGTGATCAGTTACTGTAATCGTTATTCATGTTTAATTCTTTGGGTACTCACTATTTTATGTAAATGTATCATAGAATTGGCTTAAGAATTTAAAAATTGACCATAAAATGTAACAGTGGTATAGATTTTCACTTAAACTTAATTTTGTTGACCAATCTCTTGAGTCATGATGTTTAGCCGGGCAAAGGGTTAAGGCTAATGGAAAGGTGTTTTGCACCGGTCTCTGGAAGCGTGGCAGTGACAGTATGTACATACTACAAACAGGATGAGAGGTCTGGAAGTGGTTCAAATGGGGCGTAACTGCAATTCTTTTTTTCATCCCAGGACACTCTAACAAGGTGATTTTGGTTATGGTTTGATATGGAACTTGCCAGTTTACTATGTAACATATGCCACTATGAGTAGCACACTATTTTTATTTGTGATACAGCAGCTTCAGAATACTTACAGTCAGAAATGGCATATGTCAGTAATCATTATATGCTAGTGAAGTGTGGTATTTGCTTGTGGAACATGAGTGATGTGCCACTAAAGCAGCTGTTGCATGTGGTCAGCCACTCCTCAGAGCTCAGAGTAAGAAAACTACATGTTTGCTAATCCCTTAAAAGAGGTCTCTTTTTTTTTCATTTTATTCCCATTGTTTTCCTTCGTCTAGGTGTCCACAGGGAGCAGGGAAGACTTGATGACCGACTATTTTACCAGAAGTCCTGCCACCTCTGCACCTGCAGGCCGAGACCAGGTGACTCCCACCAGCTATGTCACACCCACTGTACAGACATCCAACCAGAGGCCAGGTCAGAGTGTAAAGCCCTCGCCCCGCCAGCCTGTAGGCCAATCACCAGCCTCAAGCCAGCCCATCACCCAGAGAACCGGCCAGTCACTTAGCAGGGCTTTCAGCCTTGCCTCAGCTGATTTGCTGCGTTCCAACGGACCCGTTGGAAATGAAGGTCAATCAGATGTGGTTGTACGCAGACAAGGAGGAGGAGCCAATGGGAGAGAGCGGCCTCTCTCGGCTCGCCTGGCTGGTCCAACCAATCAGCATGGAGATGGCAGCTTTGTAAACCCACCTATTCACCATTCGTCTTCTCTCAATCTACAAACAGAGAGACACACGGAAAGAGACCGTGACAGAGGGAGGACTGGTCCGTCTCGTAACGGCCCCTCCTCATCCTCACCTTACCACCACCGTGGAGAGGTTGCCATGGTAACCCCTGTCAGAGCTGTGCCTGTCACACGGCCTGATGAAGCCTCTGAGCATGGGGAAGTTTTAAGGGATGTGCGGTCTGGTGATTCCTCCCACTTAAAGAAAGAAAGTGAGAGAGCAAGGAGTGGCTCTGTTGAACGCCCAAAAAGCACGCCGGCCTCCCCTGACCCCAACAATGACCCCCAGACTGTGTGGTATGAGTATGGCTGTGTCTAAACACTGCAAGTAAAGGACGTCCTTGGGTGTGACATAGTGACTAGAGACAGAAAGCGAATCCTCCAAACTAGATCTGCTTGGCTGAATACTGGAGCTTTTTGGGACGAGTCTGAACCCTCAGACTCAAGCAATGAATCTCTGCACTGTTCTTTCTGTACTGTGGATTAATAACTCCTGGAAGCTTACGGATAAACTTTTCCCAAATACAACAGCAAGTGCATATCTGTCTAAATTCTGGACCAAATCCAATTTTTAGAACACCTTTGTGCAAAGAAGTCATGAGTTTCAGTTTGTTTTTCCTGAGACAAACTTTTGCAGATAACCAAGAAAACCTGATTCCAGACAACAACTTCCATTGCGGAGCTGCTAGTAATTTCAGCTGCAATTACATTTCACCATAATCCTAAATCAGCTGCTCCATCTGTGGCGTCATTTTCCTCTCAGCATTCTTCGAAATAAAAATGATATACACATTACAGATATGAACCCAATCACTCATATTTTAATTAATATTTAACTTGAACATCACAACACTAGAGGTGGTATCTGAGAATGCTGGAATTCTTTGGCCTCAGCTGTTTTATTATCACCTTTTTTCATGTGATTTAGCAAGTAGCTTTAGCTCACAGGAGAGTTCTGACCTAGGGCAAAGGAGCCAACAACATTTTTTTAAACTGTGTTGCTATTTTTGACTGTTTATAAAGTGAATTGCGGATGTTTTGACATTATGATGATCTGGATGTCCTTTTTGTGCTAATTTTAACACACACAGAAATGGGAGTGAAATCTGAGATGTCTGGAGTCTGAGAACCCATAACACTTAAAGCCTGCAGGAACAGAGGACAAGTGCTACATGCAGAATTGTGGACTAGAATACTAGGGATAGGCTCAGTCTATGAGCTGGAACTCTTTGACTGCTGACCAAGATGTCTGGTTATATGTTTGCCTAGATGCCACCAACTCCTCAAAACTGTATGGTAGGAATTAGCTACCACAGAGCGCGGTGACTGTACTAAAGTGAAGGCAAGCAGAAGCACCAGAGCGACTGAATGTATCAGATTTCTCCTCCTTTGTCTGTCCTCCTCTTCTGTTGTTCGAGAATAAACACTGGAAAAAACCAGAAAGGAGAGAAGGAAACTAAGGAAATCAAGCAAAGAGGGTTGATGCAAGTGAAGAGTGAAGGATATAGAGCGTAGTGAGAATAGATGGAGGGATGGACGGAGGGAGAGACAGATATAGTGACGGGAGGACAGATAGATAAACAGGATAGAGATGGAGGGACTCCTCCCAGTAAAATTACAGTCTTTCTCCCTCCATCTTTAGATTCTGTCCCAGCATGCAACACTTTGACACTTTACTGGAAATGTTGCTTGGCCTGAACCAACACTAGTATCACAAACACACACACAAAAATATATATATATCTATATAATGATATATACAGACACCGAGGCATTGTCCCTTAGGGGGTTGATTGTGGCTTTGCTAACCACTGAGTTGGACTTAATTCACACACATCCATACACACACACACCCCTGGGTATACCGCTGTGTTTTGGTAGGGTGTGCTGCTGCACGCTAAGTTAACTGGACAGTTGTAAGCACTGCACAACAAAGAGAGAGAGAGAGAGAGATATTCTGGCTGATCCAGACCCACTGTGATCTAGCGATTTTAAAGTCTGCATGCAATGAATTAGCTTTGGCAACAGGCTTAAGTTTTATGAATGAACTGAATGCAACTGAAAGATTGTACTGTTGGTAAATTATGCAATGAGACAAAATCATCCAAGTGCCTCCAGTAAATCACTGACGTTAACAGCATCATGCTAGCAATTTACTCTAGCGTATGCAGACATCACGTCATGATCACCAAAGCTCACTCTCTGATTAAATAACATCACATTATGAATAAGATTACAGCATCACAATGTTAAATACTTTACACACATCTCATTCACCCCATTCAGAGCACTTTTTAATCCACTCTGCTATCCTGTCCTTTGCACAGATAGAATGATTTCTTTTTTTTTTTAATGGAGCACTGAGCCAGTAACATGAAATATAGTGGGAGTGGTAAATGAGAATAAAATCCTGAGTGTAATTTTGTATTTACAGGTATGCGGTGTATTAAAAGGTAACTTTGCTAGAGATGAACTGTGTTGAGAAACTGTTAATGCATAAAATAATCCAGTTGGAATGTCCCTTTTTCACCTACCAGTAAATTAGATACCTGACATGTAACACTGATGCAAAAATGATGAAAATCCAATACTGCCATAAATCAACCTGTTGATTTTATTGATATGCTACAACTTAACATAGCCTGAGATACTAAGTGTTTCACACACACGCAGATGCTCACATTTTCCTGTAACATCTTTTAATTCTGTCTTAATCTTTCCACTCACCCACCTGTCTGCAACTCAAAACAAGACGACAGGATGTACACACAAGAGTCAAGATTCTTCTGGAGACACATGGATGATTTTAGTATCAGTGTTGGCATCACTGGTGGATAACCAGTGGTAGACTTTGATGTATTCTTGTAAGCCCAACTGGACAGAGAAAGGATGAGGATGAGGAGGTGAGCAAAGAGGGAGAAAGTATCCGCTGGAGAAAGATGTTGATGTTTATGAAAAAAATGAATCTCATGGTATTGATGCTGATCAACCAACCCTTTGTCTGTACTGCTGTTTGTAAATATAAATCTGTTCTTCCTGCATTAGTAATGACTAACAGCCAAGGCATTCCTAAAAGCACTGGAGGCACTGAAATATTGATGAGGAGGAGGAAGATGTAACACTGGAGTTGTGAAAATGAAGATTGAATCCATCACTAACGCTCCCGCTCACCTTTCCAACAATATGTCAATATGCAGCGAGCTAAATTATTTTACCTGTATCATTTGTACATCGATTTAGATTTTATAAACTGGTCAGTTATTAGGAGGCTTTGGAATTTTTTTCTGTGAAAATTTTCTGGAACTTTGCCTTAAAAATGCTTGTTGATACCAAAAAAATATATGTATAAAAAATCAATTCCTGGCAACTGGAAAAAAGCCCCTTTAACTCCGCTGTAAAACTAAAATGTGTAGATTCTTTTGAAATACTTTAAAAATAGTAGTGACAAGATCAAGGTAGCAGATGAGGTGACTTGAAGTGAAATGCTGGAGGTGGATGCTGTCAGTAGAGCTGTATCCCTGCCTGCCTGTCTGTCTGTCTGTCTGCTTTTAGGACTGCTATGTGTTGTCTGTCTGTCTGCACTCAGGGCATCTCTGCATTATTAGTTCCCAAGGCCCTTCAGAATGTGTGTGTGTCCGTCCGTTTCAGTTTGCTGATGTCAAAGGAAAAATTTATTGGATTCCAAGAAACAATTTTTTTTCTACTGAGAGGACACAATCGCAAACACTTGTGTGCATGTGTGTCTCACATTATTACTATGTTATTGGCGTTTTGAAAAGTGTGTGTACGTTTGAGGTCTGTCTGTCTGTCTGTCTGTCTGTCTATCTGCCTGCCTGCCTGCTTCCCTGACTACCTGTTTGTCAGCCTGTTCACCTGTGCTTTTGTTCTATGATTCCCTTCCTTGTTCATCAGTCAGGCGGATTTTCTTTCTGTTGGTCTGCGAACCTCTGCGATGTAAAGAGCAACAGCATCAAACTCATCAGCATGACTCTCGTGCATCAGACTCTGAGGACCAACAGGCCGATTTCCTTATAAATTTGTGTCCTCTGTCTGTGAGTCTCAGCTCTATTTTGCAACCCACAGTGAAAAAGAGATGAATACCAAGGAGCCCAAACAGCTGCAGTGTAACACAGCAGCACAGCAGAGAAATGAAAGCAGAAGGTGAAGTTGATCTGAAGCTACAGACGTCACAGACATTTCCTGCTTTAACTGGAATAACTGCTACTATAGTTCACTTTATGACTTGCTGACTGCTCTGCTGTGATGAGACTACTGTTAGAAGGCTACTAGTGTGATTCAGTAGAAAATGGGGTCGATGTTATTCCACCCAAAAGCTTTTTGGTAATAAAGATTTATAAACTTGAAATCATGCTCCTAATTCATTCTGTCAGCTGTTGTATTACAGAATGTCTTTCTTTTAGGACAGGTGTTATTATTCATAGGTGTCAACTATCAATTTTATAAATAGAGGTCAAGAATGAATTATCAAAGTACTGCAGATATATTGAGATCTCTGGATATTCTGTTATTTTGTAAAAAAGAATGCACAGTATTACTATAGAGTATTGCATGTTTTTTAAATGGTATTTTAAAGTTTTTAATTTAATCTTTTGTTTTGTTTTAATTTGGAGAGATTTCAAAGTATTTTTTCTGTTCAAAACTTGGAGATAAAACATTTAATAATGGACATGATGACACAAACCTCATCCGCAATCATTTTAAAGAGCTAAAAATTCTCAGAATCAAGCTTTTGCCATGTAAAAAATTAATTTATTGTAAAAATAATAGGCAGATTAATAAAAATGTATCTCACTGAGCTACATTGACTCAGATAACAAGTCATGTACATGTAGTTTAGATTGAATCCTGTAAAATGCAACCTGATATTGGAAATTTGTACTTAATATCATTTAAAAAAAAACTCTTTGCCTAAAATGTTTTCAAAAAACAGGCTTTTTGAAAATTATTTTACAGGACTTGAGCTTGGCTAAAATTGACCAAAATTCATCAGTAGCCTTAACCATGAAGTTTTACTAACAAATAAATGAAAAGCAGCAAATATACTTGTATGATTACTTTCCAATTCATCCCTGCAGTCAAATAGGTGTGAGGGTTTGTCATTTTGATGTTTGGTAGAACTGGTAATGGTAGACTGGGTCTCTTCGGAGTATCGACCCCGTGCCAACTCTCCACCTCATTTTAACTGAGACATGGAGGCAAGTGTGAAATTTGACACGTAAGTTTAGACAAAACAGATTCTTAAAAGTTGTGTGTGTGTGTGTTTGTGTGGGTGGGTGGTTGAAAGAAATTGACGTAATTGATTAGAGGGAAAGCACCTGAACTCTCATCTTAGTAGGACTGTTATGATAGGAAATAAATTGGTAAAAATCTATATCACCAGCATTCCCTCACACAACCTCATCACTCCACCACACAGGCAAGTTTTGACATAGAGGAGATTCAGAAGCAGCAAACATTCAGTGATTTAAAAGGTTGTATGGAGGCAGGCAATACCATGCTGAAGTACATATGTCTAAATAATATTTCTTTATAAACATAGGTTATACAAAAATGAATTTAACCTTACTGATATACATGTGGAGGACAAAATATTGGAAATGTTTATTTTGATATACCTCAGTAAAATTCAACAGATGCATAAAAAGATGATAAAACTGAATTAAAAGGTAATTCTTTGAATGGGAGTGTTTAAAACTAACATGACATCTTTATAAAAATGACTACACTTTTTATGAATATGAAGAAATTTTACGAAATGATCATGACTGTTGTCTTTAAGAGTAATTCAGTCAATTAACCTCAGACCCCATTAAAAATAACATCTGAAATGCAAACTTTAAGATTTTAATGACAACAATCATAAACATGTATAGAGAGACAGCTCTGACCGAGTGCACAATGTGGGTCATCCAGTCTGCACCATCAGTATACGTCAGTGTGTGTGTGTGTGTGTGTGTATTTCTGATGGGCAGGTTCCTGCTTTGTATAGATGCCCTGCCATTAGTGTATAAATGAATGGGTAAATGTTGACCTGCTGTGTAACGTGCCTGCAGGTCAACAGACTAGAAAGACATTTAATAATTGCAGTCTATTAACCACCAAAGACTCCTTCATGTTAATGACAGGTGTCACATCTGTTTTATGTTTACCATTTCAAATAAGGTGGTGCAAATTCTCTAAAAAATTCAACACAACTAAACATGATCATCTCCATTAAGGTAGTATTGATTGCATTAGTCTGCACACAGTGTACCTTCATTAAAGCTGCACTTGTATATTTACAGCAAACATGCTGAATTATCTCCTTATCACCTGCAGTGCAGGGGGCACAGCTGTGGTGTGTTCAGTGAGTGTCGGTCCTTTCATGAACATCAGTGGCCAAAGGTAACTCATAATAGTAGTCAGGCCTGTCACAATAACAGGTTCTCACTACACAGTTATTTTTGCTAACCATATGTTGATAATAATAACATGGCAATATTAAAAAAGTTGAAACAAAAAAAGGGCTCTATAAAGGTTTCAGCCTAACTGTAGTGTTTTCCTTTTTTTTCTTTAACTAGAGTAAGAGTGTTACATCCAACCACTGTACGAACAGAAACAAAGAGGCGTGGAATCAATTTCAGAGGTCCTTTATCATTTTCACAATATTGCCATACATGAATTATTACTAAAATTTCAGTATTTCATTTTTAAATATCACTGTTAAAATCTGTTTCAGTCTCTCAATCAACACCCCTAACACCAGTAATCCAAGTGATGTGCCAAACACCAGATGACGACAAACAGGAGAGCAGAGTGAAGCGTGTAGCTGCTGGTTCTGCCTTCAGGAGTGTGTGGACAGTGAAACAGAGCTGAGGAGTGAGGGGACATCACACTTACATTTCGACCACAATATAAATGCTAATATTTTTCCGTGTGTGTGTGTGTGTGTGTGTGTGTGTGTGTGTGTGGGCAGACTGTGTGCTTGAGGAAGTGAGAGAGACCACGCGCGTGTGTCACAGTCAGAGAGAGAGCTCGTGGTCACTTTGATGCAGACCTTCAGACCAGAGAGATCCGGTAAGAAATATGCGTCTTTTTTCTTTTTCATATGGACATTACTGCTGTTTGAACTTTCCACAGTTAGCGCGTGTATTTGTGCCTCTGTGGGCCGATTATGGAGTTTTCTTTTCACTTATTTTAGCAAAATGAGACTTATTTATCGCTTAAACGGAATACTGGCGGACTCCGGTAGAATATGGATTTGAAAGGTGGCACCGTGTTGTCCTGATGACAGATCCCGGACATGGTGAGAGCGCCTGTACACGCTGATCACTCCAGCCTTATTAAAGTTGACTAGTATTACATGGTGTGCGCTGCTGTTTGGGGACAGACACAGTGAGACATGTCCATCACTGAGCGGACTCCTGCCTGTGAAGGTGTGAGAGACAACGCTGCAAGTGTCAGTGATGGACTGGAGAGCTTCGTTTATTATTCAGCTCCCATGTGTGGAAGCGCAGACAGCTGGGGGGGGGGGTCCTCTACTGACCCTGTTGAATCCTTTACTCGTTTCAGTCCATATGAAGTGCTTCTGCATGTACAGGAGAGCTTAAATGGACCTCAGGCACGTTGCTCTTGCAGGATGGCCACAGGAATATCATGAGAATGCTGTTAGAGATAAGAGTAACCAAAGCCTCCTTACAAGGCTCACAAAGACTGATGTCTTTATCTTCATATTGTTGTGCTGATTTTGGGTGTGTGTGCTGCTGCTGTGCAAGAAAGGAAGACTTATCTTTATGCCGCAGGTCAGAGATGACGGCTGGCTCACCTCACCAGTTCTCTCTAACTCCAAGCTGAGTGACTGATGTGAGGCTTAACGGAAACGTGCTTTTTGGCTTATGATTGTCAGATTCTCAGAAGACAAAAAACTGAGTGACTGATTAAATGAATGGATGACTACACCACATTGTTAAGGATGGATTCACGCAGTGTAGCCTACAGAACAAGCTTACATGGTGTCTTGTCATGCTGTTTGATGGATTTGTAGTTTGTGGTTGTTTTTGCTGTAAAGCAGCTCATCACTGCTGAGATTTCTGCCCTCACCCGAGGAAGCTGAGGTGAATGGATTTCCTATTGAATTGCTCAAACCAACTGAATCAAATGAAATGAACCCCTTAGACTGAAAATCAGACTGAATGTACTTTGGTGAAGAGATGGAAGCCAGTCTCTTGAAATACAACCTTTTACTTGCTTCCATTCAAGGAGCTTTAAAATGACACTAATCAATAACTGCTATGTTCTCATCATTAAAGAATTGTGTAGCTTAACATTTACACACGTACTGTTTTGTTTGTGGTACATTTATCTGGTGATGCTGAAGTACTTTCAGTCAGATAGAATGTCAAATACAGGACTTGTAACACCGTATTTCTGTGATATCGTTTCTTTTACTCCAGCAAGCAAAAGTGTGTTTTTGTACACCACCTTAGAATTCTCATCTCAGGCTCTGGCTCCGCTCGGCTCCGCTCAGCTCCGCTCAGCTCTGTCGAGCTCTTGAAGTTGTGCTCATTGTTATGGTTTTACGGCCATTACCGTTTACTTTTTGTCTAAATAAGCCACTATTTGCTAACTATCAACTCTTCAAAGATTAAACTACATCCTACAAAATAATCGAATTGTTGAGTCAACAACTGTCTAAAATAGCATTTTCTCTTTTTGACCTTTGAAACAGTACGTTTACAAAAAAAATGATAGGGACTCGAGGGAGTTAGAGCAAACTTCATCCACTGAGGAGAAACATGAGATTAGTTGAAAGTCCAAGGAAAACCGCTAAGTGGCCCTCAAGTTCAGATTTCTCTCATCAGTTCGTATCTTTGCTACGAGAGAAATTTCCAGAACCTAAAGATGTTTTCATGGCCACAGCATCCATCAAGTGAAAATATTTTAGATGTATTGTTCAACATTGGACAAACCCTGAAATATTGTATATCTTTGGAAATTTTAAGATCTTAATAGAATTCAATATATAGTTCTTTGAGTTTTAAGAGGGACTGGCTGCACAGCATGAGTTCAAAGTTGACATTTATTTCTTTGAGTTTTTCTGGGAATCTGTCTACGAGCATGCAGGTTGTGGTTCAGTCCGAAATCTTCAGTCCCTGCCCTAAAAAAACTGCAGATCAGCCCAGCAGCTCTTTTAATGTAGTCTGTATTCAGGCTTCTCGTTACATCTTAAATAAGACCATAGACATATTTTTTTCAGGCTGTTTTACACTCTGACTCTGTTTGGACGGACACATGATTGGAGGGGCAGCTTCAAGCAAGTCAGTGCACAGCAGAGCAACAGGACTCACCATTTATATAGACAGCTTATAACACAGCCAAGAGAGAGTTAATTAGAGAATTGACACACTAATTAGAGAAATAATACTACAGTCATTTAAGTTAGTTAAGAAAACAGAAATAAAGGCAACTAGCAACACACAATAACAGACTGTAATTGAACAGATCTTTTTGTCAGATCATTTGAGTATAAAGTTGAAGTTTGTCTGATCAGCAGTCAGAGCAGACCCTCTCTGACCACACAAATAAAATAACTGTTGATCACAGTGTAATTACTTTTGACTTGTGCTCTATCCAGATAACTCAGGCACCCTTTCAAATCACTTTACTGCCTGCCCTTGGGTCCAGGCCCAGACACCGGGCACCAGCTGGACAGAGTGCAGTGGCTCTTTGTGTGCACTAACCTCATTCATCCGTGGAAAGCGCTCAGTGCTCTACAGACATTAGCAGAAAGGCAGAAAAAGCCAACCCTGTGGCTTTGAATGCAGAATTTAGCGGCCTTGGTGGAAGTGCTATATGTGGAGTCTGAGGACTATCAGGGGCCTCAGTGGGTATCCAGGGAGGCCTTTGAGATTGGGCCAGGGGCCCACAAGGGGGTCCAGGGGCCATGGTGGATCCCTCTGTGTTCTGAATGGGGTGTTTTTGTTTCTAGAGGGACACATGATGAGGAAACCAGGTATGTAATGTCCTCATGGTTAGTGACTTACAATAAAATAATCCCTCACTAACCATGAGGGTCCTCGATTTTTTTTTTTTTTTTTAATCAGGGCTACTGGAATCTCTTTTGACCCTGGTGGCGTTTTCGAGAGTACACAAGGTCATTTTAGGGTTTCTTTGCAAGACCCTCTCAAGGTCATCTGGGACCTCTGACAAATGCCTATGGAGCACTGCTGGTTAATGATTTTCTTCTGAGTGTTCCAGAGTCTCTAGAAGAATCCTTGGATGAACTGGGTCCTCAAAGATACCATTAGGGCCTTGGAACAATCTTGAGGACCCATTTGACCTATGCCTCCTTGGACTCCCCAGTTGTGGAACTCCTTGTTTCTTTGGTGAATGACCCAAGTGTTCTTGAGGAGTTTAAAGATCTCTAGAAGGACATTTCATGATAAAAAATTCTTCTATGGCCATTCCAGTTAGCCAAAAGCTCCTTCAAGACTCCTCGGAGCTCCATGAGATGCATAGGGGTTCCTCTTAAGGCAAACAAGGAGGGTATCAAGACCCCTCTGTGTACCCCTGAGACCTCTTTGAAGGTCACTGAACTTCTTTGAGGACCTCTGAGACTTTATCAGTGTCTCAGACTTTCATGTTTCTTAGAAGGACACATGAGGAAACAGTTTTATTTATCAAAGGAGTTCCCTGGTCCCTCGGACTCTTGATGGTCTGTAAAGGGTGCTTCTGGGGATGCTGAAAACACCTTGGGTTTCAATATGCCAGGACCATGAGGAGATGCAGTGACTTTGCAATAGGGTTTTGGGGTACATCCAGGAAGTCCCAAGAAGCCTTTGACAGACTCAAGGATCCCTTGTATGGTTCTCGAGGACTTCTTCATTTTGCAGCATAAGAAACACCTCAAATTCCTTGAGACCAAAGCATGATTTTACAAATTGTTATTCTTTGACGATCCAAATTACACCTAACTCGCTGTTACAGTTCCATAAATGCAACCTAAAAACATTAAAAATGGTTTCTTCGGTTGTTTCACAGATTACCTTTCCTCTTTCTTTTCTCTCTGCCCTTTCCGTTCTTTTTCTATGAGATAAGCTTTTGTTACCGAGTCTTCGAGTGACTTCAAGCAGTTGGGTCTGTCTGAGTCTGCCTTAATACCTTCAAGGCTTCTATAGTTAATATTCTGTGTGAGGGCTTTGAGGGTGTTCAGGGTCCAGCAAGAACCCAGCAGAAGACCAAACTGTGTCCCTGTTATGGACATGCTTTCACTTGTTTGTCACTCGGGATACCAAACTACTACAAATTAGGGTTGTTTGTTCTCATCTATTTAATATATGATGGAAAGGCTTTTTCATGACGAGAATACCACAAATAAGATTGTCTGGAATGTGAGGATACTTAGGCATGTGTACATCCCATCATATTTATAGGTGTTTTTTCACAAGGTAGGCATGAACATTGTTTAAAGTATCTTTTTCTTCACATTCTGTATGCTGGGATTTGAAAAGCACATAATGTTAATAAATAATGTACTATTTTTCTTCCCCCTGTGTACAACAACAGCAAAGCCATACTTGACATATTGTATTACCTTATTGTTGTGATGTGGTCTAGCTTATCACATTGAGCAAGGCTGAATTACCAGGCAGGAAGCTGCTCCAAGCTTAAGACCCCAAATGACCCATGTCCATTGTATTGTTTGTGGTTATTTCATTAATTGTAGATTTGTATGTGAGTGCATACCACTATATTGCATTTCAAAATATTTCAATAACCAGTGGCTTTTAAGCAGACTCACATTAGACCTTATCTAATCAGCGTCTTAGAGGGACCTCTATCAAAAGTTTTCAGTACCTTCATGATTTAACTGTGCTGTACTGTCATGGTGCTTACTGCCATATAAACGTTTCAAATTTGTTTACCTAAATGTAAGAGAATACATATAGAATTCACAGAGCATAAGTAGTGAGCTACCTGTGATTCTAAACACTGATGGGTCTCGTTGAACATACACATGTTTTTAATACTATCATCCTCATATGAGAAATGACACGTTTTATATGCCAGTTCATTCAAAATGAATAAAATGTACCTCTTTGGTTGATAAGGAAATTGGCTGATTAGTGAAAAGAAAACGGAGCAAATTCCCCCCCCAAAAATGACGTAGTTTTGTTTTCAGGGCAGCTGAATTTTTGGAAATGCAGTGCAAATAAGAGCATATTAGTGCATAACAACTCCATATAGAAGGGTTTGGAAAACACCACCTACTGAACACTGGCAAGGACATCTTACTAACGCTGAATATAATAAATCATTAGAATTTGGGATATTTTGATCCAAGTGTGACTCCACACTGTCTCTTATGAACAGAGACAATGATAACAAGAGGTTTGTTGTGTTCTTTACTAGCAGCTTATGAATGTAGATGTTATGGGCTATAAATCATGAAATATCATGTTGTACTTGTGTAAGTCTGTGTCCTGGAGTGACATCAAATTTCTCTTTTGGGTCTCAAGCCGAAGGCTTTTGGAACCCCTGCTCTAGTTGGTTGGACATTTTTGTTTGTCAGTTAGACACATGAACAGCAATTTCAGTGGAATCTTGTGCAGACCACTGTGGGACACAGATTTATGTCTTCCTGCAGAGGGAATTTTAGTAACTTTGGTGAACCTCTGACTTCTTATCTTGCTCCATGATCAGGTCAACATTTCACTTTGTCAAGTGATTTGGTCTTTGTAAAAATACCCACAAAATGAATGACAGTTCAATCCATCTGAGATTTAATTCAATTCAATTCAATTCAATTTTATTTATATAGCGTCAAATCACAACAAAGTTGTCTCAAGACACTT